>OX422140.1:169703403-170201723 GCA_949129095.1 Volucella bombylans | reverse complement strand
GTCTGAGAAGGTCCAAACTTATACAGAAAAATGGCTATACGAGAGGCGTTCAACATTCTCGGTATCGGGATGAAGCTGTGGTTGTTTATATAAATTGACTTATTTATCAAGTAGTACTATTATTGTAGTGCATTCATGTAAAATTTCATATAAATGTATTAATAGCCACAAAAATGGCTATAACTCTTAAAATAAGCGTCTGAGATGGTCCACACTTGAACAGAAAAATGGCTATAACTCCTAAAATAAGCGTCTGAGAGGGTCCAAACTTGAACAGAAAAGTGGCTATAACTCCTAAAATAAGCGTCTGAGAGCGTCCACACTTCAACACAAAAATGGCTATAACTCTTAAAATAAGCGTCTGAGAGGGTCCAAGTTTGAACAGAAAAATGGCTATAACTCCTAAAATAAGTGTCAAAGACGGTCCAAACTTAAACAGAAAAATGACTATAACTCCTAAAATAAGCGTCTGAGAAGGTCCAAACTTATACAGAAAAATGGCTATACGAGAGGCGTTCAACATATTCTCGGTATCGGGATGAAGCTGTGGTTGTTTATATAAATTGACTTATTTATCAAGTAGTACTATTATTGTAGTGCATTCATGTAAAATTTCATATAAATGTGATTATTAATTCGCGTTTTATCTCTAGTTAAACAGAATCATAATGGCAACTGAGACGATGATGGTGAAAATTGAGCATCGCGCTGTAATTAAATTTCTCACTAAGCAAGGAAAAAGTCAAAACACTATTCATGAAGAGATGGTGGCTGTTTACCAGGGTTCCACACCTTCATTATCAACTGTGCAAAAGTGGTCCAGTGAGTTCAAGAGAGGCAGAGAGAGCATTGAAGACGACCCCCGCTCCGGTGCGCCGGCTACTGCTTGTACTGGAGAAAGCATCAAAGAAGTCGAAAAACTTGTTCTTGAGGATGCCCGAATAAAGGTGAAAATGATGGCAGAGATCACCAAGCTTTCAATTGGTACCACTCACACCATTCTTCATTACCATCTTAACCTTTCAAAGGTCAGTGCAAGGTGGGTGCCACGAATGCTCACAGCGCCTCAGAAAAAAGTGAGAATCGCATGCTGTAGAGGGCTTTTGGAGATGTGTAGTGAGAACGCGGACGGTCTTATGGATCGAATTGTTACTGGGGACGAAACATGGGTCCACCACTATGACCCTGAAAGCAAACAAGAGTCCATGCAGTGGCATAAATAAGGAACAGACCCCCCGAAGAAGTTCAAAGTCACTCTGTCTGCCGGGAAGCTCATGGCCACAGTTTTTTGGGACTCAAAGGGAATCTTGCTCATTGAGTACAAAAAAAAGGTGAAGCCATCAACGCCACATCCTACGCTTCCACTTTGCATAATTTGCGGTAGGAAACTAAAAAGAAAAGACGGGGTAAACTCGCAGCGGGTGTGTTGCTTCTTCACGACAACGCTCCTGTTCACACGGCGCGAGTTTCCAAGGCTGCTGCGCGAGAAATCCAACACCCACCCTATAGTCCTGACCTTGCCCCTAGTGATTATTTCCTGTTTCCGGATTTGAAAAAATGTCTTCGTGGAAAAAGATTTTCGGATGATGAAGAACTTAAGTCGGCAATAAATGGGTATTTTGCAGAGAAAGAGGAAATTTATTTTTTTGAGGGTTTAAAAAAGCTTATCTCAAGATATAACAAACGCATTGATGTTAGGGAGATTATGTTGAAAAATAAAAACAATTTAAATTGAATTCGCATTTTCCTTCATCTCGATACCGAGAATATATTGAACGCCCCTCGTAACTCTTAAAATATGCGTCTGAGAGGGTCCAAGCTTGAACAGAAAAATGACTATAACTCCTAAAATAAGCGTCTGAGAGCGTCCAAACTTGAACACAAAAATGGCTATAACTCGTAAAATAAGCGTCTGAGAGGGTCCAAACTTGAACAGAAAAATGGCTATAACTCCTTAAATAAGCGTCTGAGAGGGTCCAAACTTGAACAGAAAAACGGCTATAACTCCGAAAATAAGCGTCTGAGAGGGTCCAAACTTGAACAGAAAAACGGCTATAACTCCTAAAATAAGCGTCAGAGAGGGTCCAAACTTGAACACAAAAATGGCTATAACTCCTAAAATAAGCGTCTATGAGGGTCCAAGCTTGAACAGAAAAATGGCTATAACTCTTAAAATAAGTGTCAGAGAAGGTCCAAACTTGAACAGAAAAATGACTATAACTCCTAAAATAAGCGTCTGAAAAGGTCCAAACTTGAACAGAAAAACGGCTATAACTCCGAAAATAAGCGAATGAGAGGGTCCAAACTTGAACAGAAAAACGGCTATAACTCCTAAAATAAGCGTCAGAGAGGGTCCAAACTTGAACAGAAAAATGGCTATAACTCTTAAAATAAGCGTCGGAGATGGTCCACACTTGAACAGAAAAATGGATATAACTCTTAAAATAAGCGTCTGCGAGGGTCCAAACTTGAACACAAAAATGGCTGTAACCCCTAAAATAAGCATCTGAGAAGGTCCAAACTTAAACAGAAAAATGGCTATAACTCCTAAAATAAGCGCCTGAGAGGGTCCAAACTTGAACAGAAAAACGGCTATAACTCCTAAAATAAGCGTCTATGAGGACCAAGCTTGAACAGAAAAATGACTATAACTCCGAAAATAAGGGTCTGCGAGGGTCCAAACTTGAACAGAAAAATGGCTATAACTCCTTAAATAAGCGTCTGAGAGGGTCCAAACTTGAACAGAAAAACGGCTATAACTCCGAAAATAAGCGTCTGAGAGGGTCCAAACTTGAACAGAAAAACGGCTATAACTCCTAAAATAAGCGTCAGAGAGGGTCCAAACTTGAACACAAAAATGGCTATAACTCCTAAAATAAGCGTCTATGAGGGTCCAAGCTTGAACAGAAAAATGGCTATAACTCTTAAAATAAGTGTCAGAGAAGGTCCAAACTTGAACAGAAAAATGACTATAACTCCTAAAATAAGCGTCTGAAAAGGTCCAAACTTGAACAGAAAAACGGCTATAACTCCGAAAATAAGCGAATGAGAGGGTCCAAACTTGAACAGAAAAACGGCTATAACTCCTAAAATAAGCGTCAGAGAGGGTCCAAACTTGAACAGAAAAATGGCTATAACTCTTAAAATAAGCGTCGGAGATGGTCCACACTTGAACAGAAAAATGGATATAACTCTTAAAATAAGCGTCTGCGAGGGTCCAAACTTGAACACAAAAATGGCTGTAACCCCTAAAATAAGCATCTGAGAAGGTCCAAACTTAAACAGAAAAATGGCTATAACTCCTAAAATAAGCGTCTGCGAGGGTCCAAACTTGAACACAAAAATGGCTGTAACCCCTAAAATAAGCATCTGAGAAGGTCCAAACTTAAACAGAAAAATGGCTATAACTCCTAAAATAAGCGTCTGAGAGGGTCCAAACTTGAACAGAAAAACGGCTATAACTCCTAAAATAAGCGTCTATGAGGACCAAGCTTGAACAGAAAAATGACTATAACTCCGAAAATAAGGGTCTGCGAGGGTCCAAACTTGAACACAAAAATGGCTGTAACCCCTAAAATAAGCATCTGAGAAGGTCCAAACTTAAACAGAAAAATGGCTATAACTCCTAAAATAAGCGCCTGAGAGGGTCCAAACTAGAACAAAAAAAATGACTATAACTCCTAAAATAAGCGTCTGAAAGGGTCCAAACTTGAACACAAAAATGGCTATAACTCTTAAAATAAGCGTCGGAGATGGTCCACACTTGAACAGAAAAATGGATATAACTCTTAAAATAAGCGTCTGAGAGGGTCCAAACTTGAACAGAAAAATGGCTATAACTCCTAAAATAAGCATCTGAGACGGTACAAACTTGAACAGAAAAATGGCTATAACTCCTAAAATAAGCGCCTGAGAGCGTCCAAACTAGAACAAAAAAAATGGCTATAACTCCTAAACTATAACTATGAGAGGGTCCAAACTTAAACACAAAAATGGCTGTAACTCCTAAAATAAACATCTGAGAGGGTACAAACTTAAACAGAAAAATGGCTATAACTCCTAAAATAAGCGTCTGAGAGGGTCCAAACTAGAACAGAAAAATGGCTATAACTCCTAAAGTAAGCGTCTTAGAGGGTTCAAACTTCAACACAAAAAGGGCTATAACTTTTAAAATAAGGGTCTGAGAAGGTCCAAACTTGAACACACAAATGGCTATAACTCCTAAAATAAGCGTCTAAGAGGGTCCAAACTGAAACAGAAAAATGACTATAACTCCTAAAATAAGCGTCTGAGAGGGTCCAAACTTGAACAGAAAAGTGTCTATAACTTCTAAAATTAGCGTCTGAGAGGGTCCAAACTTGAACACAAAAATGGCTATAACTCTTAAAATAAGCGTCTGAGTGGGTCCAAACTTGAACACAAAAATGGCTGTAACTCCTAAAATAAGCATCTGAACTTGAACAGAAAAATGGCTATAACTCCTAAAATAAGCGCCTGAGAGGGTCCAAACTAGAACAAAAAAAATGGCTATAACTCCTAAAATAAGCGTCTGAAAGGATCCAAACTTAAACAGAAAAATATCTATAACTCCTAAAGTAAGCATCTTAGAGGGTCCAAACTTCAACACAAAAAGGGCTATAACTTTTAAAATAAGGGTCTGAGAGGGTCCAAACTTGAACACACAAATGGCTATAACTCCTAAAATAAGCGTCTAAGAGGGTCCAAACTGAAACAGAAAAATGACTATAACTCCTAAAATAAGCGTCTGAGAGGGTCCAAACTTGAACAGAAAAGTGTCTATAATTTCTAAAATTAGCGTCCGAGAGGGTCCAAACTTGAACACAAAAATGGCTATAACTCTTAAAATAAGCGTCTGAGAGGGTCCAAACTTGAAAAGAAAAATGGCTATAACTCTTAAAATAAGCGTCTGAGAGGGTCCAAACTTGAACAGAAAAATGGCTATAACTCCTAAAATAAGCGTCTGAGAGGGTCCAAACTTGAACAGAAAAACGGCTATAACTCCTAAAATAAGCGTCTATGAGGACCAAGCTTGAACAGAAAAATGACTATAACTCCGAAAATAAGGGTCTGAGAGCGTCCAAACTTGAACACAAAAATGGCTATAACTCCTAAAATAAGCGTCTGAGAGGGTATAAACTTGAACAGAAAAATGGCTATAACTCCTAAAATAAGCGTCTGAGAGGGTCCAGACTTGAACAGAAAAATGGCTATAACTCCTAAAGTAAGCGTCTGAGAAGGTCCAAACTTAAACAGAAAAATGGCTATAACTCTTAAAATAAGCGTCTGAGAGGGTCGAAGCTTGCACAGAAAAATGACTATAACTCTTAAAATAAGCGTCTGAGAGGGTCCAAACTTGAACAGAAAAATGGCTATAACTCCTAAAATAAGCGTCTGAGAGGGTCCAAACTTGAACAGAAAAACGGCTATAACTCCTAAAATAAGCGTCAGAGAGGGTCCAAACATGAACACAAAAATGGCTATAACTCCGAAAATAAGCGTCTGAGAGCGTTCAAACTTGAACACAAAAATGGCTATAACTCTTAAAATAAGCGTCTGAGATTGTCCAAACTTGAACAGAAAAATGGTTATAACTCCTAAAATAAGCGTCTGAGATTGTCCAAACTTGAAGAGAAAAATGGTTATAACTCCTAAAATAAGCGTCTGAGAGGGTCCAAACTTGAACAGAAAAATGACTATAACTCCGAAAATAAGGGTCTGAGAGCGTCCAAACTTGAACACACAAATGGCTATAACTCCTAAAATAAGCGTCTAAGAGGGTCCAAACTGAAACAGAAAAATGACTATAACTCCTAAAATAAGCGTCTGAGAGGGTCCAAACTTGAAGAGAAAAATGGTTATAACTCCTAAAATAAGCGTCTGAGAGGGTCCAAACTTGAACAGAAAAATGGCTATAACTCTTAAAATAAGCGTCTGAGAGGGTCCAAACTTGAACAGAAAAACGGCTATAACTCCTAAAATAAGCGTCAGAGAGGGTCCAAACCTGAACACAAAAATGGCTATAACTCCGAAAATAAGCGTCTGAGAGCGTTCAAACTTGAACACAAAAATGGCTATAACTCTTAAAATAAGCGTCTGAGATTGTCCAAACTTGAACAGAAAAATGGTTATAACTCCTAAAATAAGCGTCTGAGATTGTCCAAACTTGAAGAGAAAAATGGTTATAACTCCTAAAATAAGCGTCTGAGAGGGTCCAAACTTGAACAGAAAAATGGCTATAACTCTTAAAATAAGCGTCTAAGAGGGTCCAAACTTGAGCAGAAAAATGGCTATAACTCCTAAAATAAGCGTCTGAGAGGATCCAAACTTGAACAGAAAAACGGCTATAACTCCTAAAATAAGCGTCAGAGAGGGTCCAAACTTGAACACAAAAATGGCTATAACTCCGAAAATAAGCGTCTGAGAGAAAAATGACTATAACTCCGAAAATAAGGGTCTGAGGGCGTCCAAGCTTGAAAACAAAAATGGCTATAACTCCTAAAATAAGCGTCTGAGAGGGTATAAACTTGAACAGAAAAATGGCTATAACTCCTAAAATAAGCGTCTGAGAGGGTCCAAACTTGAAGAGAAAAATGGTTATAACTATTAAAATAAGCGTCTGAGAGGGTCCAAACTTGAACAGAAAAATGGCTATAACTCTTAAAATAAGCGTCTGAGATGGTCCACACTTGAACAGAAAAATGGCTATAACTCCTAAAATAAGCGTCTGAGAGGGTCCAAACTTGAACAGAAAAACGGCTATAACTCCTAAAATAAGCGTCAGAGAGGGTCCAAACTTGAACACAAAAATGGCTATAACTCCGAAAATAAGCGTCTGAGAGGGTCCAAACTTGAACACAAAAATGGCTATAACTCATAAAATAAGCGTCTATGAGGGTCCAAACTTGAACAGAAAAATGGCTATAACTCCTAAAATCAGCGTCAGAGAGGGTTCAAACTTGAACAGAAAAATGGCTATAACTCTTAAAATAAGCGTCTGAGAGGGTCCAAACTTGAACAGAAAAATGGCTATAACTCCTAAAATAAGCGTCTGAGAGGGTTCAAACTTGAACAGAAAAACGGCTATAACTCCTAAAATAAGCGTCAGAGAGGGTCCAAACTTGAACACAAAAATGGCTATAACTCCGAAAATAAGCGTCAGAGAGGGTCCAAACTTGAACACAAAAATGGCTATAACTCCGAAAATAAGCGTCTGAGAGGGTCCAAACTTGAACACAAAAATTACAATAACTCCTAAAATAAGCGTCTGAGAGCGTCCAAACTTGAACACAAAAATGGCTATAACTCTTAAAATAAGCGTCTGAGAGGGTCCAAACTTAAACAGAAAAATGGCTATAACTCTTAAAATAAGCGTCTGAGAGGGTCCAAACTTGAACAGAAAAATGGCTATAACTCCTAAAATAAGCGTCTGAGAGGGTCCAAACTTGAACAGAAAAACGGCTATAACTCCTAAAATAAGCGTCAGAGAGGGTCCAAACTTGAACACAAAAATGGCTATAACTCCGAAAATAAGCGTCTGAGAGGGTCCAAACTTGAACACAAAAATGGCTATAACTCCTAAAATAAGCGTCTATGAGGGTCCAAGCTTGAACAGAAAAATGACTATAACTCCGAAAATAAGCGTCTGAGAGCGTCCAAACTTGAACACAAAAATGGTTATAACTCTTAAAATAAGCGTCTGAGAGGGTCCAAACTTAAACAGAAAAATGGCTATAACTCCTAAAATCAGCGTCTGAGAGGGTCCAAACTTGAACAGAAAAATGGCTATAACTCCTAAAATAAGCGTCAGAGAGGGTCCAAACTTGAACACAAAAATGGATATAACTCCGAAAATAAGCGTCTGAGAGGGTCCAAACTTGAACACAAAAATGGCTATAACTCCTAAAATAAGCGTCTATGAGGGTCCAAGCTTGAACAGAAAAATGACTATAACTCCGAAAATAAGCGTCTGAGAGCGTCCAAACTTGAACACAAAAATGGTTATAACTCTTAAAATAAGCGTCTGAGAGGGTCCAAACTTGAACAGAAAAATGGCTATAACTCCTAAAATCAGCGTCTGAGAGGGTCCAAACTTGAACAGAAAAATGGCTATAACTCTTAAAATAAGCGTCCGAGAGGGTCCAAACTTGAACAGAAAAATGGCTATAACTCCTAAAATAAGCGTCTGAGAGGGTCCAAACTTGAACAGAAAAACGGCTATAACTCCTAAAATAAGCGTCAGAGAGGGTCCAAACTTGAACATAAAAATGGCTATAACTCCTAAAATAAGCGCCTGAGAGGGTCCAAGCTTGAACATAAGAATGGCTATAACTCGTAAAATAAGCGTCTAAGAGGGTCCAAACTGAAACAGAAAAATGGCTATAACTCCTAAAATAAGCGTCTGAGATTGTCCAAACTTGAGCAGAAAAGTGTCTATAACTTCTAAAATTATCGTCTGAGAGTTTCCAAACTTGAACAGAAAAATGGCTATAAATCTTCAAATAAGCGTCTGAGAGGGTCAAATCTTGAACAGAAAAATGGCTATAACTCCTAAAATAAGCGTCAGAGATGGTCCAAACTTAAACAGAAAAATGACTGTAACTCCTGAGATTAGAGTCTGATAGGGTCCAAACTTGAACAGAAAAATGGCTATAACTCTTAAAATAAGCGTCTGAGATTGCAGTCAGCATCTGCAATCAAAGTTCTATTCATTAGCATTGCTTTGATCCTCAAAACTAGTGATTCGTCAATGCCGTGTTGTCTGGCCAAGTTCCACACGCCATCAGAAATAACGTTTACGAAAGCACTCTGAATGACGATGAAAAAATCGAGTGCGCTCACCAGACTTTGAAGTGCAGTCTCGCTTTGGTAGGCTCGTTGCAACTTAGACAGAGGATGTATCCACAAATCGGATGAAGCTCGACTATACTGTCCATGATCTACAATAGGAAGGAAATCGGACTGATAAGTCTGAAGCTCTAGGTGAGAGTGCATTCATCTTTCCCGATTCTCGGTATATTCAGTATGTTCACGAAGGTTTCATTATGTATGCAATATGTACCTGGATCGCAGCTGAACCCTCCTCCCCAGAAAACATTGTGGAGATCATCAGGCTCAGCAACCCAACCCTTCTGTCTCTTGATTGGAAAGTTGCGAAAATGGAGGACCGAAGGGACTCTTGTAGATGTGTGTTAATTGTGTTCAATTAGGAATCTTTTAACCTTCTAGCTCAGACTAAAGGCATGATCCTTGTACATCGTTTTCGAATAAATAAACTTAAGGGTTTACAAAAAGGACGAGCTGGATGTTGGTAAGTAACCTCCTCCTCCTTTAACTGAAACTATAAATTCAGCCTCAGATCTTGAAGCGTAGATATCCTTTGCTGAAATATATAGCGACGACTCCAATCTATCCGAGGTGAGAACTAAGCCTACGACGACCTCCATCTCTGACACCCCGTCGGGTGAACAGAGGATGAAGATGAGCTCTTGGTACAAGTTCAGAATCGGAGGACTCGAACAACACCGCGGTGGAGGCTTCTCTGGTAAATTGTATCTCTATCATTCCAATAGCGCCTCGGTCGCACTCATTCTGTGTCTATCCAAAGATGCAGAAGACATCATCCTAATCCAGGAATCATGGGTTGCAGAAAGCGTGGTTCGTGGCTTAGGGCACATGAATGCGTTCCGCTCTACAGAAAAGACAAAGGTAAGATCAGAACTTGTACTCGTATATTAGTGAAACGTAGTTTTAATGCTATCTTAATTCTCAATCTCAGCGACAACAACATAACTGTTGCCAGACTGAAACCTGCCAAAGAATCCTACTGGCTGGCATCGGCATATAACAGTCGGCGTAGCACAACAACAGGATGGCATCTCTGGCATGAAAATCACACCAAACAGACAAAATTGTTCGTTATATTCAGCTGTTCGCTTGACCAAATGCGGCAATTTTACTTATTAACAAAACGATCAGACCAAGGATCTTCTTCCATCTTCAATAAAGCCTAATCCACGCTAACTTGAAGTGTACGATGGTCATTTTACTATTTTAGCTTTGCAGATCAATTTGATCAGTCAATGCTGATCAACATTTTTGCTGTCAGGCAAAATGAACCATTAAATCTAGGTGATAATGGGCAACAATTGCGTCCACCCGACTTCAAGGAAGGGAGGATATCTGCACCTAAGCTTAAGCCTAACAAGGCTGCCGGTACTAACAGTCTAGCTGCCGGGCAGGGCGGGGGTGATTCTGTGAAGAGCATATCAGACAAAAGAAATTTCAGCATTGGAAGCCCAATTGCCGGTCTCTGCAGGATGAACACAGAGGAAGCTCGTGAGGGCCGAAACCTTGTATATCAAGACTATACTCCAGGTCTCCAGGATCGTTCAGTGAGAATAAGTACAAAATTGAGAATAAGATCAGCAAATAGTTTTGAACATGGCCAGACAGAAACATACATTGCGGTAAGAAGCCACAGCACTACATTCAGCACTATATTCCGTGAAAATAAGTAGAATGCTTGTGAGCTTTAATGCGTTAAAGAATACTATCAGAACTTGATTGTCCAGGTAGTCATTGTTCAACCTGACGGCATCGTCAAACACCCAATCATATTACTTCCGAGTCTACTCGATGATTGATTCCGTTCATTAACTCTAAGATTATGAACTCAATATGAATGAAGCCGGGGGGTTTAGGACAGAAAGATAAATTGTCATGTGTCAAAAACCGATATGGCTTCTCTGACAACATCACGCTGATTATTTTCTTTTTTAAGTGGCAAGAGTCCATATTAAGAAAGGGTTTAGAGTCAGGCGTTTCCGTTCCACTAGAACATTTATTTTTTGCAAAAGTTCCACAATTACATATAAGTACACCTACCTTTCTGATATCAGATATCAGAAAAAAATAAAACGAGATTTCGCAAAAATAGTTAAATTGATTTTGGCAATAAACGAGTGCGACTTGTACTATATATGTACCTATATAGTATATATAATACAATTGCTTAGCGTGACACAATTTCAACTGGAATAATTGCCAATTTTGTTCTTATGGCCAAAATTCTTATCACACTTTTGTGGGGATTTTCAAAAGTTTTATAAATGGAAACATTATCAATGAGGGCTGCAACCTGCCAAAAAATTGTGTCAGAACCTATCCCCACTTCACTGCAAATGTTGTGGTGAATTATTGTAATATTCTCCGAAATGATTTGCAAACATGGTGAGATAAAAGTAGAAATGTGCCGACTTCAAGACCCGACACTCGAAAGCGACTACAACTGAAGGATAAGAGCTATAAATGTCGGAAATAACCGCTACAGAGATGGAGAATTTTACAATTTTACTAGAAAAATAAATAAATTTAAACAAATAAAATAAGGTTAAAAACAAGAAAACAGAAAAAGAAGAAGTTTTGTAAATCAATCGCGTTTGAGGGCACTTCAGAGTCGAGCGTGTTCGTACTTAGTAGCGATTGTCTTGTCGCGTTTAAGATAGATACTCATAGGTACAGGTGAAATTGATAATTCAATTGCATTTATACGATAAGGGGTGGGGCAGTTATGCGTCAGCTCAGTTTTACATGAATCTTCAATTAGCTAAATGTAATTCTTTCTGTTGTTTTGGAACTAAAATAAATTGGGAAAATTTGGGAAAACCACAACCTCGTCTAATTACTACAACTTTGGGAATTTCGAGGCTTTCCAATTTTTGAGTCACAAATTTCAAACTTAGATAACAGACACATTCTACGAGTAAATAGATATTGTTTTGAGAGAAATCTCTAGCTTACGAGGTCTATTTAAAAAGTATCCGACTTTTATTGATTAAATTAGTATTTATTGCGATGCAATTACGAGTATGTAAAACTAATCCCCTTCAAAGTACTCCTCTTGAGCTGCTACCCACTTTCCCCGACCGTTCTGCCACTGCTGAAAGCAACGCTTGAAAGCCTCTCCTGCAATGGCGCGCAGGTGGCCTCTTGTAATCTGGGTAATCTGATATGAGAACTGGTCTCGTTTAAAGGCATTTTCAGCTTGGGGAAAAGCCAGAGGTCATATGGAGCGAGGTCAGGAGAGTAAGGAGTCTGGCAAACCAAAGGTGTGTTGTGTTTGGCTAAGAAACTCCGAATCATGTGTGAAGAATGAGCCAGTACTCGTGGTGAGGTTGCCAACTGCTATGTGCACTACTCACAGAACCGGCCATTTACATCTCATTGCATCACGAAAGTAACTCAGAACATCTTGATAGTACACACCTTGGCGATAGTAGTGCTATGTAGAGGGTACTCCTGATAAACCACTCCACTAGAGTTTAAGAAGACGGCCATCTTGACTTTCACATTGCTATGGACCTGCTTTGCTTTTTGGGCTTCGGGGATGTTGTATGCTTCCATTGTGGTTACTGAATCTGGGTTTCTATGTCGTACCCGTAAACCCAGGACTGTTTTCACTTGAGAATCCCCAAAGTATAAACAAAACTTTATGCAGTAGTTCAACTTTTTCTGCCATTCTCTCCCAACTGCGCATTAGATATGCATTCCAATGGGTACTAAGCCCCGTCTCAAAAATTTTGTTTTTATTTTTTGCCAATAATATTTCTATTTCACTCTTCACCGCCAAGTTCGCTTGGGGCGATAATTTTCCTCTCTGATTTGATAAGTCTTTTGTAGTGGCATATCCTGAAAAAAGGCCATCTTCGAGCCGAAGAGTATTATTTACGCCATCCTACAATGGCTTAGGGAATATTGAGGCAGTTTGTTCCGTGGCTAATCGCAAAAGATGACGAAATAGATGAAAATCATATCCTGCAGTCCTAAAACCAAAGATGAGCCTGTTGAGACTACTCGAAGTCTGCACGCGTAATGGAGATTTCAGATGGGGAAGAACAAAAGTAAACATTCACCACTCATACCAGTGCCACATGGATGAAAGGAGTATAGTACGATATCATAGAGGAGAGATACCAGGACTAATAGAAGTATTCTTGTCTACTTAAGACTGACCTTAAACACAATATAGGAACTCGGTTATGACAATTGTATCGTCATACCATGAATGATGTCCATCGAAAACGGAATGCTCTATTAAAGGGGTAGTAGAGCAACAAGCGTGAAAAACTTCGGAAGCTATTAATAAAGCCAACATAAGAGCTCCTTGTGCGGACCCATTTTCATAATTGCATGACTAGCCTACCAGACTAAGAAACTGGTGACGATGCCTATCTCATAGGATGTGGTTTGACTCCATAGTAACCAAGGTTATATCGTTTGAAAAGATGCAACGGGTAGTAAACTCATTCAAGAAAGTATTATCGGAGATCTCCATGTCAGACTATAGGTAGATCGACTTCATAAATGAATTCGAGGTCTCGATCTTGTTGAAGAGGAGGAATCCGCAGAAAACCAACTGGACACGATTTAAGGAGGAGCTCGATAAACCAACAGTGCTCCTCCTAAGCTCAGGACAAACACATCGCCCGTTCCTCGGCGGAACGCAAATCTGAACAGACTTTATAACGAAACCAGAAAACTTTTAAACAGGTCACTTAAAACTAATTTATAGGAAGACTGGAATTCTTTACAGATTTAAGCAAAGAGAATATTAGATTCTTATTCGAATTTCGGAGAGTGCCTCTTATAAAGAGGCTAAAGCCACTCAGGAAATTTGATGGTACCTATACGGAGTCGAAAGCAAAGACTCTACGTCTCATGCTTGAGGCTCACTTCCCAGGTAACCTAATCGAAACCAGCTTACGACTCCTATTGACGACACTGCTAGTGTGCTAGTGTGAATAACATAACACGCCGCAGCTGGTACAAATATATCTCGTCAGTTGTGGTAGCCGATGAGGCCATTAAGCATGATGTTGCTTCATTTGATGGGCATATACTCAGTTATGTTACAAAAAGGTGTAGAACAGCTGCTGGTAACACTGAAAAGAGTCTTCACTGCTAGCCTGGCACTAGCATACATACCGGCAACAGGTCCACTGGTGATTTGATGGCATGTCTCACCGAAAAGTGGAACCAAAGCATACATCAATCTGGCGAAAACAAGATAGTAGCACTTGATATTTCTAAGGCATTTGACAAGGTTTTTACATCAGGCTCTTTTGTCGATAATGCATGCATTTTGTCTCCGACTCTCTTTTTAATTTTTTCAATGATCTCTTGTCTGCCACTTCTAATTCAATATATTCCTTTGCGGACTCACATCCCTGCTCTTCGGCTGTAGGACGGGAACGGCAGCGTATGCTAAGCTGATTAAATTCCGATATAAACAGAATCACCAATTGGGGAACAATCAACAGAGTGGAATTTAATGCTTCCGAAACACAATGTTGTCTGCTGTCATTAAGGCGAAACCCAAGCACACAGCCATTATCCATGAATGGCACTTGCATCATTGAAAGCAAAACACTTTCCATTCTCGGTATGAGTGTGAATGACAACCTACGTTGGAATGTCCACATATTTTAAGTCGCCAGAAATGCGGATCCAAAATTGTGCGATAAAAGTCATAGATAAACAGAGATTGCCCGCAAGGCGGCACAAGCATATGCGGGTGATGTAGCTGTACTATCTGTTGGATCGTATTGGCGACTGTCTGCTCTAAAGCGCTGGAATACATAGACGTGATCGACGATTGGTGCGCTCGTAATGGGCTTTCAGTCAATCCTCTCAAAACTGAGGTTGTCCTCTTTACGAGAGGGATTAAGCTGTCTGATCCAACTCATCTAGTGCTTAAAGGTATCACAAAACAATTCTCCAAAGAAGCTAAGTATTTGGATATCATCCTGGATAGCAAACTTCTATGGACTAAACGTGTTAGGTTGAAAGCTTCTAAGAGCTATCGGCAAGACATGGGGTTTGTCACCGAGAAGGGTCCTGTTTGTGCAAATGCACAAACTCATCACTACACACACTGGTTTACGACAAAGAAATAGCTCTCTGCACATTAATGCACATCCAGAGTGCTTTTGGCAAAGCAAACTTTAGATCGATGGAAAATACCCTCCTCAGGATAGGTGCAAATCTAGAGATTACAGAGTGGATTAACAATAGGCAAAACTAAGCCATGAGGAATTGCATATCACAGCTGTAAAAGGCCTTAGGGTAGTGTAATGCCCTCTCTTTTGTCCGTACCAGTAAATGAGTTCATGTAAATCCTGAACTCCAAAGTATAAAACTATAGTATATGTAGATGATATCTCAGGGGCCATGAGAACAATCACAACTGCTGGCATGGAAGCATTATTAGACCTGTAGAAATCCAAAAGTAAGTATGGCTGCACTTAAGCTACATCCACAAAGTAACCTTATTGGTCACTTGGAAATACAAAAAAAAGGTAGAACCTTAGCTTTTCAAAGAAGTACGGGTCTACTTCCTCACAAGGGAGGAATGGAAAGTGGTAAGACATTGAAGCAGAAGTGGCAGGACCTCGAGCCCACCTCTCATTTGTAAGGATCTCATCATTCTTCGGGCGGAAATAATTGTGTTATTGGTATTTGTTCGCAGTTTACTTAGCAAACGACATGAAAAAGCCAAAACAACTATACTCTTGGATAGTCAATCGGAAATCAAAGGACTAAAATGCTACCCCTACTAATCTGCACGCAGTCAAATAATGTAACCATCTATGTAGTCTTAACCAATCAAAAAAATTCCTAAATTATAATAACAAAAGAGACGAATTAACCCTCCTCCTTGACAGGAATCAAAGAGGAGGGTCACTTTCATTAAAATAGACGACTTAGACAGTTTTGGCTCAATTTGTTACCCGACTGCTCGTAAAAGGTTTAACGGGAAAAACCATATTCTGACTCTTCCACATCAAACATTATCCTTATGAGACGACCCAAAGTCAGTATGAGTGATTGAGTTGCCACGTTTGGAGATTACCTATGGGGGAGAAGAAAAGTCGGATATACGAGTACCTATACACTAATACAATCGCGCGTACCAACGCAACATGAATGAAAAGAGAATACGAGTAGTACGAAAATACGGCATCATGGAAGTGTATATGAGCACACTATCCTCCCCATTCTGCCGAGCATTTCTTCTGCACATAATGCTACAATGCTACCCCCGGCAACGGTTCTGCAATCCGCATTAACCAGACAATACTCAAACGGCTCAAATGCAGATAGAATATCAGTACATTGGAAAATCATGGACAAAAGTTTCATCGTTAGGGAGGCGAATGGCTGGGAATTTTATAACACAGGTATCGTGGTTGATAATTAATTCATGTAATGCGGTAATGTTTAGGGTGGAAAATGGAAAACACCGACCTCCTGTATACTGGTGAACTCCTAAAATCGCGGAACCAAAATCGACTAGATAAAGCAATTAAGTCCAGGAAAAGCCTTTGCCTTAGAGATCTTTGCAAACATCAATAATGTATGAGGTAATGGTTATCAAATTGTATGAATGAGGCGGATAAGTCCCTGCTTGCAATCGCCAACATGCACGGAACTGTTGCGACAAATAGTTGGTGGTCGTAGATTTACCTTTGAGAAATGAAAATACAACGGGACTTATTTGGGAAAAAGTTTAATGCGTATCTTCAAGAAAGCATTTTACCTAAGCCTTGAAAACTCCAACGGCTATTGCTGTTGCCAAAGGGAAAAGGAAACCCAAACGATCTTTCGTCTTATGATCCTTTTTATTTGTTTGACACGGTTGTACAAATCCCTAAATGAATACTATAGACTCTTACCAGCAACTCGGCTTCGCAAATCACAGTTAACAGTGGATGAAATTGACGCGATAATAATTAGAGCTCAATACGCTATACAGGGCAGGCGCTAGAAACGAGGGACCAAGAAATACTACGCCATTGACCCTGGATGTGAAGAACGAGGTTAATGCGGCAAATTGGGAACGAATTACAAATTATCTTTATCGGATTGAAATACCGGAGGAGCTATTTTTCGAATATAATCCACTTCCATGACGATCGGCTCTAAACGAACGAAGTTATTGGTAGTATGCCTCACAGCTTGGTCTTCGGACCCCTACTGTGGAACGTGATGAAATGATGAAATTTTTCGTCCGCATATTCAATGCGAAACGTCGGTTATCGGATTTGCTGATGGCATTGCCGTAGTGCGTGTAGCAAAAACCCTAAAAGAAGTTCAACTTTACAGCAACGAAAGAGTTACAATTATACAGCGCTGGTTAACAAACACCGATTTACTGCTCACCGATCATAAAACTGAGGCAGAAAATTCGCAGGACGATAACGGTTAGAGTTGGGGAGCATGAAATGGTTACTCAATCATTTCTTAAATATCTCGGAGTTATTATTGACAGTCGTCTAAGTTTTTCTAGAGCAGATTAATGAGAATTCATCGATAACTTATAGTGCATTTTGAATGCTAATGAGTAATATCGGACACCCAAAACAGAATAAAAGACTCATTCTTGCTGGAGTTGTGAGTTCTATGCTCATGTAGGCAGCGAAAATATGGTCAAGTTATGTAAAGGTTAAGTTAAGCGCTTAATGCTGGACGTGGGTAGTCAAATCCAACCGACGACTTGGCACTTCAAAATTTGACTATGCAATTCGAACTACCATATGTCGCATATTGCTATATTCGTTGTATCGTCAATTCTACCTGTCGACTTGTTGAAGAAGTGATAAGACTCAAAAGTAAGCAAGTCTATAATGGCCGTGTAAATGGCAAAAAAAGAAAATACGAAAGGAATCCTAGTATCGTAACCAGGCAACAACAATGGCACTTATATTATTTCCTTAAAAAGGAGATCTATACGTTGTTTTATACCAGTGACCGAAACTTCTATTTGTTTTTGATGAAACATGGCTATTTCAGAGAGTTTCTGTTTAAACGTGAACTCGAAAATATTTCGAACTGTCCATATTGTGAAACTATCCCGGCAGACGTGTCTCTTCATTATACATGGTACAAACCCGAGAGGATAGCCTTACGGGATCGATTTAGAGAGTATATCACTTCCGGATACATCGCTGCGCACATGTTTCAAAACGAGGAAAACTGGACTGTTCTTGATAATATAGCGATATACAATACATACTCAGCGACCTTTGAGGATTAGAGGGTCAACGTCAACGTAAAACGGGCAAAATTAACGAATCATGCAGAGTTAGCTAAGCTTTTATGCCGAACCACGCATAGGAATTCTTTACGGCGGCACCACAGAGGACACAAACCGATCTGTTTAGAACAAGGACCAATGTAGAATTCAGCAACGGCCCATTGGTGCCCATAAAGGGCTTCCACATTCCATCACAAAAAAAAACGCTTCACCGGACTACGCGGTAAGGCTGATATAGATTTCTGTACCATACTGAGCCACTAACTCAATGCCTCATGAAAATATCGTAAGTGTGATGGGAGATTTTGATGAGAAGGGCATCAACAACAACGAGTGATTGAGGCAGTTCAACGAATCCGTTTCCCTCTACGCAGTCCACACGCACTGGGCCAATTCAAAGATCCTACAACAACAACCCTATTTAAACCGCCGATTGACAATGCTGTCCCTTTCTTCTGCCATATAACTTAGCTTCCGTAAACGTCTGACTAGTTCGTCGCTGCACAGCCCGTACAGTTTGTAGTTGAACCTCCTACTCCATTCCCCATCAATACAAACGGGACCGAGAATGACATGCAGTTTCTATTTCTTGAAACTGCTTCTTCATCCTCTTTCGGGAAGGTGCAAGTCTCTGGATCATTAAAGAAGACCGTGATGATAAGGGTCTTTAATAAAGCCAGTTTGGTCCTAATAGGGTTAAGAGGGTTCCTGTTATTCAAGTTACTCAACTGCCTCCTGAGCCGAAAGAAACATCCATTGACAAGAGTAATTTTGCGTCTGATTTCTGTGCTCATATATGAAGTTGCTGCTTCTAACTGAGGAACCAAGATAAACGAAGCCCTTAAATACTTCGAAATCATAATTGCCAATAGTGACTTTTTGGCAAATACTCGTACCTCGGTGGTATGCGCCCTTTTCCGATGACAGCATACACTTTGTTTTGCCATCGCTTACCGTCAAACACATTTTGACAGTTTCCGCTTCAATACTCACAAAAGCTGATTTGACGGCTCGCTGTGCTCGTCCAATCACATCAAAGTCACCCGTGTGAGCCAGCAATTTTGTGGACCTACACAAGATCGAGTTGGTCAGTGAGTTTTACACAGATCCTTCTATCACAGATCCTCGTCTTATCTAAAAACTTTTCTGATATTGAGGGTTTCGGTTAATTTATTACCCACCTTGATAGAACAGTGATTCTCCACAATTTGACGTTTAAGTTTGATTTTGACAGGACTGTCAAGTTCGGATGGAGTTTTCTGTCGTCTTCTTCCAGAGTAAATAGTTCAATTTGCATGACCGCAGTATTTTAACCATCATCGCCGTTATATAATACAGTCTGAAAATGAAGTCTTTCCCGACTGCGACTCTACTACTGGTTCGTCTTTGCATGCTTCCATTCTGGCTTTGTAGCCCTAACGTGCTCGTTTTATTCTCTGATACAATTTTCAAATATCATTCAAGCAGTAACATCTCTCCATTTCCTCGATCGCGCGCCCCTCGTTTTCTTTCTTTTACTTTTCGAGATGCTTAAATGAATCAAACCAAAAGCTTCTTTGAAACCAATCACATCAGAAGCAGAATGCCTATTGGTGGTGTTCTACGTTTGTATTTTGGATTTTTGAGAGCTTGAGGGAAACACTATCGGCAAAAATTCTAACGGTCGATCTTGGTTGTGCCATTGTGCTTCTAATAAAGGCGTTTGTACCCTAACTGCAACAAGGTGATGACCCAAATTAATGTTGGCTCTTCGGAAAGTTCGGACATTCAGAAAGATGAAGGTGTGTTTGACGTCGATAGCTATGTGATCAATTTGGTTGGCGTTGATTGATCAGGGGATAGACAAACATGACGAAAGCTTTAGCCTTTTTGCCAAAGTCTGGCTCATTCATTTTTCATTTTGTTTTTATTGAGACATTAATGCACTTGATAATTTATGAATACATTTTTTTTTGAATTTATGGTAACCGACTACAATAGTTATATCTGGTTAAACTAAGTTTTTAGATACAATAAATGTTTATAACGAAACATATATACGTACAGTTTTTATTTTAACTAATTTTCTATTAATTCTTTATTTTTGCATGTGTTTGCTCCCGAAACATGTTCGCTTTATGGCTCTAGTGGCCGAAATTAAATTTATGACTAGAACTACTTACTTACAAACTAAATAAATAAAAGCTAAATCTTATTTAAGATAAGATACAACAATAATTGGATAAGCATCAGCATGTAATAATCATGTCTACTGAGTTAGATATATAATTATATTTATATAATAACAAGAAGAATGTATTATTATGAATAAGCTGAGATATCAATTCGCTTACTAATGGAAAAAAAATCTATGTTGTATTTTTGGATACAAGATGGCATACATTTGGTTAACTTTTGGTTTAAATTCATTAAATTAGACAAATTTGAAATCATTATCCTCTGAGAACAGGTAAATTTGCTGTTTCATAAAATGGAAGTTTTAAGTTGGAGTTGGACGATAGTTCAAATAATGATTGTGATCTTAAATTCAATATATTAATAGGGGAAAGGTGAAAATTGTTATCTAGCACACTTTCGTTGATGTTTATGTCCCATATATTTTTTTATAATTGGGTTGTGGTGATTGGAGGTAGATTATAATTTGTTTTTCAATAATTTAACCATATATAAGCAAAGGGGTTCAATATTATTTTCTCTATATATTGTTGCATTTGAATACCATTGTTTATTTGGTTTTCTGAACTTTCCACAACAAAATCTTAGAATTTTTCGCTCGCAGTTTTCTAACTCATTTGTGGCTATTGGTGAAACACTAAACCAACAGCCAAAATCATATGTAATTATAGGTCTTATAAGTGTTTTGTACATAAGAAGTTTAGTTTTCTTTGAAATAGAACTCGATAATAAAAGTTGTTTAAGCAGACCAGAAGCCATTTTGGTTTTATTCAGCACTGCCCTGGCATGCTTATTAAATTTGAATTTGTTTTGGTAGTATATACCAAGATATTTTGGTTCCGTTTTCAGTGGGATCGATCGGTACATTATAGATTTCTAGTAACAGTGTTTTACTCTCCTTGACTGCTTTACGGTGCTCTTTTCCATAAACGTTTCTGAAACATGTAATACTACTCTTTTCTGCGTTTAATACTAATCCCCAAGAGTTGAAATAAGATGTTAATGAGGGTACAGATTCTTTCAATTTGTTAAGTGCATCGTGGGGTCTTATTGCACTTGCTAATATCTTAGTATCGTCCGCATATAAAAAGGCTTCAGTCTCATCTATCTGGCTATTTAAAGTGAAATCAAGAGTTTGGACGCCCATAAGTACTGGAAACTCTTCAGAGTATTCAGAAGCAATAGAGATTGCTGCTATCCTAGAGCTCAAAAAGCTGATGATCATCCGAATGAACACTTCAGAAAAATCCAGCGTTATCAGTTTGAAGATAAGTCCGTTCTGCCAAATGGACTCAAAAGTGGCCTGCAGATCTAAGTCAAGAACAACAGACCACTTTTTAATCCTAAGGTTTTGAATGATTCGATCTTTAGCACTAACAATGAGTGCTCGGGTGAATGATTTTTCCTGAAACCGAATTGGCTATTTGGAACAATATTTTTTTCCTCACAGAAACTGTCTAGGTGATCAGCCAAAACTCTTTCAAAAAGCTTTCCAACGTTAGATAACAATGATATAGGACGAAAGTCTTTGATTTCTTTTCCACTTTTCTTCTCTGCTATAGGAATAAGCTTAAATTTCTTCCACGTTGAGTGAAAGTATCCATTATTTATGCATTGGTTGAAAATGCACGAAAGGGCTACATCAAGGGTATGAGGACATTTCCGCAAAATATAGTTTGAAATCTTATCTACACCGTATGATTTTTTGTTTTTTATGCTCATTCTATGAGCATTAACTTTTTCTGGAGACGTAAAAGGTGGAGGTAAGTTATCTGAGGTGGTGTTAGATGGAAGAAAATTGGTTAAGTGTGTATTTGCATGCCTGCTCTTAAACTCGTTGACTCTGAGATTAACATGGTTTGTGTCAAATTGTGGTATTTTTTCTGATTACAGGTCGGAATACACCGTCTTAAATGCAATTAGTTTGTCTTCATTATCTGACGGTTCTTCTCCATTAAAAATCAAGGTATCCTTTGCTATATTCATACCAAAATACTTTCTGTCCGTTATTCTGTCGATTTCCTTAAAAGCTTGGGGAGAAGGCATTATTTTTCTTAAACGTAACCTAAAATCATTATCCATGTCTATTTAACTCTTGCAGCTATTATTTTATTAAGACACTGTATCCTAGAGTGCAACTCTTTATCTTCCGTGTTAACCCTGTTTAAATGTCAATGGAAAATTCTTTTAAGTTTTCTAAGCCAAATGCTTTGAATTTTCATAAGATTTTTAGTCAAAAGTGAAATGTTTTTGTATTTTAAATTTTTACTGATTTTAGTAACGGAATGGTTTTCTACACTTGAATTTATTTTATTGCTTACCTCTTGAACAAGATTGTCAATTGCAGTATTGGAAATATTTGTACTTACTGGAAGATTCATTCTGGAAAGGCTACTGTGGAGTTCTATTCTAGAATGATCCCAGTTCGTATTTTGCAAACAAGTGTAAGTGGTAGGAGGTACTAGAACAGGGAAAACATTGAAAATTGTTATATTAGTTTCTACACCAAAATGGTCAGAAACGAAAGGAAATGTTTTACAAAGAGTGTTATTTCCTATGTTTAATGAACTTGACAGCAAGAAAAAGTCTAAAACGGGCGAAGATCTAGGAAAAGTTGGACTGTTCGGCGAAATTATGTCTAGAGTAAGATATGATCCGTTGAAAAACCACCTTTGTAAAGGGTTTTCCAATAGGGACTTCACAACTTTGAATTTAATTTGTGAACGTACTCTTTCACTAATCATCAAACTGTCACTGTCAATTTATTCAGTAAACTCACCATTTTCACCATGGTAAAGTACACGAACGAGCAACGTCTGCAAATTATAAAAATTTTCTACCGAAATTCGGAGTCGGTGACTGCAACTTTAAGAGCGTTAACTCCAATTTTCGGTCGTAATTCTCGTCCTAGTAGACAGGCAATAACAAGTTTAGTACACAAATTTGAGTCTACATATTCGTTGTGTGATGTTGTCCTGTCAGTGAGACAAGGCGTCCGTAGCAAACGATCCAAATCAGTCAATTCCACGGCGTTCTCAAGAATTGGATATCGCTCAGACCACATTATGGCGTATTTTGCGTAAGGATCTTGGTTTACACCCATACAAGATCAAGCTGACACAAGAATTGAAGCCGATGGATCATTTGAAGCGACGTACGTTCTCCGATTGGGTTCTGGAGAAGATGCGCCAAGATGATGAATTTCATCGCAAAATCATCTTCAGTGACGAAGCTCATTTTTGGCTCAATGTGTTCGTCAATAAGCAAAATATGCGTTATTGGTCGGGTGAAAATCCACATGTGGTTCATGAATTACCACTTCATCCACAAAAAATAACGCATGCCGGAGGCGTTATTGGGCCATATTTTTTCGTCACGTTACTGTGAATGATCAGCGTTATCGCGCCATGATTACCGATTATTTTTGTTCCGAATTGGAAGATATGGACTCAGACGACATGTGGTTTCAACAGGATGATGCCACAAGCCACACAGCACACACTACAATCGATTTATTGAAGAGTAAGTATGGTGAGCGTGTTATCTCAAGAAATGGGCCAGTCGATTGGCCGCCTCGTTCGTGCGATTTAATGCCGCTTGACTATTTTCTGTGGGGCTACGTTAAGTCATTTGCTTATGCCAACACGCCGACGACGTTGGAAGAGCTCAGAGCCAACATTGAACGCGAAATAGCGGCCCTTTCAGTCGAAATGTGTGGTCGAGTCGTTGAAAATTGGGTAAAACGAATCGACCGCTGCAAACGTGCCCGCGGTGGCCATATGAACGAAGTCGAGTTCCATTCATAAATGTTTTGATTGTACTTCAAGCCGATAATAAAGTTTTTGAATTTCTCAAATGGTTTGCGTTTTATTTAAAAAAAAAGTTGTCAACTCCTTATTGGAAAACCCTATATTACGTTACCATTAGGATTAGTCACAACATCATTTTCATTTTATATGCATTTTTATTATATGACTTAAATTACTCTTATATGCTAAACAAAAAACGCTTAAAAATTAGCTTAAATTACTTACAAATAATCTTATTCTAACTTACTGGCCCCATGCGGGCACTCTAAGTTAAACCTAACATTTAAACTATGTCTTTCGACGAATCTTACAGTCTACTTTTATTTCTATTTTTACATTTATTAATACTAAAACTAAGAAAATAAATTTTAATCAAAAACTTAGTATATGGACTGGTCACAACATCACCCCAGTCAGTATGTCGAGCCTTAAAATCACCCCCTAATATCACTGCGTCATATGAGCTTGCAATGCCTATCTAACTCGCTCGAAAGAGACTGACCTGCCGCGGATGGAATGTAAATACTTCCAAGAAGTATTCGTTTCGTGGCCCGATTATTGTTCTGGCATACTAATACACCTAGGCAAGCTGAGAGGGTATCATTAACTTTAAACTTTTCTTCAGTAACGATGGCTATTCCCCTACCACCGTCGTTTCTTATTATGTTGTAACCTTCAAATGAAGGTTTTAGTTTGGTGTATAGTCTTGTTTCAGATATAAAACAGATTTAAAGTTTTTTGTTTTGATGAGTTCGAAGTTCGAAGGAGTGAAATTCTTTTATTATGTATGTGAGAGTATGGAGTTTGTATTTATAGAGATTATTGTAAGATTTGTGTTTGAGTCAAGATACGCAAACATCTTGTCTTCTTTACTCTGGAGTTATTGATAGTTAGGCCAAAATTGCCTGATTTTAAATAAAAGTTCTTTAAACGATATATTAAAGAGATTTTTGGCTTCGTTAGGAAAGTCGTTTAAATTTGTGATGGGTGAGTATTCTCAACAGCTGGAGCTTGGTAAGCTTTTGCTGGATAGGTTTGTTTGCGTTCCTGACCATATCGGCAAACTACATATTATTTTTTGTTAAATTGCTTACCATGTCATTCACTTCAATGTATTCGCAACAAATCTAAAATTTTGGGCTAACATTATTTTCTTTTCTTTGTACCGCTTGTAGTATTCATAGCTGGAAGAGCTTGTTGCGTGGCCCTCCAAATTGCAATTGGCACATTTTGTAATGGGAACTTGTTGGTTTTGTTCTTTTAATGTTTTAAATGAACAGAGTCATGGAACTCACTACACAAAACACATCGGCTGTGATAGAAACAACATTCCCCTGTGTGCCCAAACCTTTGACAGCGATAACAACGAATAACCACATTATTGTGTTTCCTCTCCCAATAAATTTTCTGG
Source organism: Volucella bombylans (assembly GCA_949129095.1). NCBI lineage: Eukaryota > Metazoa > Arthropoda > Insecta > Diptera > Syrphidae > Volucella > Volucella bombylans. Next base: position 170,176,213 of record OX422140.1, on the reverse strand, counting down.
TGAAGAAGATATTTTATGCTAGTTAAGTCTTTAATGCTTTCCCCTACATCTAATTTAACAACAAAAATGTTTGTTCTTTAGTTTTAGCTGTGACAAATTGAGTGATTTTATTGATTTTGACATTAGGAGCAGCTTCTTCTAATGCCTTTTGAATTACGCTTATTTCGGTATCGCCGTCTGTTGCTTTCAAGAGAATTGTTGCTCTTTTCGTTTCTTTTGGTGAAAAAGAAAAGCACCTATACCTGTTCCACGGATCTTTTCTATAACAAGCTTATGAACGCTAGTATTGTCTACATAAACTTTTGTTTTTCGGTATCCTAAGTTTACAAATTTGTGTCTTAAGTTCTCAGCAATGCATTCATGAGCGGCAAGATTAATTAAGTCGGTTATCAAATTAAAATTTGCGCCGAAAATAAAAATAGGTGGACAAAACGATTTGTTGCTTATATTTTTGTCATCGGTGAAAACGCCAGTCGTAATGTTGCTGTCCTCCTCTCCAAGAGTACTACACCCTGAGTTGTTGTTTTGGATTGTTGCTCCGTTCGAGTTCGCACTTTTTTTGGGTTTTTTGCTATGAGGCAGACTGATTGATGTATTGGTTAGGTCCGATAATGGTGCGAATGGATTATTTGCCAAATTTGATAGGACAGATGGTGATGACTCAGCGTCATCTGCATCATTTTATCTTCTTTTTTTATTAGCAAAATTATTTGCTGCTGTTTTAAGTTTGGATATGACAATATTCCAATCACTTTTTCATAATTGCTCATTGTTAGTGTCCATATTTGTCCCTGTGGGATCGTCACTTAGTTTATCACTTTAGTTGTCGCCCGTCGCCATTGTATTGGCTAAATAACAGAAGTTGGGGTTATTTTTATTTAACGTGTCCCCCACAACTTCTTCTGGGGTACTGAGATTATTGATTTTGTTCTTTTTTTTCCACTGTTTGTTTCTTTTTAGAGTATCTGTCTTTAGAAATATCTAGTTGGCTTTTAATTGGGCATATATAGCCCTTAATTAACACTGGCAAAACTTTTTGTAACTTTAAAGAATGCACTCAGACAAGTAAGGCACATGTGCTCGCTACAGAGGTCGCACACCCACTCGCCAAAGTCTGGCTCTAATAGCAAATCCACATCCAAATAAGAGTAGTCTTCCTTCTTTGTAGCAGTTGCCTTAGTAAATGTCGTAGTTTCTCATCCTCTTTTTGTCCAGCCACGGGCTGGCATTTCTTGGATTGCGGTAATTCCTGATCTATAGTAGTCTATGGCCTCCGCGAGTTGTTCTGCAGCGCGTGGTCTGATAAGGGTCCCAACATTAGAAGTGCTAAGCCGAAATGTGTTGTCCTTAAAACGTTTGCTGGGGTCGTTGGTTGGTTGCCTCTAAGCTCGGATTTTGTTTCCATGGTAGTTCTTTCAGGGTGCCAACACAGCTATGCATTTACCTATATACCCAGGCTCCGAATACGCCGAAGTAGCTCAAAAGGAAAGAGTGCACCAAAGAGTTCAAGATAATTATAACTGTGGACGCCGTCGTTAATATATATATTTATATGAGATTCCAGCACCACCGTCCTGATGAAGGAGATGGTGTCCCAGTGCGAACTCCTCTCCCTCCTCTACTTCTCTTTCTCGTCTGCGGACGCCAATGACAGCCCGTAGGGATTGACTTCTCTACCTTCAGTCAAAGGTACTAGGTTCACAGGCTTCACAATGTGGAGGTGAGAGTAGGAGTGGATGGACAGATGCTTAAATGCGGACAAAAAATGCTTAACTACCAAAGAAAAGTTGTCACTATTATGACTAAAAATAGATTAGTAACACGCCCAAACGTCACATTGTGCTCACTAAACATTCAGGGTAGCAAGATACACCGAAAGACCAGATACGGAAATATCATTTGCACGATTGCCATCTTGGTTGTTACAGGTTGCTTAACGCGGCAGCTATCCTGCAGAGGCTAAGGTTATCAACTCCTTTTCCACTATACGAATATACAATATATATATAAAAGCTCGATGTATTGACTACTAAAAACATTAGAATAAGTTGAATTCTTTAAGTCTGAAATAAAGAAGCAATAGCCAAGCTGGATCACGAGAAGAAGAACTCAACACCTTGCATATCACCAGTGGCAGAGCGTCCTCCAGTGGCAGAACGTCCTCCAGTGGCAGAACGTCCTCCAGTGGCAGTACGTTTTGAAACGACGTCTTTGAAGATCGAAATACTTCCCCAGTAGCTTCATTTTCAACATCTTCAACTGGCTTTACTTTAAAAGTAGTCAAGTTGATCCGCGACACGAATTGTGTGATGAGATACAATAAACTGTGCCAAGCTTACCTATGGTATAGTGAGGAAGGTATTATCTCACGACTATAGGCAATGATATAATCAAGGTAGACGGTGTCAACGAAAATGGGCGAGACAATCAATGTTGGCTATGACAATAAAGGAAGCCGATGATAACCAAAGAAAACATAAAGAGATATCGCTGTACATTGGCTTTAAATGTTTGGAAACTATAATGAATAGGAAATAAATAGCTCGGTAAGGCATTCCATAATCGAGTTTTACGGAGTATCACTATTTCGGAATCATGGTAAAATACGTCTAAATATAGGCAAAATGGGTATTATGGTTAAAGTTTTAAAGGGGCAAAATGCTAGTTGTAATTTCGTTGGAGCTCTGCTCATGAGAATAACAATGGAGGAAGATGAGGCTAGAGCCATTACGTTGGTTTTGGCTGTTCAAAATAAGTGTCACATCCTTAAATCCTAACTAGCAGATGCAGAATACCTTAGGAGCACCTGACCTGGGGGAAATTGTAGCTTATTGGTGATGCTTTCATCTCCATGTGGTTAAGATGTGCGTTGAACTGCCTGTGTTCGGGGCCAATCTGGGTGAGGTAGTAATTCACCTCACCATGATTTTGCTCCAAAATTTCCTCATCCCATTCTTGCTGCTAGCAGGCCAAAGTTCTATACCGCTTGTCGCCATATTGTTAGGCTTCCGGAGACAGCAAATTTACTCTGCGTTCCCAAAAAACCAACACGACCGGCACGGTTCTCACAATCACCAAAACGGCTGCCGCGGAGCTCATGCGCAATCCAGAAAGACTCGATTAGTTGCATCGAGGTAAGACACTTTCGGTGCACTTTCATGCAGCCCTCCAACATTGGGAATCAGTCTAGACAGAGCAAAAACCACCTTGGTGGCCTTTATCAGCCGTCCTCCCAATTTGCTCTCCAAATGTGAGTGCAAACTCCGAAATACCAGGCTCGCGTGGAAGTTTCCTTCGTACCATCGTTGCTTCGTGAGAACGACCATATCCGTCTTTTGGGCATCCAGCTCAAAGCTGTGACCCAACTGCTACTCCGCCATTCTTGCGACCACTCACTGTATTATGTGCTCGGTCTCCCCAAGCGATATTTCTATCACGACGAGTGCCTAGGCCAATCAGCTTGACCGCGGGAGCCATTTTAAAGCGCAGGAGCATGTTGTACATTAGATTTCAGAGATTGCGGCCCAGCGCCGAGCCTTGAGTCACTTCCGGCGTCACTCGCTTCTCTCTCAGTACTTCCGTCATGTCGTACCGAAGTACCAGATCCAGGAGATAGCTATCCATAACATTCTAAGGTGGTGCAGTACACTCTGCCCACTCAAGGTCTCTCAGACGTCGGACATTCTTGCCGAGTTGACTCGACTCTCAACGTCGAGAGTGGACGACGGCGGCTCTTCTCATGTTGTGGGAGGCTTTTCAGGCCTATTTCACGCTCCCTTGGCAACAGACGTGCACGTTGAACGGCCTTCGTGGAACCACAGAGATATTGCAGCCCTCTCTTATCCTTCTCGGAGCATTTTATTCGAAGAAAGAGACATTGGGGTTTTCAGCACCCACTAAACAGTCCGGCATGTAAACAAACATTGAGCACGTTCAGGAGCACATGCGGCTTCTCCGCGGATACGATTGGAAGGAATTCGGTTGTCATCCCGTCCGGGCTAGGGCCCAGAGGCCTTTCTCACCCAAGGGTAACCCGGGAACAGGGTGGAACCACTTCTTCCATAAAGTGTGACCTCATGGGGCAGAGCGGGGCGAAGCCGGAGCTTAGGAGCGCCGACTCGATACCCATTGCCCATTGAGCTCGTGTGCCATCACTAGATGAATCTTTGCACCAATCAGTGCACCAATAGCTCGGCTCTCGTCTTACCTTAGGTGATCTACAGGGTATACTCGTACACGTGTTGCACCACTCTTTGACACGGTGCTCCTAATATTGCACTCAAGTCATCCGGAGGTGGCACGTTAGCCAAAGCTTCACGAATCTTACTTTACATCTAGTAACGCGAGCACGGAGAGCTTCCCGTCTCGCACCACGCAGGTAATAAACTAGTTTTCGCTCGCCGTGTAGTCTTCCAGGAACCTCCAGGCTAGCACTCGATGCGCCACTCGTAACATTTCGAACATCACGGCAATCACTTTACCGCTTTATCATCAGAGTTCAACACGATGAGATCAGGCCTCACGACAATCTCTATTACCTCAAGCCTTCTAGCATCGGATCTCATATAACCAGTGGCCTTAGATTAAAGATCACCGGTGAGGACGACATCACCTCCTCTGCCAGTACAAGAGCAGCATCCTACAGGCAGGCAAGCCGGTCCCGGAAGACCCCTATGTACTGAACGGCGCAGTAGCAATATAGGTGCATTATAGAAATGTGTGGCATTATTTACTTACTTAGGTGGCGCAATGTTTGTGGTGAACTTGGGCCTTAACTAACAAACCATTCCAGTTAGCTCGATCCTTAGCTATCTGCCTCCGGTTGCGCACTCCATGTCGACTGAGGTCCCCTTTTACTAGTGCGCGTCACCTAAGCTGAGGTCTTCCTATACTGCGTTGTCCTTCCAGGTTATATTCGAAGACTCTGCGGGCCGGGGCATTAGTCTCCATTTGTTCTCTGTCCTCATTTACCTCATTACCTCATTTACCTACTCATTTACTAAACAAATTATCTCGATATCATTGACGTACGCTAGTAGTTGCACAGATTTTTAAAAGATTGTGCCTCCAATGTTCACTTGTGAGTTCCGCACAATTCTTTCAAGTATGATGTTAAAGAAGTCACTGGGCACCTTGTCTAAAACATTTCTTGACATCAAAGGTCATGGTTAAATCGTTACCGACTTTGACGGACGTCATTCTGCATAAACGGACGAGCTTTGCAGGAAAGCCAAAACTAGACATAGCTCTACATAGCTCGTCTTCATAAATGCCGTCATATGTGGCCTTAAAATCGATGAAAATGGTGGGTATCGATTTGGACTTCTTGAGTTTTCCCAGGATATGCCGGAGTGTGAAGATTTGGTCAATTGTGGCCTTCCTGATCTGAAACTGATGAGGGGTTGCAGACGTTCACACAATACGGCAGATAAGATCTTCTATGCGATGTTGAGGAGACATATACCTCTATAGTTGGCGCAGTAGAGGCTTTCCTTTTTTATAGATCAGACACACGATGCTGAGATTCAATTCATCAGACATGCTGTATGTTCTCCAGAAATACATTTCCAGCTGCTTTAAATATCTTGGCTGGTAAGCCGTTAGGTCCAACTACTTTATTGAATTTCAGCTTAGTTACAGCTAACCCTACTTTTTTTTAATCAGGTGGGCGGAGGTTTTGGCTAGTATCCTGTAAGTTGAATGGTCTACTCTGCCTGACGGCAAGATGTTGATCTTCTTAGCCGTTTTTCCATATTCTGGGCACCAACTTTGACTCTAATACAAGGTTTCCTTCTTCATCTTCTACAGACTTCTGTACGGGCATGCTTGCCTTGACACGTATATACCTTTTATCTTTTGGTAAAACTTTGGTGCGCTATTTCTAGAGTATAACCTCTCAATATTTTTGATCGCGCGCTTCTCGTGATTTTTTTTTTCTTCTTCTGGAGAAGACGATCTTGCCTTTCGTTACAGCGCCGCTTTGTAGACTTCTTGTTTAGCTGCATGTGTTTGCCGGTATTCGTCATCAAACCAATCATTTCTTGGTGGTGGTCAGGTGAAACCCAGTTGTGCTGGTCTTCGGTACTTGACGCTGCTGGCATAGGATTTGTTGAGAGATTTTCTGGCGGTCTCTTGCGATTACACCTTTCTTGCGTTATATCTGCTAACAATAATTCTTCTTGGTTGTGGCCGTTGAGAGATCCGCAATCGCGGCTTGGCTGTAACAAGGTGGCAGTCCGAGTCAATTTTGGCTGTCCTGAACGCTTGGACGTCCAGAAGAGTAGGCATGACGTAAGACTATTGCGAAATTATCAATTTGATTTAGCGTTTGTTAATCCGGAGATCGTTATGTTTCCTTGTATATATTGAGATGAGGAAACCGTCGTTTTCGTTTTCGATACATTTTATTTCCTTAATCACTAACTCTTACATACCAACAAAAAATGCTTAAATGCTAGCTTATAATTATTTAACAATCTTATACTAACTTACTGGCCCCACACAGGCACTCTAAGCTACTCTAAATTCTTATATCTATGTCTTTCGACTTCATTTACATTTTATTTGGAAATATTTGTTTTATATACTTAGGGCTAAGAAAAAAATTTGATTACAAAAACTTAGCATATGGACAATTTTTATTTTTTATAAAAACTTAATATCTAACTTAAAAAAAAACAACCTTAGACTACTTAACCTACATACACAAAATACACATAAACACACTTAGACATTATACACAATAATATACATATGTTAGTATATACCTTTATATACACTAACGCATGTATATATTACTTAAATGCTAACCTAAACCTATGTGAGCTGGCCATCGCTATTTACAAAGCAAATATATTGGTCAGCCCTGCCTCATTAGCGAGGCTGGTCCATAATTTTCGGAAACGACGACGAAACATCTTCTCCATCATTCAACCACCAGAAATGCTGGTGCTGCTGAACGACATCCCTCTTATCGCGATTCCCCACCGCCCTACTGAACCTGTGGCGATCCACACTGCCGTGTGCGACGTCTCTGTTGTAGTTGAGTCGCCTGTCCCCAGCTGTCTGAGCGACATGGAAGATTAACGGAACCGCTGATATATCCTGGATCAACCCTTTCTGATCTAGGTAGAGGAATGCTTCCGGTGGAACGAAGCCGTCAGAGCGCACACTCTCGTGGTAAAGGTAATTGGGGTAGTAAGCCCCAGATATTAGGTTATTCGTCGAGGTCATTGCTCTTGCAATGTGCCTTCGAGTCAGCTTAATTACGAAGTTGTCCACTCGTATTAGGTTCGCCCTGTTGTAAAGGACCTCATTAGGATAAAATTTCTTGTACTCCGACTCTGGTGTTCTGTACAAGCGAAGACCAGCCCTAAGGCAAGCCCTCTCAAACACCCGAATCTTTTCCATTAAGCTTGCTCGTACATTGAACCACACGGGACAACCAAATACCAGCATGGGCCTAATAAGGGCCATGTAGCAGATTACCTTTACCCTCGCATCGAGTTTCCTATTCATCATATTCTGGATGTTCTACTATCGTCTAACCTGGTTGTCAACAATTTTGGCTCTCAGCTGGCTTTTGTCACGAGAGTAAGAAAGCAAGTAGTCGACTTAACGTTATCCAATAAGAGATTGCATGCCTACCGACCGAAGTTGCTGAAGAGGATAAATTCGCGAAAAACAAACTGGACATGACTTAAGGAGGAGCTCGGCTACAGTGCTCCCTCTAAGCTCAGGACAAAACAAAAGCTAGAGGAAGCTGTTCAGAACATGAATGATACCCACTACCAGGAGTTCTGAACTGCCATGTTAAGCTAGAAAGCAATCCTGCCGATCAGCCGTTCCTTGGTGGAACCCAGATCTGCAGCAACTTCGTAAAAAACTTGAAAACTTCTAAACAGATCACTTGAGACTAATTTCGAGGTAGGTAAAACCAATAGGCTAGTAAAAGTCCTCAAAAGCGAAAAATCAACCTGGCTGGAATTCCTCAGAAAATCTGATGGCACCTACACTGAGTAGGCCTCATGCTTGAGGCCTACTTCCCAGGTAACCTAATCAGAAGCAGTTCACAACTAGTTACAATTAATGAAGCTGCTAGTGAGCTGAATAAATCAACATCCCGTAGCTGGTATATCTCATCGGTTGTGGTGACGGATGAGGCCATTAAACATAGTGTTCCTTCCTTTGATAGCTTCAAGGCATACACCCAGTTATACTCCAAAAATGGCATAGACCAGTTGCTGGTAGCTCTGAAGAGAATCGTTACTGCTAGCTACTTTGTGTTTAAAGCAACATACATTGCGAACAGTGAGAGTAGCGCCCGTGTGGAGTTTAGCCAGTTCTCCCATCGGGCGCGTCCCCAGGTTGCTGATAGGGGACCCCTGTGTGTGGTTGTATAGGTTGATGCCCTATCCACACACAGGGTTGGTGGAAATATCAAATACCACCCGCGGACCACAAAACTGGTAAGAGCGGAAATAAATTCAATGATGGATATAGTAGTGAGGCAAAGAAAAATAAAGTTACGGTGTAGGGAGTCGGATCCCCAGTACCGGCGGCGGAGAGTGCGAAAGCAGGCTCAAAGTCGTCGAGATACAATGACTGCAATAATAGACAAACATCAATATTTCCTACGGCGGTGGCAACCTTGGCCCCCGTAGGTAATAATACCTCAAGGAATCTCCTCCAGGCAGAACGTCGCGACAGACCCGTTCAAGAAAATAATGAGGGTCACGCGTTCACCACAAAAAACAACTGTCCAGAAGGAATGCGTGATAGAAAACCCACGAATCAGTCCGACAGTGGTAGATCGGAGCCTGCTTAGTGTTGGAAAGCTAAATATTTTAAGCTGAAAAAAAACTCTGAATTTTCACTGTTTAAACTGAATAAAAATGACCGTTTTGGGCTGGTGTTATAAACGTTATAAAATTCTGTTTTCATTTTACTATCCATCTAAAATGCTCTATGTTGCATGTTTCTTGTTTTATTTTACAATGTTGCTATACATTTCGTGTAAAATCACAGTTGTAGTTTTGTTTGATTTAGATAATTAACAATTCAAATTTCAATATAACACATTTACTATTATTTTAACATTCAAGTTTATTTATTTATACATATTTCATCTCTAACATTCTCCCCCACTGTAAACAAGCTCTCAATCAAGTGTTGCAGCTTTACTGCTTGTTTACTATAGCAGTTCAAGTTGTTTTACTCCTCGTGAACATACTTCATCTTTATCGTTGTAGAAACGGCTGGACTCTGTTGACATTAGTCCGGTTTAACTCATGCAAAGAAGGAAAGTATTATGTAATTGGTATGAGTAGGTATACAAGATGCAAAACATGAACAAAGCGAGTTGACAAGAAAAACAATAGCAACATCTCAATTCTTATTGCCCTATCGTTGTCCCTGTTGCACTTGTTTCTGATTTCCGTGCGTGTTTTTCCCCTTCCCCTACTCCTACTGCCATAATACAGGTAAGTTTCATTATTGACTCGATTGATCGGATGAGGGATGTATCGCGAGTTATTTATTATTTTAATTACAATACATATTATGTATTTTATTTGTTTCCTGCGTGGACAGATAATCAGCAACAACATGTAAGTTAAGTTTAGTTAGTTGATTTCATTATTCTAACCAACAAAGCATAGGTTTCTTTGATTTATGTTCCTTCATAGGGGTATGTGTGTGTGAGTGCGTGGATTATATGTTTGAAAATGAATGGAAGTTGCTTCGAGTAGAATGTATCAAGTTCGATCGCGAATTTGTTTATTAAGTGGACTGTATGTTTGGAAGATTAATGACTAATGGTTTGAGTGAAATGTTTGACCATTGAGATGATGCATTATGAGAATATATTGAATTTCATCTTTAAAGATTGATACCCAGTTTATCCGACAGCTCAATTTGCGTTGAAGCAATCCGCATTGGTTCAATATGCTCGAATAAACACCACTTCAAAAAGCATTGAAATTTTCAACGCCCATACGTTCATTCCTGCTTATAAAGTTTAATTTGACTTCGTGTTGTTTGTTCCCTCGCTTATTTGTATTGTTATAACTTATGAATGATACTGATAAGAATATTTTATCTAATGGTTAGTTATATCTACCGAGTGCGTCGCGTGCGTTGTGTTTTTATATGATGGTGTTGTCGATTCCTGAAAACATTCGTGGGCAAAGGGCATAATTTTGTAATTTGCTGAACTAGTTTTTGGCTACACATGCAATGCCATCAGTACCGTGATGAAGAGCCCTTATCCTTGTCAAGCTCCATTTCAAGGGGGGAAGTCGTTCGTCCTTAATCAGCACTAAGTCACCTATTTTTAGTTCTTCATTGGTGGTCCTGGTAAACTTTGGGCGTTGCTACAGGCGCGATAAGTATTCAGCACTCCATTGTTTCCGAAATGACTGCATCAAAGTTTGAACGCGCTTTCATCTTACCAGATGCGAAATTTTTCCCATATCGTAGTAGAGTTGTGGTGGCGCGACGAGAGGTGATTCTATTAAAAAATGGCCTGGTCTCAGTGGCTGAAGATCATTGACATCGTCTGTTTGAGGGCACAATGGTCTGGAGTTCAGGCATGCTTCAATTTGCGTGAGAAGGGTGATGAGCTCCTCAAACGTCATCAATTGGTTACCAGCTATGCGTTTTAGATGGATTTTTACGGATTTCACCCTAGCTTCCCAAAGACCTCCAAAATGTGGAGAAGCCAGTGGAATAAATTTTCCAGTTGTGCCATCGTTTGCTAGATAGTTTGCGACCTCTCGGCAGTTCAACTGCGCCTCCTTAAATAATTTCCGCAGTTCTGTATACTTCTCGGCAGAGTCCTCTCCTTGCCACAAAACGCCGAAATGCTGCTATGAAGGCCTGAGTTGTCATGTCAGTCACTAACTCTATGTGGACAGCCTTCGTGGTTATGCACACAAAAATTGCAAATTACCCCTTGTACTGCCTTGCATTGCGACCTCTCCATGTTTTCACGTCAATAGGCCCAGCGTAATCAAATACTGTATGTGAAAACGGTCTGGATATCCTTGTTCTTGCTGGTGGGAGATTGCCCATCAGCTGCACCATTGGTTTTGCCTTGAATCTGTAGCATATACAGCATTTATGTATGTGATCCTTCACAGAGTTTTTAAGATTGAAGATCAGAACCGTCGTCGTATGTACGCCATGACCTTCTGATTCCCTCCATTGAGTGTCTTCTCATGTGCGTCCTTGACTATCAGTTTCGATAAAGGATGATCTTGTTTTAACAGGATAGGATGTTTTTGACCGAAACTGAGGTCGTCATTTTCAAGCCTTCCTCCTACTCGCAAAACTCCATCGACATCTTTGAAAGGATTAAGCGCTTCCAGTCCTCGAAAACATGCTGTGTTGTGTTGCCTTAATGATACGAATGAACGCTGACTCAAGATCTTATGCTGTGGACGTTGCCCTCCACATATCATCATTGGATTTCCTACTTTTGAGCACCAACGCAAATCGTACGCAATGAGCCACTATGCGGACTATTTTTTGTAAGTTTGAATGCTTGCGAAGTAGGGCATCAATTACTCCTTCTTCTACAACGTGATGATTAGTTGACACTGCTATAGCCTCTTCTTGGGTCTCTAATACGGCAGGTTGCTCAGGAAACGGAGTACACCAGTTTTGTCTCAGAAACTCCGGGCCATGCTTATCCAGTCAATGCCCACACGGTTGCCGCTTCTAATTTTAACGCCCGTATTACTTCCGCCAACAACGTTGCCATCAGAACCGTTCCACATAGTACTAGCCTTGTCAGTGTTATCGACTTCCGTGGAGCAACTTTGGTCTTTGACAAAAGCAAATGCACAAATCCACTTTCTCCTGTGGGTCTTCGACCACGAAAAGACCGTCGCCTATTTCCATTCCCATTCTCTGGACCTATGCCAGCGATTAGTAGTGTCTGTCTGTTTTCTGCCGTTTGTCGAATTCGGACACACTGAATGACACTGGTGATCTTTATAGCCCGAATCTTATTGTCCCAGTACAGGGGCCCCCGCCCAATTATCAAGGCTTCGCCCTTTAATGACGTTGTCTAATAATGAACGGGGGCAGAGCAAAGTACTGGTCTTATCGTAAACATCTTCAGATGACGCTACCGAAGGTTGCTACGATTTGATCAGTCACAAGCTGCCGGTCATAGGTCTTGTTGGCGGCTAGACCACCGGTAGTCCCTACCAGGACTTAAATCACGGTACCATGGGAGTCAGGAGCCCCCCGGATCTCGGTCCGGGCCTGACTTGTTAGAGGTAGGCCCCCTTGTGGGAGCGTCATGGTGACTGTGGTTTAAACCCAAAATCGCGGGTAAGAGTCTTCCTTTGGTTTTCCTTTTGGTTTTCCTTTGGTTGACTCAATGTGGAGTTGCAATAAGTGCTGGGTGCTGTGACCCTAAGAACAGTAAGAGGTTTTAGGTCGGCCTCGACTCATACCAAGGGTGGAACTTGTGCCGGCAACACAGTTCCGAATTGGTATCAAAAATGAATTATCATTGTGAGCGATGGCAAGGCGTATCCTTGCTCCCATGGATGTATGGGCATCCCGTAAGTTTAAGCCCACGCGGCAGGCACTTACGCTAAAAACAAGAGGAATCTGTCCCAGTACAGGTGGGCCCCCGCCCAATTATCAAGGCTTCGCCCTTTAATGACGTTGTCTAATAATGAACGGGGGCAGAGCAAAGTACTGGTCTCATCTTCAGATGACGCTACCGAAGGTTGCTACGATTTGATCAGTCACAAGCTGCCGGTCATAGGTCTTGTTGGCGGCTGGACCACCGGTAGTCCCTACCAGGACTTAAATCACGGTACCATGGGAGTCAGGAGCCCCCCGGATCTCGGTCCGGGCCTGACTTGTTAGAGGTAGGCCCCCTTGTGGGAGCGTCATGGTGGCTGTGGTTTAAACCCAAAATCGCGGGAAAGAGTCTTCCTATGGTTTTCCTTGGTTTTCCTTTTGGTTTTCCTTGGTTTTCCTTTGGTTGACTCAATGTGGAGTTGCAATAAGTGCTGGGTGCTGTGACCCTAAGAACAGTAAGAGGTTTTAGGTCGGCCTCGACTCATACCAAGGGTGGAACTTGTGCCGGCAACACAGTTCCATTTTGGTATCAAAAATAGTGAAAGTTATTGGAGAGCGATGGCAAGGCGTATCCTTGATCCCATGGATGTATGGGCATCCCGTAAGTTTAAGCCCACACGGCAGGTACTTACGTTAAAAAACATGAGACATCTGTCCCAGTACAGGCTGGGCCCCCGCCCAATTATCAAGGCTTCGCCCTTTAATGACGTTGTCTAATAATGAACGGGGGCAGAGCAAAGTACTGGTCTTATCGTAAACATCTTCAGATGACGCTACCGAAGGTTGCTACGATTTGATCAGTCACAAGCTGCCGGTCATAGGTCTTGTTGGCGGCTGGACCACCGGTAGTCCCTACCAGGACTTAAATCACGGTACCATGGGAGTCAGGAGCCCCCCGGATCTCGGTCCGGGCCTGACTTGTTAGAGGTAGGCCCCCTTGTGGGAGCGTCATGGTGGCTGTGGTTTAAACCCAAAATCGCGGGAAAGAGTCTTCCTATGGTTTTCCTTGGTTTTCCTTTTGGTTTTCCTTTGGTTTTCCTTTGGTTTTCCTTTGGTTTTCCTTGGTTGACTCAATGTGGAGTTGCAATAAGTGCTGGGTGCTGCGACCCTAAGAGCAGTAAGAGGTTTTAGGTCGGCCTCGACTCATACCAAGGGTGGAACTTGTGCCGGCAACACAGTTCCATTTTGGTATCAAAAATAGTGAAAGTTATTGGAGAGCGATGGCAAGGCGTATCCTTGATCCCATGGATGTATGGGCATCCCGTAAGTTTAAGCCCACACGGCAGGTACTTACGTTAAAAACATGAGACATCTGTCCCAGTACAGGCTGGGCCCCCGCCCAATTATCAAGGCTTCGCCCTTTAATGACGTTGTCTAATAATGAACGGGGGCAGAGCAAAGTACTGGTCTTATCGTAAACATCTTCAGATGACGCTACCGAAGGTTGCTACGATTTGATCAGTCACAAGCTGCCGGTCATAGGTCTTGTTGGCGGCTGGACCACCGGTAGTCCCTACCAGGACTTAAATCACGGTACCATGGGAGTCAGGAGCCCCCCGGATCTCGGTCCGGGCCTGACTTGTTAGAGGTAGGCCCCTTTGTGGGAGCGTCATGGTGGCTGTGGTTTAAACCCAAAATCGCGGGAAAGATTCTTCCTATGGTTTTCCTTGGTTTTCCTTTTGGTTTTCCTTGGTTTTCCTTTGGTTGACTCAATGTGGAGTTGCAATAAGTGCTGGGTGCTGTGACCCTAAGAACAGTAAGAGGTTTTAGGTCGGCCTCGACTCATACCAAGGGTGGAACTTGTGCCGGCAACACAGTTCCATTTTGGTATCAAAAATAGTGAAAGTTATTGGAGAGCGATGGCAAGGCGTATCCTTGATCCCATGGATGTATGGGCATCCCGTAAGTTTAAGCCCACACGGCAGGTACTTACGTTAAAAAACATGAGACATCTGTCCCAGTACAGGCTGGGCCCCCGCCCAATTATCAAGGCTTCGCCCTTTAATGACGTTGTCTAATAATGAACGGGGGCAGAGCAAAGTACTGGTCTTATCGTAAACATCTTCAGATGACGCTACCGAAGGTTGCTACGATTTGATCAGTCACAAGCTGCCGGTCATAGGTCTTGTTGGCGGCTGGACCACCGGTAGTCCCTACCAGGACTTAAATCACGGTACCATGGGAGTCAGGAGCCCCCCGGATCTCGGTCCGGGCCTGACTTGTTAGAGGTAGGCCCCCTTGTGGGAGCGTCATGGTGGCTGTGGTTTAAACCCAAAATCGCGGGAAAGAGTCTTCCTATGGTTTTCCTTGGTTTTCCTTTTGGTTTTCCTTGGTTTTCCTTTGGTTGACTCAATGTGGAGTTGCAATAAGTGCTGGGTGCTGTGACCCTAAGAACAGTAAGAGGTTTTAGGTCGGCCTCGACTCATACCAAGGGTGGAACTTGTGCCGGCAACACAGTTCCGAATTGGTATCAAAAATGAATTATCATTGTGAGCGATGGCAAGGCGTATCCTTGCTCCCATGGATGTATGGGCATCCCGTAAGTTTAAGCCCACGCGGCAGGCACTTACGCTAAAAACAAGAGGAATCTGTCCCAGTACAGGTGGGCCCCCGCCCAATTATCAAGGCTTCGCCCTTTAATGACGTTGTCTAATAATGAACGGGGGCAGAGCAAAGTACTGGTCTCATCTTCAGATGACGCTACCGAAGGTTGCTACGATTTGATCAGTCACAAGCTGCCGGTCATAGGTCTTGTTGGCGGCTGGACCACCGGTAGTCCCTACCAGGACTTAAATCACGGTACCATGGGAGTCAGGAGCCCCCCGGATCTCGGTCCGGGCCTGACTTGTTAGAGGTAGGCCCCCTTGTGGGAGCGTCATGGTGGCTGTGGTTTAAACCCAAAATCGCGGGAAAGAGTCTTCCTATGGTTTTCCTTTGGTTTTCCTTTGGTTTTCCTTTGGTTTTCCTTTGGTTTTCCTTGGTTGACTCAATGTGGAGTTGCAATAAGTGCTGGGTGCTGCGACCCTAAGAGCAGTAAGAGGTTTTAGGTCGGCCTCGACTCATACCAAGGGTGGAACTTGTGCCGGCAACACAGTTCCGAATTGGTATCTGAAACAGTGAAAATGTTTGGTGAGCGATGGCAAGGCGTATCCTTGCTCCCATGGATGTATGGGCATCCCGTAAGTTTAAGCCTACATGGCAGGTACTTACGTTAAACACAAGAGAGATCTGTCCCAGTACAGGGGCCCCCGCCCAACTATCAAGGCTTCGCCCTTTAATGACGTTGTATAATAATGAACGAGGGCAGAGCAAAGTACTGGTCTTATCGTAAACATTTTCAGATGACGCTACCGAAGGTTGCTACGATTCGATCAGTCACAAGTTGCCGGTCATAGGTCTTGTTGGCGGCTGGACCACCGGCAGTCCCTACCAGGACTTAAATCACGGTGCCATGGGAGTCAGGAGCCCCCCGGATCTCGGTCCGGGCCTGACTTGTTAGAGGTAGGCCCCCTTGTGGGAGCGTCATGGTGGCTGTAGTTTAAACCCAAAATCGCGGGAAGGGTTTCGGCCCAATGTAGAGTTGCAATAGGTACTGGGTGCTGCGACCCTAAGAGCTGTAAGAGGTTTTAGGTCGGCCTCGACTCATATCAAGAGTGGAAGTTGTGCCGGCAAGAATTGGTTCCAGTTTCGAATTGGTATCTGAAACAGTGAAATGTTGGTGAGCGATGGCAAGGCGTATCCAGTTTTCAGTTTTCAATGCATTTTATTTTCTTACTAATTAACTCTTACATACTAACAAAAAATGCTTAAATGCTAGCTTACAATAACTTAACAGTCTTATACTAACTTACTGGCCCCACACAGGCACTCTAAGCTACTGTAAATACTTATATCTATGTCTTTCGACTTTACTTACATTTTATTTAGAATTATTTATATTGTATACTTAAGGCTAAGAAAAAATATTCGTTAAGAAAAAACTTAGCATATGGACTTTTTTTTATTTTTTTATAAAAACTTAATATCTAACTTAAAATAAACCTTACTCTACTTAACCTCAATACACAAAACACACATAAACACACATAGACATTATACACAATTATATACATATATTAGTATATACCTTTATATATACTAATATATGTATATATTTCTTAAATGCTAACCTAAACCTATGTAAGCTGGCCATCGCTATCCGCAGAGAAAACAGATTGGTCAGCTCTGCCTCATTAGTGAGGCTGGTCCGTAATTGGCGGAAACGACGACGAAACATCTTCCCCATCATTCAACCACCAGAAATGCTGGTGCTGCTGAACGACATCCCTCTTATCGCGATACCCCACCGCCCTACTGAACCTGAGGCGATCCACACTGCCGTGTGCGACGTCTCTGTTGTAGTTGAGTCGCCTGTCCCCAGCTATCCGAGCGACATGGAAGATTAACGGCACCGCTGATCTATCCTGGATCAACCCTATCTGATCTAGGTAGAGGAATGCTTCCGGTGGAACGAAGCCGTCAGAGCGCACACTCTCGTGGTAAAGGTAATTGGGGTAGTAAGCCCAAGATATCAGGTTATTCGTCGAGGTCATTGCTCTTGCAATGTGCCTTCGAGTCAGCTTAATTACGAAGTTGTCCACTCGTATTAGGTTCGCCCTGTTGTAAAGGACCTCATTAGGATAAAATTTCTTGTACTCCGACTCTGGTGTTCTGTACAAGCGAAGACAAGCCCTAAGACAAGCCCTCTCAAACACCCGAATCTTTTCCATTAAGCTTGCTCTCACGTTGAACCACACGGGACAACCAAATACCAGCATGGGCCTAATAAGGGCCATGTAGCAGATTACCTTTACCTTCGCATCGAGTTGGCTGCTATAAAACAGTCTCTTTGTAAGGGCAAAAGCACCTTTGGCTCTAGCCAGAGCAGCATCTACATTTTTGCCAAAATACAGAAACTGATCTAGCCAGATCCCAAGGTACCTGACTACATTTCGACAGGCAAGAGGCTGTCCGTGCTGTCCAATGATTGAGAACTTTCGCCAATTTTTTCTGGTATCCCTAGAGGCTCCAGACAACGGCGTCCTAAAGAGAATGGTTTCCGACTTCTGAAAGTTGATTTTTAACTTCCAGTCATCGCAAAATCGTCTTATCTTATCGAAGTCACGCTGCAAGAGAGTATTAATGACCTCGATTTTTGGACCTGTTCTGTACACTATCAAATCGTCTGCGCAATAGTATGGGGAAGTGAACCTATCAAGTCGCTTGTATAAACGTTAAATAGGATCGGCGAATTGACCGCGCCTTGCTGAAGACCATTTTTAATTTGAAATATTCCAACAGAAGTCACATCGCCATTTTTCACGATGAACTGTCTGTTGGTTAGCATATTATAAAGAATGTACAAGAGTGGTTTACTGATCCCCAGACTAGTCAGCTTATAGAAAAGACCCTCTAACCATACGGTGTCGAAGGCCTTCTCCAAGTCAACAAGGCAGGCACCAGTGCATTGTTTTTTGCCTTTATTCCATTGGATATCGGACACCAGTTTAGACGCGGCATGTGAGATATCATGTCCCGCCTTAAAACCGAATTGATTATCCGGAACTATATGTTTGTCCTCAACCCACCTAGACAGATCTCTATTGATTACCTTTTCAAAAACCTTACTGATATTCGGAAGGAGACTTATCGATCGGAGATTCGCCGGATTGGATATATCCTTCCCCTTTTTGGGGATAGGTTGAACCACCGCCGTTTTCCAATGCGCTGGATAATGTGCATTATTCATTGCATTATTAAACAGGATGGTGTAAATGTCCACCGCTTCTAGAGGAAGATGTCGAAGCACGATGTTCGGAATACCATCGGTCCCCACTGATTTCTTTGCCCTGATTGTGTCGAAGATCTCATGGAGTTCTTCCATCGAAATGAACGGGGGTAGGTCCCCCTCTCTGGCAATGACATTATTTGCCATATTTTCGTCGCTAAACCGGTTGAAACCAGAGCCGTTGGATCGCCAATTCTCTATTTCATTTCGAATGTAGCAGTTGTCCACCAAGACGCGATTGTCCAGGTCATAATTAGGGCCAATGATATCAATGGCCTTGTATACTTCTTGGAAAGTCGCCCCTATGGCCTCAACCTTCTCCTGTGGATCCTCGATCACAAAGAAGTTGTCATCATCAGCGGCCTCATTTGGATCAATACCTGCTATTGTCAGTAACCGTCGTTGTCTGTTGTCCGGGCTATTTTAAGACACTGAAGGTCGTTTTGATTTTTTCTCCGAAATAGTTTATTTATTTGCGGAAACATATTCGGGTTGCTGGTGTTTACAGCCCGAACCTTGTTGTTCCAATACAAACTTACAGAAATTCTGTAATTATCTTTTATTAGCGTTTGAATATTTTTAATCGACGACTTCAGTGTCCTAATCTCAGGGCCTTGTCGGTCAGTTAACTGTCTGTACAAGTTTTTGAGTCTTGTCAGAAGTCTACTTTTCTGTCGTTGCAGTGCGTCAATAGTAGGATTGCGGAACAGGTCATCGTTAGTCGTACGTCGATACCGCGGTATTGTAGTGTCCATAGTTTGTTTAATTGTCTTGTCCATTTGTTTTAGGTAATGGTCGATCTCCTCGTTTGACAAATTCCTATTGGACGGTGGATGGAGCGTGTTCGAGGAGAGCGCTCTTGTCAAGGTTGCGGAGAAGCGTGTCCATCGAGTCTTACTGTAGTTGTAAGTATATCTTTGGACAAACTCCTCCAATTCCGCGATTTCGTTGGGAACCGTAATTTCGGTGCTAAAACCGCAATGGTCGCTGGCATACACGAATGTGCGCAGACAGTTTACCGTTTGTAAATTCGTACCTGTCAGTCGTATACGTTCGTCGTACAGCAGTAGATCCAAATAAGACCCGCCTCTGGGAAACGACGGGTTATCCGTCGCTTTAAGACCGAGTCTGTACATGACATCGTGCTGACCCCACCAATCGAGTAGTAGGTTCCCTCTAGTATTTGGCAAATTATTTCCCCAATCTCTGTGTCTAGCGTTGAAATCCCCGCCGATTATAAAATAATTCTCCCCCGATTCCAGCCTCAGAAGTCGAAAAAGCGTGTCGAGCTCTGCAATGAATAGGGTGGATTGTGCAGCCTCCGGTGCATAAACAGAGGCCAAATACAGCCGCATTCCACTGCGGAGCGGGATGTAAACGACGACTGCCTCCAACACTCGGAACCTGCGCAACACGCCCTTGTACACTCTGTGAAATTTTATACCTTCTTTAATGAAGATCGCGACACCACCTCCACGTTTGGATCTGGGCCGGTTTCTTCTTCTAACAATATAATTATTGTACTCCAGTTTGTGCTCATCGGTTAGCTTGGTTTCGCTAGCGAAAAGCACATCAGGAGTTTGGTCTTGTAGCAATTTAAACATCGCGGCTCTTCGTTCGATCGTAATCAGTGAATTCACATTCACCGCAAGGACCTTCAAAGTTTGCTCCACCATGTGCGTACCCATTACGATAAGTGTTGCGTTAGGCCCGGCAGCAACGCGTAGATCTGGTCCACCCGCTTGGCCTGTTCTTGAACCTGCTTTTGCAGCTGAGCCATCTGCCCTTGGATTGCGAGCAAGATGGCTAGCATGTTGGGTGCAGCTTCCATTGTTCTCGCTTGCTGTACCGTAGCCCCCCTACCTGACGCCATTTGGGCGTAGGAAATTTGGGGCGTGACGGCTGGTGTTTGAAACCGTACAGGTGAACGTTTGACCTCCACCTTCTGCTGCCGAGCCAATTTTGCTTTTTTAATGTCGGTGAACTTAGGACAACCCCGATAATTTGCGGTGTGTCCCACGTTCCCACATAACACGCACGAGAGCTGCGTCCTATCGGATGCTCCGTCCCTACCCAGAGCACACTCCTCGGAACTGTGGTTCTTTGCGCACTTCACGCATCGAGGCTGCATTTGGCAGTTCGACGCATTGTATAACGCCTTCGCTCCTTTTTAATTTTTCCCAGTGAATCACCTGATAGTCCAGGACATTGATTCTCCTTAGACTATCCAGACGACTTTCGGGACTGAGCTGCACCAGGAAGAACGGCAGACTCCGTTTCTCCCGCCTGGCTCTAGCTGTGGTAAATGGCTTTACCCCCACAAACTTGAGTCCTTCGCACTCCTTCTCTTTGAGCAGTGCAAGGATCTCCTCAGGATCAGAAGACGGTTCCAATCCCTTCAGCAGCATTGATTGCCGCTTTTCACACTTCGGTGTAAATGAATAGTGCTCCGTCGTCGTTTCCTTTAGGAGCTCTTTCACTTTCGCGTAGCCCTCCACTGTATTACAGTGGATGACATGGCGATCGTTCCCCAATCTCTTGATATTAAAATTACTACCAATTACCAACTTACATAGGTCCTTGGTTGCATTCACCTCCAATTTATAGGTGTTGATAGGAGGCACCTTCTCCTTTTTCTTCGTCTGCTGCTGCTGCTGCTGTTGTTGTTGTTGGTGTTGTTGTTGTTGTTGTTGTTGTTGTTGTTGTTGTTGTTGTTGTTGTTGTTGTTGTTGTTGTCGCTGCTGCAGCTGTTTTTGTGGCTGCTGCTCTTGTTGTTGTTGCTGGTGTTTATTTTGCATTTGTTGGCGTTGTTGGTGCACTTGTGGTATTGTATTTGTCTTTTGTTTTTGTTTGGGCTGCTTTTGAGAAAGCTGCGACTGCTTTTGTTGGGATTGCTCATGCTCATCCCTCTTCCTTCTGACCATTTGCTGTTCTTTAATGGCCTGTATCCTTTGCTGTAGCATTTTTATGCTGCTACTTATCGACTTTAATTCTTCCTCTTCGTCGTCAGATTCGCTTGCTGCCAATGCAGCGAAGTTGTTTCCTGCCCTCACTCCACCAAGCTTTACAGTGGTCGTTTGTAGGGTAGGACGTTCTGTCAAGTTAGAGGTTGACTTTAGCATCCTCTTCCTCTTTGGCTTTGGTGTTTGGTTCGAACCACTCGAAACCTCACCTGCTATCTCAGCCGATCCCGCTATTGGCATAGCGGACCGCTCTCCACAATCCATCACGTGAATTTGATCTTGTTTTTTTTTTTTTTTTTTACACTTCACTTATTATTTCAATAAAAAAAAAAAAAAAACAAAAAAAAAACAATGTATCATCCCGTTGGGAATCGAACCCAGGCCTCCGAATCGCCACACCAAGTCTGATGTCGTCCGAGTGTTTGCCACTTCGGCTACCGGCCACTTGATAGCCTTTTTGTTTCAAAGTTTACTTTACTTATTTTCTTCACTTGTGAAGCCGAACACGAAAATGCGTCTTATCGCCACTAAGGTCTATGAACGACTCGGCAAGGCGTATCCTTGCTCCCATGGATGTATGGGCATCCCGTAAGTTTAAGCCCACATGGCAGGTACTTACGTTAAACACATAAGACATTCTGTCCCAGTACAGACTTATAGACTTACTGTAATTTTCTTCAATTAATTGGTTTAGGCTTTTGATCAGTGCCTTTGGTGTTCATATTTCCGAGTCGTTTCTGTCAGTTTCTACAGCTGCTTAAGCCTCGAGAGTAGTCTACTTTTATGTGCGTACAATGCGTTGGTTATTGGAGTTCTGTACTTTTCAACCTGGCTTTCAGCGGTGTATTCTATCCGAGGGATAGTCTGCTCCATAGTTTGTTTGACAACGTCTTACATCGTTATTAAATTACCGTCGATTTCTTCGTTTGTCAAGTTTCTGTTAGTCGGGGGATCAATTCAACTCAAACGTAAATTACGCTTTAAGATTCTGTGGAAGCAATATCACCATACTCTACGGTAATTACTATGTACAATGTAAATACTACGTAAGTACTATGAGTACACTTGATCATACTGCTCCAGCTGCGTTTACTCATTTAGGATCCGCATTATGGCGGCAAGTCCGTAGTGACCACTATCGTACTCGAACGCTCGCAAATAGTTCCTTGTACTTCGATCCATGTTAGTCAGTTCTAATCTACGGTCTATTAATACCAAGTCCAGGAAAGAACCGGCTGATGGGAAAGATGGGATATTCGTTGTGTACGGTTCAAGTCTGTACTCAATCATATGTTGACCTCACCAGTAGTACAACTGTTTGCCCTTGGTGTTTAGCGGATTATTTCCCCATACCGCATGTCTAGCGTTAAGATCTTCGGCAAACAAATAATAATTTTCTTCCGATTGAAGCTGAAAGCAACGAAAAAGTATTTTGAGGTCAGTTATAATTTAAATAGGATTATGTGCTTCATGTGCATAAAGCGACACCACATACACTCGCCTTCGACTATGAAGAGGAATGCATACGATGCAGGCTTTCAACATCCGGAACCTCATTAAATCCCTATGGCACATGCCTTTGCATACGTTCCCTTCTATATATATTGTCGCCACTGTAGCCAATTTTATGATTCTGGTGAAGCTTACTTTCGCTTACCACAAACACATCTGGGCATTCACTTAACATCAGATTTTGTAGCTTGGCCCTTCTCTCGATCCTGATTAGTGAGCTAACGTTTAACGCAAGGATCTTCAGATTAACTTCATTCAACGTAGTAGACACTATATCGGCATGCCAGACTTATTAAGCAGGGTCAAATAGATGACATCAATTCGAGTCGCTTGTGACAGATTTTTCCGTGTAGGGACAGAAGAATCGCTTTTAAATCCAGATCCGCTTCCGGGGCTTTTTCGGCTACCTTTGGCGTAGTTTTTGCTGTTATTGTGTCCTTACCTGATCCAGGTTCCATTTGGGCAAAAGATACACTGGCTGCCACAAAATTAGAGAATGCACGACTCTTTTGGCGCTCCTCTTCTTCGTTGAACTGTTTTCGAGCCTGAACTTTTTTTTCAGGTCCTGGAACCTAAGACAACGCCGGAAATTGGCAGGATACCCCGAGTTCCTGCAGAGTACGCAAAAGCGTTAATCCCTATCTACTACTCTATAGTGGTAAAACGTGCCTGATCGGGAAACTATTGATTGCTCAGAACTTGGTATGGGCCAGTAGAGCAGCAATCAGTCACGATGAAGTGTTTGTTTTACATCCTTGTGGTGGTCCCCAGGCAATTATTTGCTATCCCTATATATATATATAGGGTAGAACTACAAGTGCGAAAGGTCTAACTTTCTAGGATACTTTGCGGAGGTTAGCATTCTTCGTAACTGAAATCAAAACCGCTACGCCTCGGATAAGAAGTGATAACATTTGGCTTTTGTACCCGGACAAAGATTGGTTTCTGAAATGTCAAGGCGCTTCTCGAGAACGGAAGTGGAGGTCCTCAAAATGTCAGATTCCTTTAAATAGAGGAAGAATTCATGCGGTATAAGATGGACAACTTAGGGATTAGTGAAGTTAGATGGTTGGGCTTGGGAAAGTTTAAGTCTCTAACTGTAACACTGTACTACTCTACTCCGGAAAGGCACCTGGAAGCTATCGGCTTACCTGACTTCCTTTCATTTTTGGAGACAAGATACCAATCATTGGAAGCACTGAGTACGAAAATACATAAAGGAAATACAAATGATACAAAACGATCAAATCGAGTATCACTCACAGCTGCAAGAGAGCACAATAGATGTGCTAGTTGTGATCAAAAATGTCATCTCATCTTCAAATGTCGGAAGTTTCTGCAGCTCTCCCCAAAGGAAAGACTTAAAAAAATAAAGGCTCTCAGAAAATGCATCGATTTGGTCATCAATGCGACAAATTTCACATTACCCTGCTCCACCTTTAAACACCAGAGATTCAACTTCAAATTGCTGCTCAAGGTCCGCTGATTGACAATTGAACCACCTTATCGGCAACCAATTCAGATGCTACGTTTTTTTGGGGACAACTGTGATTAATGTGCTCAACCGAATTAACAGTCCCAGCAAAGCAAGGGCTTTGTTGGATTCCGGATCTCAAATGAGTTTCATCACAGAGAAATTAGCAAATCAGCTACAACTAACTTCAAAGAACGAATCATTGCAAATTTCTGGAATGGGAAATACCCAAATATAAATCAGTAAGAAAGTGAATATTTGTCTTCAATCTCGACTAACTTTTTACCAACCTCAAGATGTTGGTGTCCTCATCGGCGAAGAACTTTATCCAGAGCTCCTGGCGGTAGATCAAATTAAGGTCAATAGCGGAAGACCGATATTACAGAATACATTACTTGGATGGGTAGTCATTGGAAAGACGTCATTTGAAGTACCCTCAGCACTATTTTGTGGTATCGGCGTGGACACCTCCAGCCTGGACAATCTTGTTGAACGATTTTGGATCTTAGAGGAAACACCATCTGCTTCAGCAACAAACAAGAGACAATTGACAAAGGATGAAAGGCAATGCGAGCAGATCTTTACTGCATCTACAACAAGAACAGATTCAGGTCATTATATCGTAACACTGCCTTTTAAAAATAGTCCATCTAGGTTCGGAAAATCAAGAGAAATAGCTACTCGAAGATTCCTGATTCCTTGGAGAAAAGGCTTCAAAAATTGCCGGTGATTCGTCAACAGTACATTGAATTCATGAAAGAATACATGAATTTATGTCACATGCAAGAGATTAGTTACACGTCAACATCAATTCAGGCCCCCCATTTCTTTTTACCACATCATTGTGTTCTTCGCCCAGAAAGCAGCTCAACTAAGATACGAGTGGTGTTCGACGGATCCTCAAAGACGTCAACAAATATCTCACTCAACGAGATTTTACATACCGGACCAGTCCTGCAAAATGACCTTCTCTCTATTCTTCTACGTTTCAGAGTCCATACATATGTATTCACCGCCGAATTAGTGAAATGTAAAATGTACCGCCAAATATTAGTGGATGACTACAGCAAACGGTTTCAGCGTATAATTTGGAGGGAATCTGCACCTTATCTAGCAATAAAGTCTCTTCAAGAGTTGGCTCAAACCAACAATGAAAGACATCCGCTGGCAACAACTATCATACAACAAGATATATACATGGACGATATCTTAACAGGAAGCAATGATTTAAGTAAAGCTCTTCAAATGCAAAGGGAGCTCCAAGTTTTACTTAGAGAAGGACAATTTCATCTAAGAAAATGGTGCACTCATAAGGGATATACCAAAAACAGATTGTGAAACGGAAAATCGCCTTCACGATCAAAACGAAGGGTTTGTCAAAACTCTTGGCATGACATGGCTGCCGTCATCAGATTGGTTTCGTATCATAACGAAGTGGAAAGAGACAACAAGGGTTACCAAGCGATCCATATTGGCTGATACTGCCCACATTTTCGACCCAATAGGCATTGTGAGTCCAGTAGTGATACTCGCTAAAATCTTTATCCAAGAACTATGGATTTCCAAACTTTACTGGGATGCTGCTTTTTTTCAGTTTTAAAGCATTTTATTTTCTTAATCATTAACTCTTACATACTAACAAAAAATGCTTAAATGCTAGCTTAAAATTACGTAACAATCTTATACTAACTTACTGGCCCCACAAAGGCACTCTAAGCTACTCTAAATTCTTATAACTATGTCTTTCGACTTTATTTACATTTGCTTTACTAATATTTATTTTCTGTATTTAAGGCTAAGAAAAAAATTTGTTTACAAAAAACTTAGCATATGGAGTTTTTTTTTTATTTTTATATAAAAACTTAATATCTAACTTAAAATAAACGTTAGCCTACTTAACCTACATACACAATACTCACATACACACACATAGACATTATACACAATTATATACATATATTAGTATATACCTTTATATATACTAATATGTGTATATATTTCTTAAATGCTAACCTAAACCTATGTAAGCTGGCCATCGCTATCCGCAGAGAAAACAGATTGGTCAGCTCTGCCTCATTATTGAGGCTGGTCCGTAATTGACGGAAATGACGACGGAACATCTTCTCCATCATTCAACCACCAGAAATGCTGGTGCTGCCGAACGACATCCCTCTTATCGCGATTCCCCACCGCCCTACTGAACCTGAGACGATCCACACTGCCGTGTGCGACGTCTCTGTGTAGTTGAGTCGCCTGTCCCCAGCTGTCCGAGCGACATGGAAGATTAACGGGACCGCTGATCTATCTTGGATCAACCCTATCTGATCAAGGTAGAGGAATGCTTCCGGTGGAACGAAGCCATCAGAGCGCACACTCTCGTGGTAATGGTAATTGGGGTAGTAAGCCCAAGATATCAGGTTATTCGTCGAGGTCATTGCTCTTGCAATGTGCCTTCGAGTCAGCTTAATTACGAAGTTGTCCACTCTTATTAGGTTCGCCCTGTTGTAAAGGACCTCATTAGGATAAAATTTTTCGTACTCCGACTCTGGTGTTCTGTACAAGCGAAGACAAGCCCTAAGGCAAGCCCTTTCATACACCCGAATCTTTTCCATTAAGCTTTCTCGTACATTGAACCACACGGGACAACCAAATACCAGCATGGGCCTGATAAGGGCCATGTAGCAGATTACCTTTACCCTCGCATCGAGTTGGCTGCTATAAAACAGTCTCTTTGTAAGGGCAAAAGCGCCTTTAGCTCTGGCCAGAGCAGCATCTACATTTTTGCCAAAATACAGAAACTGATCTAGCCAGATTCCAAGGTATCTGACTACATTTCGACAGGCAAGTGGCCGCCCGTGTTGTCCAATGATCGAGAAACTTCGCCAATTTTTTCTGGTATCCCTTGAGGCCCTAGACAACGGCGTCCTAAAGAGAATGGTTTCCGACTTCTGAAAGTTGATTTTCAACTTCCAGTCATCGCAAAATCGTCTTATTTTATCGAAGTCATGCTGCAAGAAAGTATTAATAACCTCGATTTTTGGACCTGTTCTGTACGCTATCAAATCGTCTGCGTACGCAATAGTATGAGGAAGTGAACCTATCAAGTCGCTTGTATAAATGCTGAATAGGATCGGCGAATTGACCGCACCTTGCTGAAGACCATTTTTAATTTGAAATATTCCAACAGAAGTCACATCACCATTCTTCACGATGAACTGTCTGTTGGTTAGCATATTATAAAGAATGTACAAGAGTGGTTTACTGATCCCCTGCCTAGTCAGCTTATAGAAAAGACCCTCTAACCATACGGTGTCGAAAGCCTTCTCCAAGTCAACAAGGCAGGCACCAGTGCATTGTTTTTTGCCTTTATTCCATTGGATATCGGACACCAGTTTAGACGCGGCATGTGAGATATCATGTCCCGCCTTAAAACCGAATTGATTATCCGGAACTATATGTTTGTCCTCAACCCACCTAGACAGAGCTCTATTAATTACTTTTTCAAAAACCTTACTGATATTCGGAAGGAGACTTATCGACCGGAGATTCGCCGGATTGGATTTATCCTTCCCCTTTTTGGGGATAGTTTGAACCACCGCAATTTTCCAATGCGCTGGATAATGTGCATTATTCATTGCATTATTAAACAGGGTGGTGTAAATGTCCACCGCTTCTAGAGGAAGATGTCGAAGCACGATGTTCGGAATACCATCGGTCCCCACTGATTTCTTAGCCCTGATTGTGTCAAAGATCTCACGGAGTTCTTCCCTCGAAATGAATGGGGGTAGGTCACCCTCTCTGGTAATGACAATATTTGCCATATTTTCTTCGCTAAACCGGGTGAAAACAGAGCCTTCGAATCGCCAATTCTCCATTTCATTTCGAATGTAGCAGTTGTGCGCCAAGACGCGATTGTCCAGGTCATAATTAGGGTCAATGGTATCAATGGCCTTGTACACTTCCTGGAAAGTCGCCCCTATGGCCTCCACTTACTCCTGTGGATCCTCGATCACAAAAAAGTCGTCATCATCAGCGGCCTCATTTGGATCAATACCTGCTATTGTCAGTAACCGTTCGTTGTCTGCTGTCCGTGCTATTTTAAGATACTGAAGGTCGTTTTGATTTTTTTTCCGAAATAGTTTATTTATTTGCGGAAACATATTCGGATTGCTGGTGTTTACAGCCCGAACCTTGTTGTTCCAATACAAATCCTGTAATTCTCTTTTATTAGCGTACGAATATTTTTAATCGACGACTTCAGTGTCCTAATCTCCGGGTCGTGTCGGTCAGTTAACTGTCTGTACAAGTTTTTAAGTCTTGTCAGAAGTTTACTTTTCTGTCGGTGCAGTGCGTCAATAGTAGGATTGCGGAACAGGTCTTCGTTAGTCGTACGTCGATACCGCGGTATTGTAGTGTCCATAGTTTGTTTAATTGTCTCGTCCATTTGTTTTAGGTAATTGTCGATCTCCTCGTTTGACAAATTCCTATTGGACGGTGGGTGGAGCGTGTTCGAGGAGAGCGCTCTTGTCAAGGTTGTGGAGAAGCGTGTCCATCGAGTCTTACTGTAGTTGTAAGTATATCTTTGGACAAACTCCTCCAATTCCGCAATTTCGTTGGGAACTGTAATTTCGATTCTAAAACCGCAATGGTCGCTGTCATACACGAATGTGCGCAGACAGTTTAATGTTTGTAAATTCGTACCTGTCAGTGGTATACGTTCGTCGTACAGCAGTAGATCCAAATAAGACCCGCCTCTGGGAAACGACGGGTTATCCGTCGCTTTAAGACCGAGTCTGTACATGACATCGTGCTGACCCCACGAATCGAGTAGTAGGTTCCCTCTAGTATTTGGCAAATTATTTCCCCAATCTCTGTGTCTAGCGGTGAAATCCCCGCCGATTATAAAATAATT
This sequence comes from Volucella bombylans, assembly GCA_949129095.1. Classification (NCBI taxonomy): domain Eukaryota; kingdom Metazoa; phylum Arthropoda; class Insecta; order Diptera; family Syrphidae; genus Volucella; species Volucella bombylans. The sequence goes on along the minus strand of OX422140.1, from coordinate 170,146,919 downwards.
CTCCCCCGATTCCAACCTCAGAAGTCGAAAAAGCGTGTCGAGCTCTGTAATGAATAGGGTGGATTGTGAAGCCTCAGGTGCATAAACAGAGGCCAAGTACAGCCGCTTTCCACAGCGGAGCGGTATGTAAATGACGACTGCCTCCAACACCCGGAACCTGAGCAACACTCCCTTGTACACTCTGTGAAATTTTATACCTTCTTTAATGAAGATCGCGACACCGCCTCCACGTTTGGATCTGGGCCGATTTCTTCTTCTAACAATATAATTATTGTACTCCAGTTTGTGCTTATCGGTTAGCTTGGTTTCGCTAGCGAAAAGCACATCGGGAGTTTGGTCTTGTAGCAATTTAAACATCGCGGCTCTTCGTTGGATCCTAATCAGTGAATTAACATTCACCGCAAGGACCTTCAAAGTTTGCTCCACCATGTGCGTACCCATTACGACAAGTGTGGCGTTAGGCCCGGCAGCAGCGCGTAGATCTGGTCCACCCGCTTGGCCTGATCTTGCACCTGCTTTTGCAGCTGAGCCATCTGCCCTTGGATTGCGAGCAAGAAGGCCAGCATGTTAGGTGCAGCTTCCGTTGTTCTCGGCATTGGCGCCGGAGAAGCAACAGCCGCTTGCTGTACCGTATCCCCCCTACCTGACGCCATTTGGGCGTAAGAAATTTGGGACGTGACGGCTGGTGTTTGAAACCTAACCTATGGAGATGCACACAAAATGGATGACCTTCTGAAAAGGTCTGATACATCTTAACAACTTAAAGGTACCCCGACATCTAGTGTTGGCAGATGCAACTTGTGTTGAGCTGCATGCATTCTCGGATGCGTCTTAACGAGCATATGGAGCCGTAGTCTACCTAAAGTCTGTAAATCATCAAGGAGAAATAAAGGTACAATTGGTATGCTCAAAATCTCGAGTAGCACCAATCAAACAACAAACTATTCCTCGTCTTGAACGGTGTGCCGCCAAGTTGATGGTACAATTAGTAAAATAGGTGAAACAAAATCCTACCTCTGATGTTCCAACCCTCAAACGAAAACACCCATTAGCCTCTCCGAAACGAAGGGTAAAAGTAAATCTACTAAACACTCCATCAATTATTTCATTACTAATTGGAATGGTAGTGGGCCAAACAAAAACATCAAGTGAAGTAGAAATCAACAAATTTACAGACAACCCTGGGATATACTTTGAATACCTAGGAATCTCTTCGTTTATTTCAACATGTCTAGCTATAGGAGTATGAAGGCATAACAAAAGGCGTTAACAGATTGAAACAAAGATGCGAAATCATGCAACTTCAGCCGAACAACATATGTACCCCAATTATACTACAATTGGAACAACAGTTGTAGGAAACTGATAGTTTAAACGAAATTTTAAAACATAGAAATGGATTGGACATACGTAAAAAACGATCCCCGTTCGATTTCATTGGCACCGTCGCAAACAAGCTGTTTGGTGTTCTTGATCAGGACTATGCGTTACATTACATTACATGGAAGCTAACATTGAAAAGGTAAACAACAATGAAAACCACCTCCTGACATTAAGCAAACAACAAACATCTATTATTGAAACCACAGCCAATATTCTCAATAAATCTATAACATCAATGAAGGCACAGTGCATTGTAATTAAGCAACAGCTGAACCAGGTTAATCACGTTATCGACAACCTTAACCAGAGAGTGATGCAATCACTAATCACTGTCTAAACTTATAGACAGTTTTCATCGAACCCAACTATTACTTCTGGAAGCTATTACGGACACCCATCAAGGTAGAATCAGCTCACTAATCTTATCACCAAAACAGTTTTTGAATGAGATCAACAAAATTCGGAAATATATACCAACTAGCTTAACACTTCCTGAGTATAATGAATACAATCTACCTAAACTATACGAGCTATTAAGAGTAGAGGCCCGTGTCACTTCATCTGCCGTTCTGTTTCTCATCAAGCTTCGACTATTAGGCAGTCAAGTGTTTCAGCTTTTCAAACTGATACCATTACCAGTTCAACCCAATAACTCTTTCGTGTTTATCAAACCTACCGCACCGTTCCTTGCTATAAGTCCATATAGAGACCAATATTTTCCAGTATCACAAGATGAGTGGAAATATCTTTGCAGGCACCGACATCTTATTTACAAATCCATCTACTCAACCACAGAAAACAATTATCGCCTTATTGTTCTCTCAAGACTACCAATTCAGGAAAAATGTGGATTCAGTTATACAATCCGAATGACTGGATATTCTCCTTGCAACAAGAAGAAACTCTTTCAATAGTATGTGGATTCCAAATACTCAGCACCCCATTACTTGGAGTGGGGCTATTAAATTTAGCTCAAAATTATGTCATCAAACAACCAACTATGATTATTAATTCCCACAATTTCTACACGACAAACACTTCTGCATCATTTTTACCAGCCCTCAACTTAAGTCAACTATTAAGGCCACCACATGTAGAACTGCACAAAGGCACGCATCCAGAAACAAAAAATCATAATGAACCCATCATTCACGGTGATAATGATTTATCATTTCTAATGAAGAGAATCGCTGATCAAAAACCTCATCAAGTATTGCCAATTATGTTATTGACACATCATGACATACATCAATACTCCATTGGGTACTTATCACTACTTACCGTCCTGCTCCTAATAATCCTTATTTTTCAGCAAAGAAGGAAGACGAAGAATCTAAATCCTAAAAACATAGTATTTGAGCTCCAGGATCTCAACGCTGGGGAGAATGTTGAAACTTAAATTTTCCCACTCATATATTCTTACAGACAGTTTTCCCACCCTATTTACCGCCACTTATGTCCACTCAAATATCCAACATTCGTCTCCTAGAAGTGCACTGACTTCACTTGACACCTGTGAAAGCTAGATGCAGCGTCGCGTTTCGTCTGGCTACGAGCATGCACTTTTTCATTTCCCACATTCTCACGGTTTACTATTTGTTATTTATTTTTATTTCAATTATAAAATAGTATTTAAGCTAATGCATTTGTGAAAATAAAATCACTTGTTACAAATCAGGCAAAGTCTTTCATGGCGTTTTGCTGATTATTGTAACGCCAACCGCCTTGTAATAGGAGGGATCATGTTTGAGCACAAGACGTGCCACAAATTCAATTGTGTGGCGATGGACAGATAAGCAACTTCTAACCAAATTGATCACTTCGCGATCAACTGGCGATATATAGAAGCAGTCTCCAGGACGTTTGTAACAGAAGTTGCGCTGCAGTTCGGAGATACCAAGAAAACACTCGAATGCCTAAGTTGAATTCCGATTGTAAGCGAACTTGGCTGCACTGCCTAGCTTGGTATTGCCGAAAAATATTTAACGAAACCAAGTGTCAAAAATCCCGCTAATTGACTTTTTTTGGCGGATTCCTTCAGTAGCTTTTCTTCTTTTCTCAACCTGGATGGCGATAAGGCAACACCAAATTTAATTTGATTAAGAATATTAACCTACTTAAATCTATATCTTTCTAAACAGAAAAAAAATAAAATACCATACGATATAAAAATAAACCTAAAACTAAATGTAAGTTCCTAAGCTAAAATAAAGGGTCCGCCATCTAACGTTTTTTTTTTTTTCAACTAGTGCTTATTTCGTGAATGGTGGTAACACTTAGCTCATGTCTGATTTGACAGATAATTAGTTTTATCCTTCCGGTTAATAATGGAAAATAATTTCATTCAAATGGCTGCCTCGGCTGGCCACGCAGTAGCCTACACGATCGGTCCAATTTTTAAGCACATTATCGATTGTGTGCAGCTGTATTTCACCAATGGCTTCACGAATATTGTCCTTTAAAGCGTCAATTGTCTCTGGCTTGTCGGCGTAACACTTATCTTTTACGGCACCCCACAAATAATAGTCCAACGGTGTCAAATCGCAGCTCCGAGGTGGCCAAACGACATCAGATCTGCGGCTGATAATGCGATCTTCAAAAACAGGGCGCAAAACATCGAGTGTAGCTTCGGCTGTGTGGCACGTAGCGCCGTCCTGTTGAAACCAAATGTTGCCAATATCCTCCTCTTCAATTTTTGTGAACAAAAATTCGTTCAACATGGCCCGGTAACGATCGCCATTGACTATAACGGCCACTCCTTGCTCATTTTCGAAGAAAAATGGCCCAATTATGCCTCTGGACCATAATCCGCACCAAACAGTGACTCGTTTTGGGTGTATCGGCTTTTCAATGTATGCGTGCGGGTTTTCTGTGCCCCAAATGCGACAATTTTGCTTGTTTACATACCTGCCAAGATCAAAATGAGCTTCATCTGAAAAGATGATTTTTTTGGCAAAATCTGCATCTTCTCTAAGTCGATCGCAGGCCCACTTAGCGAAGCGAAAACGCATTGGATGGTCAGTTGGCTTCAACTCCTGAACCAATTGGACTTTGTATGGCGTCATACCAAGGTCTTTATGCAAAATTCGTCTCAATGATGTCTCCGAAATGTTCAATTGTTGAGAACGACGGTGAATTGATGTTGATGGCGCTTCACGCACACTTTCTGTCACAGCAGCAATATTCTCGGGTGTACGCACTGTTTTTGGCTTTTCACGCTTTGGTTTATCGATGAGGATGCCAGTTTCTTTCACTTTTTTCACAAGATAACGAACATACGGAGCTGACGGTGCTTCTCCTCTTCCAAAATCCGTACGCAATTTTCGCACACATTCTGCAACATTACCATGATTTTCAAAGTAATGTCGGAATATTTCCCAGCGTTGTTCAAGCGTATACACAACCATATTCGTTCAGCGGAAAGATAAAACTAATTACTCGTATCTGTCAAATCAGACATAAGCTAAGTGTTACCATTCACGAAATAAGCACTAGTTGAAAAAAAATAGCGTTAGATGACGGACCCTTTAATTGAAATGTGAAATAATAAAAATAATATCCTTTACAGGTAGATTAAGAAGCTAGTTTTAAGCAGCTCTTGAATCTCAGAAATTCGGGTTTTTTCTTTTATTTCAATTAGTACATACGAGGGGCGTTCAACATATTCTCGGTATCGGGGTGAAGCTGTGGTTGTATATATAAATTGACTTATTTATCAAGTAATACTATTATTTTAGTGCATTCATGTAAAATTTCATATAAATGTGATTATTAATTCGCGTTTTATCTCTAGTTAAACAGAATCATAATGGCAACTGAGACGATGATGGTGAAAATTGAGCATCGCGCTGTAATTAAATTTCTCACTAAGCAAGGAAAAAGTCAAAAAACTATTCATGAAGAGATGGTGGCTGTTTACCAGGGTTCCGCACCTTCATTATCAACTGTGCAAAAGTGGTCAAGTGAGTTCAAGAGAGGCAGAGAGAGCATTGAAGACGACCCCCGCTCCGGCGCCCCGGCTACTGCTTGTACGGGAGAAAGCATTAAAGAAGTCGAAAAACTTGTTCTTGAGGATGCCCGAATAAAGGTGAAAATGATGGCAGAGATCACCAAGCTTTCAATTGGTACCATTCACACCATTCTTCATGACCATCTTAACCTTTCAAAGGTCAGTGCAAGGTGGGTGCCACGAATGCTCACAGCGCCTCAGAAAAAAGTGAGAATCGCATACTGTAGAGAGCTTTTGGAGATGTGTAGTGAGAACGCGGACGGTGTTATGGATCGAATTGTTACTGGGGACGAAACATGGGTCCACCACTATGACCCTGAAAGCAAACAAGAGTCCATGCAGTGGCATAAAAAAGGAACAGACCCCCCGTAGAAGTTCAAAGTCACTCCGTCTGCCGGGAAGCTCATGGCCACAGTTTTTTGGTACTCAAAGGGAATCTTGCTCATTGAGTACAAAAAAAAGGTGAAACCATCAACGCCACATCCTACGCTTCCACTTTGCATAATTTGCGGGAGGAGATTAAAAAGAAAAGACGGGGTAAACTCGCAGCGGGTGTGTTGATTCTTCATGACAACGCTCCTGTTCACACGGCGCGAGTTTCCCAGGCTGCTGCGCGAGATTGTGGTTTCGAAGAAATCCAACACCCACCCTATAGTCCAGACCTTGCCCCTAGTGATTATTTCCTGTTTCCGGATTTGAAAAAATGTCTTCGTGGAAAAAGATTTTCGGATGATGAAGAACTCAAGTCGGCAATAAATGGGTATTTTGCAGAGAAAGAGGAAATTTATTTTTTTGAGAGTTTAAAAAAGCTTATCTCAAGATGTACCAAATGCATTGATGTTAGGGGAGATTATATTGAAAAATAAAAACAATTTAAATTGAAATCGCATTTTTCTTCATATCGATACCGAGAATATATTGAACGCCCCTCGTATGTACAAATATGTTAGAATTTAATTCAACATACTACTTTAATCTACATTTATAAAACGTTATAAGCGCTAACGATTTATTCGGATCTAATCATAAACTGTACTGACTTTTCTGTACATTGTCGTACGTGGACAACGAACCAATTCTATTGTGTCATCAAGTCGCATTTCTTCACCAACTCTACCGATCGTGCTTCTATTGGGACAAGTGGATAAACATCAATTCCATCGGAATTCGAGAATCAGAGTACGCACAAACCGTCGCCAATATATGTACGAAAATTTGCTTTCACAATCACATCGATCTGGGCACAAGGTAAGTCAGCATGAATCGAAATATTAATTCTCGTAGTCGTAGCCGTGGTCATAGGTCGCAATCTCACAAATCGCCTTCGTCGTCCATCAGTACTCAAAATTGTAAGGAATGCTCCGACCCTGACAGCATGGGTCCAATGGTGCAATGTGACTCCTGTAAAAGCTGGTTTCACTTCACCTGCGTCGGCGTCACATCTGACATAGAAGATAAAGATTTTCACTGCCGTAGCTGTACATCGAAGCAACAATCAGAGCAGAATCCGAAATCTCGTGAAAACAACTACCAGTGCGATAATGCCACTTCACATGCCGGTGGAGCACCATTCGCAATTGCCAACACCAACTTAAATGCTCCAGAACCATCAACATCGAATCGCCGCTGCACTCCAGCACTTAAAACCAATGGTCAAGACACCAACAACAATTCATTAAGCGATAAAACGTCTAATGCATCAAATCATCAACACTAATCGAATTAGTGAGTGGGTAGACAAAACGTCTAAAACACCAGAAAACAAGTGCGCGAGTGATAAGCCAAAAAATCACGTAAATTCCTTCAATTTGTGGTTAGGTAGTAAGCCGCATTATACCGAAGCATATAGAACTGTGGAAGATGCGAAGTGTGAGGAGTCAGTGCTTAACAAATCTCAAATCGCAGCGAGACAAATAATGTCAAAAGAACAGCTGACGTTTTCTGGGAGATCAGACGAGTGGCCTCTCTTTATAAGTTGGTGGAGAAATTCTTCAGCAAGCTGTGGCTTTACCCAGTATGAAAACATGCTTCGTCTTCAACGATGCCTGAAAGGAGAGGCTCTAGAGGCCGTTTGCTTTAGGCTTCTTCATACAAATCAGGTCGAAGATGTTATCAAAATATTACAAATGTTATATGGTCGGCTTAAACTCATTATTCAGTCGCTCTTAGAGAAGATTAGAAGGGCACCTGCACCTAGGTACGATAAACTGGAAAAAATGATCGACTTTTCATTCGGGATAGACAATGTCTGTCGCATGATGGAAGCCACTGGAAATGTAATCCTTGCATGCTAAAAGAACTAGTAGAGAAGTTGTCAGTGCAAATTAGATTAAATTGGGGAATGTACAAGCAGACGGTGTCTTTCGTCGATTTATCCGTGTTTAGCGATTGGCTTTCTCAAGTAGCGAGTGTCGCGTCGGAGGTCACGTTGAAGGTCGTCCTGTCAGAACCAAGGACAAATAAAAAACGAAAGCAATCATAGCTATGCACCAAGAAACAAGAACTCAAGTTGAAAATAAGTGCTATGCGTGTAAGCGCAACTGTACAACGCTTGCTTCATGCGAACAGTTTTCAAAGATGTCTTTACAAGAAAGATGGAACCTAGTTAAAAGTCTACATATTTGCCGAACGTGCTTATGTCGACATGGTAATACTCGCTGTCTCTCATCACAATTGTGCGGGATTGATGGATGTACCTACCGGCACAACTCGCTTTTGCATAGCAATGCGGCACTGCCGAGCGCAAGGCACAATTTCAGCATGAACACAGAACAGCCAACTACAAGTAGAGATATACAAGGTGGTAGATTTTACAGTGGTACAATTCATCATCTAGATGCAGCGATTACACTTTCCAAAATTGTTCCCGTAAGTGTACACTACAACAACAAGTCAGTAGATACCTTCGCTTTCATTGATGACAGATCATCAGTTACACTTGTAGATGAAGAATTAACAATAGCATTCAATGCAAAAGGAGATAATGAACCATTATGTCTTAGGTGGACGTCAAATACCCATCGCCTTGAAGAATTGTCTAAAAAGATAACCTTCAAAATATCGGCACAGGGAGTAAACCAAAGATTTTTGCTTTCAAATGCGCATACGGTAAGTTCACTTGATCTGCTTGATCTTCCGAAACAATCCGTTGATGCTCGCGCTAATGGAAAAACACAGCCACTTAAAAGGACTCCCAATAAAATCCTATCGGAATGCGAAGCCTCAGATCCTGATAGGTTTGCAACACTGGAAGCTGGGCATGCCTCTTAAGACATGAGAAGGTAATGCTTCTGAACCAGCTGCCATCAAAACCAGGTTGGGCTGGACACTCTTTGGCTCATCTTCGGCGGATACCAAACCAAATCGGAAGAGAGACAGTGTAATCAATATCCATATTTGCGATTGTCAAAGTAAAATCGATTTACGTATGCATGCGACAGTTAAGCAATATTTTTCCTTGGAGAGCGTAGGCACGAAGCCGATAAAAGGGATGATCTCAAACGAAGATGATAGGGTTGTTCAAATGCTGGAAGAGAAAGCAATTTTTTGGGGAACCGGTATGCCGTACCTCTTCTGTGGAAATACCTTAATACATGCCTACCTAATACGAAAGCGATGGCAGAAAAAAGATTATACTGCCTCGAAAAGCGACTTTCAAAACAGCCTCACCTATTTGAAAAGTTGAATGATCAAATCGAACTACAATATATGTAAAAAAGGGATACGCAAAAAGGTTAGAGGAACATGAACATGAACAACACTGAACCATCAATATGGTACTTACCAATTTTTCCTGTCACAAACCCAAACAAACCAGATAAGCTGCGCATAGTATGGGATGCTGCAGCGAAAGTCGAAGGAGTATCGCTTAATTCTTTTTTATTAAAAGGACCGGACAATGTACCAATGTTCTCCTTCGATTTAGAGAAAGGAAGTTTGCAATATCGGGAGACATACACAAGATGTTTCATCAGGTAAGGATTCTAGAAGAGGATAAAAACGCTCAACGATTTTTATGGCGGAATTTAAAAACCGGAATTATTGAAGTATTTCAGATGCAGGTCATGTCTTTTGGGTCAACATGTTCACCATTTTGCGCTCAACTTATCAAGAACAAAAATGCACAGAAATTTGAGACACAGTACCCAAGAGCATCAAAGTCGATTACGGAAAATCATTATGTCGACGACTTTTTAGATAGTGTTGACACAGAGGAGGAGGCAATAAATCTGGTAAATGAGGTGACATATATTCATAAACAAGCCGGGTTTGAGAATTCAAATTAATCAAGGGTTTTAAAAGCACTTCAATCGGTAACATTGAATCAAAAAAGGGTCTTTAAAGATAACGCTCAAAGCGACTTTAAAAGTTACTGGGAATGTGGTGGTCACCAAACACCGATCAATTCGCCTATACATTTAAGTTAAGTAAGATGGACAATGACGTTATGAGCAGCGCGTGCATTCCTAAAAAACGCGAAGTCTTAAGGGCACTCATGTGCATCTTCGATCCCCTTGGTTTAATTGCCAATTTCACCATACATCTGAAAATTATTCTACAAGAAATCTGGCGCTCCGGAGTAGATTGGGATGAAGAAATAAAAGATCGACAGTTTGATAAATGGAGAAACTGGTTAAGTCTCATTCCTAAAATAAAGTTGTTACATATCAACAGAAGGCACTTTAACAACCTTCAACTCGGAGACGGAAGTTGTGTGCAGTTGCATGTATTCGTGGATGCGGGTGAGGCTGCGTTCGCCGCAGTAGCCTATGTAAGAGCTTCAAACATGGTTCAGGTGGAATGCTCACTTATAAGCGCAAAAACAAGAGTGGCTCCAATCAAAACTCTTTCCATACCGCGATTGAAAGTGGAAGCGGCTGTTCTTGGAGTCAGACTTGCAAAGTTCATTCAAAGCAGTCACCCTATATACTTTGACAGAGTATACTTTTGGACGGACTCCCAAGTAGTCTTAAGATGGATAAAATGCAGTAACAAAAAATACAAAAGCTTTTTGGCAGTACGAATTGGTGAGATACTTGAGAACACCGACGAGAGTAATTTGAAATGAATTCCTAGTAAGGACAACGTGGCAGATGACGCTACTAAATATAAGATCAACTGTGACTTCAGCTCTACGGGAATATGGTTTAGGGGACCGAAATTTCTGCGTCAAAATCCACGAAATTGGCCCAAGGATCATATTGATACTCAAACATGTGACATAGGTAACGAAGAAGTAAAAGAATACAATACCCATTGTAAAACAATAACGCCAAACATTGTGGAGTACACACGTTTTTCGCGATGGATACGACTTCTTAGAACACTTATGTACGCCTTTCGATTTATCAAACTTATTTGCGTAAGAGGACGCCAACACAATTGTCTACGAGGGTCTATATCAGACAAGAAGGAAGCAGCCGTATGTTACCTATATAAGCTCTGCCAAATCGAGAGCTATCCGCAGGAATATGCCATCCTGAAAAACGCATCGAAAACCGAACGGCATTCAATAAACATCAACAAGTTCAGTCCTCTCTATACGCTATCCCCGTATTTAGATGAAAACCGGGTTATTCGAGTTAGAGGACGTGCGATAGAAAGCGTAGCCATAGCTACGAAAAGACCTATCATTCTACCAAAAGATCACTATATAACTCGCCTAATTGTTTATGAATATCATATAAAATTTCGTCAATGAGACCGTGGTAAATGAGTTACGGCAGCTTTATTACATTCCAAGTCTTAGACGTGTTTTGAAGAAAGTTCAAGAAAATTGTCAACACTGTAAAAATAAACGGGCTGAACCACTGCCTCCACTGATGGGACAACTACCACAAGCACGTCTCCAGCCCTTCGTGAAGCCGTTTTCCTATACAGGGATCGATTATTTCGGGCCACTTTATGTCAAAGTTGGAAGACGCAAAGTAAAGAGATGGGGAATGCTGCTTACCTGCCTGAGGGTACGAGCGATCCACATAGAGATTGTTCATTATCGCACTAGTGACTCCTGCATAATGGGCTTTAAGAGATTTGTTTCGAGAAGAGGAATGCCCAAAGAAGTGTATTCCGACAATGGAACTAACTTACGCGGAGCGAGTAAGGAATTAAGTCTAGCCATAAGAGATCTAAATAAAAATGCACTTGCACGAGAATTCGAAGTGCACTTAAAGTGGAATTTCATTCCCCCATCAGCGCCTCACATGGGTGGGAGTTGGGAACGCATGGTGCGATCCGCTAAACAAACACTTGCAGAAATAACACCAACTCAAAGTCCTAGCGACGAGCATGGAGCATGTTACTGAGCATGATGACGGAGGCGGAGAGTATTGTGAATTATGTGCCAATCGATTGTGAGAATAGTGAGGCAATTACCCCTAATCATTTGTTAATCGGTTCTTCTAACCTAGAATGTTTGAGCAAGGGATCCGTTGATGATGGCCACGCAGTTAGAAGGAGTTGGCTCGCTGCCGAAAAGTACGCCGAAGGCGTAGATGGCTGCGAGAATATCTACCAATTCTGACTAGGCGCACAAAATGGTTCATGCCACAAAAACCATTGAAGGAGGGAGACATAGTTGTTATTGTTGATCAAGGCAACCCAAAAAAAACGTGGCCTAAATTAAAGGTGCTTAAAGTATTACCAGGAAAAGATGGAATAGCTCGCAGTGCAGTTGTTCAAACTCAAGGGGGTATATATACCCGACCGGCAATTAAGCTAGCGGTGCTTGATATCTACAAGTTCGAGGAGAGTGGTAACAGGATGATGGGCATCCAGTTACCAAGGAGAAGTGTAGGCGAACTTGGCTGCACTGCCAAGCTTGGTATTGCCAAAAAATATTTTTTGGCGTCTTCCTTCAGTAGCTTTTCTTCTTTTCTCAACCTGGATGGCGATAAGGCAACACCAAATTTAATTTGATTAAGAATATTAACCTACTTAAATCTATATCTTTCTAAATAGAAAAAAAAAACCATACGATTTAAAAATAAACCTAGAACTAAATGTAAGTTCCTAAGCTAAAATAATTGAAATGTGAAATAGTAAAAATAATATCCTTTACAGGTAGATTAAAGAGCTAGTTTTAAGCAGCTCTTGAATCTCAGAAACTAGGAGACCACCTTTCACAAGGATTGATTGCAATCAGTAGCACGGAACCCACCTCCATCGAAAACCATTGGTGTGCTGTTGTAATGAAAATATAGCCGGTCGGTCGCAAGAAAGAAACAGTTATGCGGTTTTAAACCGCGTTTTCGGCAGTAAGGTGAACCCTACGCCCAATGACCCTTCCGTATTAACACATACCCGAATACGCACTGTATCTACCAGTAGAGAAGAAATCTTTACCGCAATCAAAGCACTGTAGAACAACAAAGCGGTTGGACTTGACGAATGGAGAATTTATTGGGCTTGCTTTGAGCAGCAGGGGCATCCCAGATAAATTGATTGCTGTTATCAAGGCTACATATGATGGCTCCAAATGTCACGTTCTGCATAAAGGAAGGTTGTTAGAGGGCTGTATACTGTCACCAATACTGTTCCTGTTGGTGATAAGTGATGTACTGCATGCAGCTTTGTCGACTGGAAATGGAGGGATTCAGTGGACTCTACAATCACACCTCAAACATCTGCACCACGCGGACGACGTATGCTACTCTCTCATAGGATCATGGATCTCCATCAAATGACAACAAGGGTGGACAGAGAAGCTGAAATCGTTGGCCCAAAGATCAATACGGTAAAAACAAAAAGGATCAGCCTTGGAATTTCCTGATCTAACCAAGTAGAGATTTCTGGACAACCAGTAGAGATAGTAGAGAATTTTCAATATCTTGGGAATATTGTCTCTACTGGTGGCGGGACCGATCTAGATATAATCGGGAAAGCAAGGGCTGCTTTCGGAATGCTGTCCAAAATATGGAGAAACAGCTCTATCAACCTAAAGACCAAGATACGACCGTTCCGCTCCAATGTTGAATACGAGTGCAGCACTTGGAAAGTTGCACCCGCCGTCACAAGAAAGGTGCAAACGTTCGTGAATACGTGAATAGATGTCTGCGAAACATCTTGAGGATTTTCTGGCCCAACCGTATATCTTAAGTAATGATAGACTTCATAGGAGAACATGTCAGGAGCCTACTGACTCTATCATATGAAGAGGTAAGTGGCAGTGGATTGAGCATACGATTCGTAAAGATCACGAGTGCATTGAGAGTCAAGCGATGCAATGGAACCCTCTGACGCAGAGAGGCAGACGAGTGGGCCGACCTAGAAGTACTTGGCAAAAAGCGGTCGAAGAGGAATCAGTACAGAGTTGGAGAGAAAACGTACATGTACAGTAGTGGAGGCCCTATACCTCACAAGGGGAACCTCACGGACATAATCGTTCCGAGGACCTAAGTAAGTAGTAAGTAACTACTCTATCTCTAAATTTTTGTATCCTTATCGCACTTAACCATCTAAATTGCATATTGTAATTAGCCGCGGCGTGCCCGAACCTCTGACAGTGCACACATTGCAGCACAAGATCTGCCCTCTTTAAGTTTTCCCAACTTACAGCATGAAAATACAGGAATTTGATTTTTTGTAGACGCTTTAATCGGCACCTTACTTGCTTACATGTGCAATCATTCATTTGCATCCTTTGAGTCACGCTTATCTGTAAAACTAGACCAAAAAATAATTAGCTTTATAACCAAATTCGAAACCGTAAGCTGATGTCAGAAGTACATAAAAGCTTTTCGCAGAAAGCGTCTGCGACGCGCTAACTCTTCTCTTTTTTCCCATGTCGTTCGTTAGTCACTCGAGAAGTAAATATCTTCGTTTGTCTGCGATTCTTATCAAACGGAACCAGCGAAAAGTCGCTGTACGAATACATTGTATACCATTTTGATTCGCTCGCAATAGCCTTTTTATTTCTGTAATTTTTTGTTATTATTATTTTTTGGTTTTGTTCATATTTGATTATTTATTATTGTTTTGTGGTGTATATTTTGATAAAATTAATGGTAATTTCAAATAAACCAACTCAGTTGAGGTGTTCGCGTCTACCTGTCTATTAGAGTGAACCGTTCGCAGTAAATTTAGTGTTAGTCGAACGAGTTTCGTGTTGTTCGTTCATTCATAGCCGTAGCGGTTTGGCACTAGTGAGTCCAAATCATTAATAAGAAATCGATTGTAGTCTATCTGAATCCGTAATCGAAAGACAAATTAAAAATCACAGCGATGACTTATAATGAACCGATTAACTATTTGGATAGTGTACTACAAGAAGAAGAGCTCCGTTGGCGCATGGAAGAATATGGCAACGATCGGCGAAAGTATTCCATCTCAAGATCTGGCAGATACAAATCGATCAATAAGAAACGTGATGCTTTAAAGCCGGAACTTTTCAAAGTCACCGACGCAGATAAGGTGAGCAGAGTTTTTAACTGATTTGATGTAAATATGATCGAAAAATGAGTTTGTTTTTGTTTTTTATTTTTCTTTTAATTGCTTAGAGAGCGAACCATAGCCACCGATCACTGACTGACTAATCAGCGGTCAGCGGCTATAAATAATAATTTGTTAATTGAATTAATTAATTATACTCATATGTGATTCTGGCTAACAGAAAGTCTTAAATGAATACTTAAGCTTCGGATTATTGATGTGTTGATTCACGCATTTGATTGTATACAGTATTTTCGCCGGTTGTTTGGATGATTGTGGTTCTGTTACGGAGCAAACAGTATCTAAATCCTTGTCTGGTAATGTAGGGGCATATTAATGAGTGGGGTGGTTTTGTTCGCTCATTTTCTCTATGGAGTCAAATTTCAAATTGAAAAGGTGGAAAGTTTGTTCGATTTACGTCACAAAGTCCCTATATTTAGAACGCGGTTTGTCTACTCTTATCGGGTTTGAAAGTTTATTAAGCAACCGTGGTTATGAGTGATTTATTTAATATTGAATTTGTTCAAAACAAAACATGATACTCAGCAAGTTGCAGTGGCCTATTTTTGGCATACAAAACAAATGTACCTGTCAACTACTCGTACAGCTTATCGGTTTTCCTCATCAAGATTTCCAAAGTTTTCAAATATTAAGACCTTCTGTATACAGATTTCTCTTAACTTTCACGTGTTATGGACAATCCCTATTAATTCTAACAGCAAAAGTAAAAAATTCACGTTTCGTAAACTCGTCGCTCAAGCCTGGGGGTAATCAACTTTCTGAATATTATAATGGCGGATCATCCAGTGAAGAAGTGTGCGCATAAATTTAAGGAGTTTTACACAATAGTAATAATATTTGAAAAAGATATACGGTTTGTGGATATTAAGGGGCCATGTTTAAGCAGTAGAAGTTTTTGTTCTTCAGACACTTGTTTAAGACGATTTTTTGATAACCTTTCTGCCTCGGTAACATTTTTGATACTTCAAAGAGGAACCAATTTGAAACTGATATTTATATATTTACATATTTGTAGCATGAACTTTCTGAATGTATGTTATTCCCTCTTGTTAGAGTTGACACACTGTGGCCAGAGATTTGACTCTTTGTGATATCATGTCACCGATTACATTATAACCTGTTTTTGTTTTGCCTCTGACGATCAATGTTTCCGAAAATACGTGGATTTGGGCGCGAAAGTTTATATTTTAAACCAGTTTCATATCTGAATGAGTTTAACAAAGTTATACCAAATACATCTATTTGCGGGAGTTTGCTTGAAACCTACAGTGAACGGAGGTTTTTTTTTCCTGGGCTTTAAAGCTTCTGCAGAAAACATTGAAAACAATGCTCATTCTCCTGGCATGTCTTCCTGCTATGTAAAGGCGTAGTAGCGCTCCGAAATATTTCCTTGAATGATTCTCATTCTAGGCGGCCGAATCTGACGAATTACACTGTGTATGCCCAAAAAGATTTAGTCGAACGTGCAACGAAAACTGAAGAACATAGAACCTTATTAACAGAACATGTACTTATTTCACTAGACTTGTGGCCATTAGCACGGGTCCAATAAGCACACATGCGGCCATACTATACAATTCATATAATTTAATATAATTGCTTACTTAGCGTGGCACTACAGTCCGGTATGGACCTGGGCCTCAATCAGCAGGCGTCTTCAGCTAGCTCGATCTTTAGCATAAGTTGGTTGAGGTCCCCTTCACTTGCATGCGCCACCTGAGTCGAGGTCTTCCTCTACTGTCTTCCCCTACTTTCTTCCTCTACTGTCTTCCTGTACTGTTGCGGATTCAAAGATTTTTCAGACCGGAGCATTAGGGTCCATCCGCTTTACCACCACCACCTCAGTGGTTGGAACTTCACTCTTCTGGCTAAGTCGATGTCGCTGTACAGCCCATATACTTCGTCGTTTTACCTTCTCCTCCATTCACCGTTTATGCAGACGGTACCGAAAATCACCCGAAGAATTTTCACTTTTGATAAAATCCATGCTTCTGCGCCATAGGACGGACTAGGATTATTAGGGTTTTACCTATATAGGATCACTTGTTATTCGAGAGAGAGCTTTGCTAGTCATTTGTCTTCTTAGCCCAAAGAAGAAGAGATTGGCAAGAGTTATTCTTCGCTTGATCTCAGCGCTGGAGTCGTTGTCAGAATTGATAGTGGAACCTAGCGTCGCCTTGTCTAAATACTTTTTTGACATCAAAGGTATTGGTGAGTTCTTTAGCGACCTAAAACTAGACGTTGCTCTGTATAGGTGCTGTCGTACGTGGCCTTAAAATCGATGAATAATTGGTGTGTGTCCATTTCAGGCTCATGGATTTTTCCCTAGATCTGCCGTAATGTGAATATTTGGTCGATAGTGGGCTTTTCTAGCCTAAAGCCACACTGATATGAACCAATTGGGTTGCTGATGAACTGCTTCAGGCGTGAATTTTTTCTTTCATTGTATAACGTTCCATGGTAAATTTAAAGTTTATATATGTATCCATCAGCTTGAAATAATAGGCCTTTCAAACCCTACACCTCTTGTTGAAACACCCGTTATTTACGCTATTAGGCTTAACGATTGCTGATTTGATCCTATTTAATTAAGTTCCTTGAGCATTCCGACTTACCTATTATCTAACTATCCGGCCTAGGTCTAACCCGAATTTGTATTTCGTTACTCAACCAACAAGCTTCTCCAGACAGCACGATCTCTTGCCAGCTACCTCCAGTGTCACACTCCAAGTTCGCTGTTGTCCCTTTGCTGGATCACCCTTTGGAACTAGACTCGAAGACTAATTATGTCGGAGCTGTGGGTTCCATTCCATGGTCCAGCCATCCCAGAGGTTATATCCATGGACGACAGACTAGATCTACGTTCGGTGGTGTGCGTTCTTTTCTGATAACAGCATGTACATATGATATTTTGTTTTTAATTGGTTGCCGACCTTGATGGAGCAGCGAGAATTCTTCAGAGTCATCCTGCACTACCTGATGAGTTGACAGGATATCAAAACTAGACATGGTGCTGTATAGTTCATCCCTGTGCGTGGTGAGTGTATTTTCCATGATCTACTGTAGAGCAAATATTTGATCGATGGGGGGCTTTTCTGACCTGAGACCGCACTGTTATTTACCAACTTAGTTGTTTGTGAATGATTTCAGACCCCCACATCTTATAGACGATGTGTACAGTACTTATTCCCTTTTCTTGTAGATCGGACGAACGAAGCTCAAATTACATTTATCGTGCATGCTTTTCTCTAGCCATATCTAACAGATAAGCTGGTTCTTATCACAAACAAGTCCAATCCAGCTGCTTTAAGCAGCCCAGCATACAGTGCATCTCCACCAGCAGCTTTATTAGAATTAAGCTTTGATATTACTACCTTAACTTAGTCTAGGTCAAGGGGATGAAATTCTCGGTCGTCCTCGTCCACGGTGAACGGGTTATTTTATCTGACAGCAATATTTTGTCTATCATCCCCGCTATACAATCTGTAGAAGTCGTTTTCCCAGATTCTCAGCACCGACTGCGAGTCTACTATAATACTAGATGTCCAGGTTCACTTCTGCAGATTTCCATTCTGGCTTTGCAACCCTGGCATGTTCAATTTATTTTTTGATTAAACCTTCTAACATCATTCCTGCAGTAACATCTCCCCGTTTCCTCGATCGCACGTTTCTCGTACTCTTTTTTTCTTAGAATCCTGTCCTCTTCTGTTCATTTCTGCTCGAAGAGTTCATGAACAGCTTTCGTCCTTCGATGCAGCGCAGTTTTATATGCGTCAAACCAGAGTTTTCTTTTGGTGGCGTTTTGAAACCAATCATATCAGAAGCAGCTTCTCCGATGACAACATTCCCATTGGGATCCAACGGTTTGTGTATATGGGCTAGGATTTTGAGAGCGCTTGAGGGAAACGCGATATCAAAATTCCCTTATGGATATGGAGATATGGGAACCGCATGATGCCAATAGGTTATGATGCATTACAAATTCTAAAAACCCGACTGTATTGTTGGACGTGTGTTATGCCATCTGTGTTTTCCGATGGTCCGCTCAAAGACAGCTTCCCTCAACAACTTTGGGTTAAGATCTTCTAGCATAATTTTAGTGTTATAAGTGGGTCTAGGAGGTCATAGAATTCGTCTTCGATGCTGTCATTCTTGTGCTCTGTAGGACATAAATGCAAATCAGGCTTATATTTTCGAATTTGGCTTTGATTGTTACGAGGCGTTCGCTTACATGCCGAGGTTTAGACTGTTTACCCAAGTTTACCTCCAAAAGCAAACCCACATGGAAATTAGCATTGTCTTCCTTTGAAGAAGATGACGTAGTTTCTCATCCGCTTTTTTGCTGGGCTCATCTCACTTGCACAGTGAAGCTTATGTATGCACCTGACTGCCTTCAGACAATGCGATTGCGTTTCGTAACTCACGGGTCCTGGATAAAATCTATGAAGATGGATCTTTACATATATCTTGATTTGTTGAAATTAATTTGTACCAGCACCAGCATCATCACTGACTAGTATGCACCATACCACTGTAATGTTGTCATCATCTTAATCATAGGTCTGATCTTTGGCGAATACAAAAGGTGCTATCCAGAGTTGCATGGCAGAAAAGTTCTGCATGGCAGATCTATTGTCTATTTTAAGATCTGTGGTCCACCCCGTCACTTGGCGATCAATTGTGTGAAAAGGGTTAAAAAGTTAACACAGGATGTAGGATAGTATCTTGTATGAGATTCGCGTCTATAGGGACGTACAGCGTTTTTGGCACATTTTTCAGCGAATGGAATCCTCTTTAATGATGATGTTCTATTTGCTATTTATATTATATTTGTGGTTCGTGTTCACGAATTTGAAAGTTTTTCATCCTGGTGTTTCCATGAACTTGGTGTCCTGTGCAGATTACATGCTTCGGGATGAATCGTACTTCAATTCTATAGTGGCTAACTATCAGGAAGCAATCACAATCAACATTAGGCCTACACATCTGGATTCCGATCAATAAGCACATGTCTGATTTGAATAAGGCGTGACCAATTGGAATAAATCAAGTTGCGACATTATGAATTACTTTGTTAAAGAACCTTGTCGTCATTTTTCTGTCGAAACAGACTATGTTTATACATTTTGCTTGAACTTCTCTCTTTTGTAGAAAGATGAGAAAGCGCTTCAGTGATAAGGTGCCTACAGTATCAGCATCGAGTACCTGCACACTGATGCGAGCGTAGACCGAAAACTAGCAGAGGTAATGACCCGCATCATCACAGTCACAGCAGGGGTTGCAGGATATTGCGTCAGTTACGAGTGTGTCTAGTAGGTACATCTAGTTCTTAGTAAAAGCGTAGTGCAGTCTATTACTGGATAGAAGAAACTTGATCTCTGAGAGATGTTGGAAGCATTCCCTTGGTCTGTCGATACCTATGTAGAGCCATTCCATATATTAAGAGGAAGTCTTTCCTAACGGAAAGGTTCATAAAAATTCTTCTCTGAGGCTTCCCTAGCAAGTTCGATGACGATATCATTTCCCGTGATTCTATTGTGACCTGTGACCTAAACCTTACCTTGTCGTCCTCCAGAAACGTACCACCCTCGCATCCTAAATCGGTTTTTGAGTCATCCGTGAAGACCCGACTACATTATTTTCTTGATTCTAGTCGAAACCATTACTGGGCACATGGAAAGTCGATTTCGTATTTTTTTCGGCCCAACGGTTAAGACGTCATGTTTATAAGATAAGAGTCACGTGCTTTAGTTAGGCACCTGTCTTGAATAGCTTAAGCCCACGGTGTGACATCTCACATGAGATTAATTAGGGCGTGAATCATCGCTATGATCTTGAAATACATACACAAATCCCAGATGGTATATCGGGCCTTCTTCGGAAGAAGTGTTCTTACACGCTGGCAAAACTACCGAGTAGGCTGTTTCATCAATCCTACCCTTTAAAACTCTTTCCGAGCAGATGGAAAACAGCATTTGTCCAGCCCGTCCCTAATATTCTTCTTTTTGGTTCTACAGACCCACCACATTTATGACCTTTCTTCCAAACTCATGAAACGCTGATCAACCGTCAGATCATGCAATAGGTCGACACACAAAAATTCTCAATCACCGGCAGTACGGTTTTCGGAGCAAAAGGTCCGAAAAGTGGAACCAAAGCCTACATCAAACAGTCGAAAGCGAGATAGATGCGCTTGTTATTTCTAAGGCATTTGACAGAGTTTTGCATCAGACTCTTTTGTCAAAAAGGCGTGCATTTGGGATCGATGACTCTCTTCTTCAATGGATTAAAAACTACCTTTCGGGACGATCAATTCAAATTATCTTGGATGGTTTCAAGTATGATATTCACAAAATAAATTCTGGTGTTCCCCCGGGTTCCGTTCTGTTTCCGACACTCTTTTTAGTTTTCATCAATGATCTCTTGTCTGCTACTTGTACTATATATACCTTTGATGACGACAATACTTTCTGCTTTTCATATTCGTTCATGGACTCACGTCCCTGCACTTGCATCGTCGAAGCCGAAAAACTTTACATTCTCGGTATGTGTGTCCATGACAACCTACGAGTACGTTGGAATGACCACATATTCGATGTCGTCAAAAATGCTTTGAAATATCTAGGTTTCCTTAACCGATGTAAGAAATATTTCAAACCACTGAACTGGCCTCAACATATAAAGCGTTAAAACCCATAGGTGATGCTAATATCACTCATACCCAGTTTATCCGACAGCTCAATGTGCGTTGAAGCAATCTCCGTTGGTTCAATACGCTCATATAAACACCACTTCAAACCGCATTGAAATATTCAACACGCATACGTTCATTCCTGTTTACAAAACGCATTGAAAATATGTAACCGCTTTGAAATATCATATAAACATTTTGAAATCGCATTGAAACATTTTACTCTCTCGCGCTCTCATCATTCTTTCATCATCGGGCAAGTATTAGTTGTGTATTTAAAATGTGGGATTGCAAATAAAATATTTTGAAAGACAAAGAAATAAGAACAATGTATCAGTGTTAGTGTCAAGTGTCAGTTCAATCAGCTGATTGTTAAACCTTCCAAACTTTCAACCTTAACACCCGTCTCGCTATGAATGTTCATTACTTGAGGGTATAGTGTACTCTAAAATATCGTGATTCTTTCCTAAGCCATACAACTCGCTTATGGAATGCCCTGACGAGCTTTTTATTTTCTAGTCATTATAACCTTCGAACATTTAAAATCAATGGGCATCGGTAACTCTCTGAGTGCTAACATTTGAATACCTTGAGCGCGCGCCGATTTAAAAGAAAAAAAGGGGAATAATCGATCGATCCATCATCCTGTAGAAACCCCATTCAGATCGGTGCCAATTCGAAGTCAATGTGTAGATACGACTTCTCATTTGGTAAAAAGTGAGACCTACCTAAAACCTCTTCTAATCTTAGGATCATGGTGCCCTGTAGTTTTCGCTATATTTTGGGATAATCCAACGACAGTTAGAAAACCCTCTCTGCGATTTGAGGTTTAAACCACAGCTACCATATGACCATAAAAAAGTCAGTGTGGAACCGAAATTCCAGGATCTCCTGGACTTCTATGGTGGTAGATATAAGCCTCTGGTCAGCTTACCAGTAAGATCCCTACAGATCTCATGTAGCGACTGTCTGCCGAACTGCGCTCAAAATGTAGCTGGTCAAATACGTTGTACATCAGTCTCCACTCTGATGTCCTTCCACATGAGACCAGCTATTGTTCTACCACCAAACCAGAGTCAACACGCACTGGAACGTGTCTGTTACCAAAGACCACTTCTTTTTCAAGGGAAGATGGCTTGGAGAGTGCAGCCCATGGTATGATAACAAGGAGAGACAGATTCGTCAAAGCGTTTTGAACGGAGGCAGGCGTGGTAGGAAAAGCTCCCATTCTTTGGGGTGTGGTAAAAGCAGAAGTGACATAGCATACTAGACAACCGACTCACAGGATATAATTCGCTTTACTTATAGCCGTGTAGATCCAAAGGACCCATGTTGCGCCAAAGCTCCTTTACACTGCAAGAAGGCCGACAGCCACTTAGAGGTTTTCGATGTAACATGTTTAGTTGAGCTTCCTCAGTTTTGAGAGGATAGTCTGATATCCCATCTCTAGTGCTTCATTTATCGATCATGCCTAGGGTGATTTAGAGCAATCTGCATTACACCAGTGAACACAGGAAGTCGTTTTGCGAGCAACCTCTGGTAAACCGTGCAATCACGCCTGAAAGTTAAGCAAGGTTCATTCATTTTTCCAGCAGTTCGTCTACAAGTAGACTCCAGTTGCCCTCTTTCTGGATATCTTCTAATTATATCTACTATTGTATAATTGTTCCTAATGGCTTTTGAATCAGGTCACGCTCAGTGTACAGTGTATTATATGTATTGTACATACCATATGTTGTACTCCTTTCCTTTTTTCTTAATCAGCTTTAGCGGATTTGACGTCGATGCTACAATGCAAGACCTGACAATTGTCACTTGGCAAGATGAAAGCATATCTTTCCAAAAAGACATAAGAATGGACTATAACATCTTTTAGACTGACTTTCTGTCTTTATACGAATTATCGAGAAAAATTCAAGAGACAAATGCTAACTAACCGCAAATAAAAATTAATGGCATGGTGTTTAGTTAGTATGACTCATAAAGATAAGTCAAGATAAACAGATGGCAAAATAAAGTCTGTGATACGGGTACAATCTTAGTTACAAAAAAAGATATCACCAATCTGAGATATCAGTTTATTTAGAATTAAAATTTGACAAATGTCATCGATCGTCTTACGTCAGGCAGAATAGACTGTGCCCTCAAACTTTGATAATGATTCTTTTGAAATATAGCCTTGACAACTTTAAAGTGTTTTTATACACTTTGTAGGATATTTGAAACTTTTGTAAATAAAAAGAAAATAGGAATTTGCAACACAAATCTGTCATTATTTACCCGTCAGATGCAGAAGGGGCTTTCCAGTTTGTTAATTGCAACACAAAATTACCGGCTGTCATTTTTTTTTTTTTTTTCGGAAACATAAAGAAATACATACATAACTACTATCTCTCACCCAACAATAAACGAAACCCGCGATAGCTATTGCGAATTTGAAAATGTCTTTTATCTGCGGTTTTTTTCCCATACATACGAGTATACACAAACATGTGACACTTGCTTCTTGACAAAATGACATTTCAGTGAACTGTTTGTTCATTTCCTTTTTGCTTCTTTCAGAGTTGTGCTTAAAATCTTATCATGTCGCCATAGTTGTATGTGCAGTGCAACGTTTTTGTTGTTTTCTTTTTCAATTGGTTTTTCTTCCGCTGTCGTTTACCTTATCATTTCAAAAAAAAAAGTTTGCTTATCGTGGCAGCAGATAAACATTTAGTTAATTTATTATTCCATGCAACAAACACTTTTATTACAATTGTCAAAAAATTTAAATAAATAAATGAAAAATGGAGACCCTTTACTTGACAGAACCGAGTGCAGTTGTCAAAAACGTGATAAAATATACACTCGTACGTAATAGAATTGGTAACACTACGATTATTTAAATCAGAACTAACTATTGTAAAAATGTCATGTGACATTATGTGTAGATAATCTTAAAGACTACAAATATGTATGTATGAATTGCGTTATTGATTGTACAATATTATAAATTATTGACAATTATACGAGTATGTTATGTGCAGTTTGATTTTTGCGCAATTTATAATTGGAAAAAAAAATGGATTTTGCACTTTCTCACAATGAAGTGGAAACACTTTCTAACCAATAGCCACTAAAATAAGAAATCAGTATCTTATCAGCCTTATACAGGGTAATTTAATTTTATAGTGCATAAACAATGTAGGCTTATGAGAATAAGATAATTAGTTCTGTAAGATATTTTTTTTTGTAATGAACTTAGTATGTGGCTTTAACGTGTCATTTTAACTTAAGACAATGGTAGGAACCAACCAAAAGTAACCTCAGGATTAGGTAGACTTAAAGAAACTTCTTGTTAAGAAAGTTCAGAAAAAAAAATATAATAAACTTTACCTTACTTACTTACTTAGATGGCGCTACAGTCCGGGGTCGTGGGCTTTTGCCAGGTACTTCCAGTTGCTCACACGAAATTGGCTGGGGTCCCCTTCCACCCGTGTGAGCCACCTAAGATGAGGTCGTCCCATACAGCGTATATGTATATACTCCGGGTTAAAGTCGAAAACTTTCCGGGTCGGGCGTTGATATCCTAGCGTTCAAAATGATCTAGTCAATGTCCAAGATTCTGCGCCGTAAAGTTGGACTGCGATCATCAGTGTCTACTGCATTGTCAATCTGGGTTGAAGTAGAAAACTTTCCGGATCGGACATCATTGTTGGCCTGATTGCTCTCTCGTTGAACTCTGCTCAAGCTTTCATTGATATTGGATGCAACTACGGATGACCTAAATACAATCCCGTCGAATTAAATATATCAACAAGTGCGCGATTTTACCCAAAAAATCGAAACTCAGTTTAAAAATCAACAAGTGCATACGTCATTCGTTTACACAATTATTTAGCATTTAGTGATTTGTTATTTATTATTTGAAAACAAATTTAATATTTGGTTTAATTTAAAAAAGCTCCATTTCGTGATTAAATTTTTAGAGTTGTTTTTTGTAAGTTTCTTTAATAACCTTTTAGGTGTAAAGGTCGGCACGACATTGGGATCGAGAAGGGTCGTCTCGGTCTACACGGCTATGACAAAGCCAATTATATTCTAAGCGTCGATTGTCTGGTGGAATAAGCTTTCACGAAAATATGTCACTGCTGGTTTTGCCAGACTCCGAAGTACAGTCTGTCTCAGCTGCTTTGGGCTTACGCTAACTCGTCTTGCTCTGATCTTGGTACACGGATCAGTTTCCCTCTCCTTGATAGTCATGTCATGGGTTGCACTCTCAGAGGCATCTTTCTTTAACAGGAAGTGATTTTTGGTGCAACACGAAATGGCTTTTTTTGTTTATAAACAGGTCTTGTGCCGAAGGTTGGTTTCGGCTAGAATCTGACCCAAGAAAGCAATGTATTGTAGTCGGGTCTTTACGAATGAATCCAAAACCGATCTGGTTTGTTTCTAGAGGACAACAACGTTAGATTTTACTTTACTGATCGCAGTTGGAAGGTTGAATTCACTGAGTCTGGTTTGGGTCCTAGGTTAGAATGGGATCACGGGAAATGAAATCGCCGATGACTAGGCAGATTAGAGGTTTTTCAAGACTCGAACATGCGTTAGTATTGCCTGCGTCATCAGTTAGAACTTCAATTGATAGTTGAGTTTTATATGAGCATAACAGTAGATGGAGGTTATCGGCAGACCAAACAAATGCTTCCCGAGCTCTCCACATATACATATGTACTCGTATACTCGAACGTCGTTGCCCTTGTCATGTTTATATGGTTTGTCAATATTTACGTAAGTCGTTCTACTCATTACAGAAGCAATGATCAGATAGAAATGGATTCAAAATACTAGGATGAGGCCATACATTTTGCAATCGATTTTCACTCTTTATATGTTACCTGTTGGAAATTTTGCACCCGGAAACTTTTACTACCTATGAACTGGTACATAACAGGAAGTCATACAATTAAAGGGTGAATTAGAAACGACCGTTGGAATTTCCCAAGATCAAATAATGAACTTCTTGAAAAGCGTATAAAAAGATGCGCCACTAGGATGAGGCCATTGCGAATATTTCGTTGCAGGATTTCACATCAGCGATTTTTTTTCAAAGTTTTGTTAATAATATTTAAAAAAGCGTTGAAAAGAACTGTTTTACTTAGGTTAAGAAAAAAATGGGTTCCGCTAAGACTTCGACAGCGACAGAAAAACGAAAAATAGATGCTTTCAATGAGTTAGGACTCTCAGGCCGAGAAATTGCAAGGAGGCTTAATAGAAGTAAGACTGTTGTAAACAGTTGCTTTGCGGATCCACAACACTATGAGAATAATCAAAAAGGACGCACGGCAGAAGCAACAATATTGCGAGAAAAGCGGTTAATTCTACGTCTTGCCTCAAATTCTACTCTACCAGCGACTAAAATAGGGCCAACAGCAGAGTATCAGCCAGCATAGCAACGGTCCGAAGGATAATACGAAAAAAGCGGTACTATACAGAGAATAAAACTTAAAAAGAAAACTGTTTCGAGGCAAGTACACAAGGAGAATCGAAGGAATTTTGCAGAAGAACATGTCGCTTGGAGCAGTGAATGGAAACGCGTGTATGATTCTATTCCAAACCGTCTTATAGAGGTCATATCGAAAAATGGCGGGCATACTCATTATTAATGTAGAAAAACGTAATAAATAAATGTTTTAAAACCATAAAATGTAAACATTTCATGCTTTTATCCTAGTTATCGCCAGTGGATAAAATTCAAATATACTTCAAAACTAAGGCAAGCGAATGCGCATTTCGTTCGCCTTTGGTTCTAACCTTCAATCTTAAATCTAATTCCGAATTCTTTAAATTGGGTTTCAATGTTAGTGCGTGTGCGACTTGACTTTATTTATAAAATTATTTGCAAATATTTCATTGATAAGAGAATACAATTTAATATTTATATTATATTTGATTTTTTTTTGTGAATTGGTCAGTGACAATATAATATTGTACATTGATTCTAATGTTTTGAAAACTGTGAAATTCAAATGGTAATCAGTATCAATTGTTGTACCATATTCCTTAATTTTATTATTTCAATATTGATCAGTTGGTTCTCTTCAAATCTGGCTTCGATTACTCGACAGAACTAATCAAGCTCTCGCAATTTTTGAGGATTTATTAAAGAAGTGTGTGGTCGGGTATCTTCTCACAAAATCGCCGTTTTCGGCGATTCCCTTCCAGTTCTACCACATACACATCATCACATTCTGCGCTGTCAATTCTATTTGCCCACGATCTTTGACGCTTCCGATTTTCGTACGTGTCCCATTTTTTTCATTACCGGTTATAACTCGTTTCATAAATGCTTCGAGTTCATTGCATTTCTCGTCGGACATTAATTTTGGCTAACTCCGATGAAACGAAAAACCGACATGAAATGAAACTTCTTATGGTTCATTCAGCAGTAATTTTCCGAGCTCCGATGAAACGAAAGAGCCACAGGAAATGGGATGGGGTAGCCCGCGTGGTAAAGCAGATCGGGCAGAATGAGACATGGGAGAGGAACGAAAAGGCGACAGACTCGGTAACATCAACACGTAACGGAAAACTTCAGCTTAACAACAAAATTCGACATGGCTTAGGTTTTGCTCGTCAACGTCAAGAAAATAATAATTTTAACTATTTATCGCGCTTCATGAAGTTTCACTTCTATCACCTAGCTTTCTTACAGAAAGACACCAGCGACAAAGCATCTAGAGCAGAAGCAGGCGTGCTAAGGACAATTCTATGTAGCCGAGACTATACCTTTGGGTATGATAAAAGCAGAATTGACGTATTAACATAAAAGCCTGGTCCGTCAAACAATCGATGCAAATGTCTTGCGTAAAGCTCATCTTCGCTGCCAGAAAACCAACAGCGCCTTATTGGTTTTGAAACGACAGATTTAGTTACAAGTTTGTAATCCCGGATGTTGAAAAAATGTATGTTGATGCCTTTAAGCATTAGCATGCGGTTTATCAGCCAATTTCCTTTTTTCCTAAAGAGAAACACTTCAGTTTAGAGAAGGTTGACTAGCGCACCAGTCGTCGATCACATCGAGGGCTGCCTGCGTTTTTAGAGCAGACAGTTGCTGGGCATCAGGCACCATCTAACTGATATTTAGCTGCATCATCTGCATATGACAGAGCGTAGACGTCAGAACCATTAAGAGCGTTTAGCAGCGAGTCAACCAACATGTACCATAGCAGTGAAGACAGGATGATGGTTTGCGGACAACACTTTCCTATCCCCGTCATCACATAGTGGCCGCAGTCAGCATCCGTAATCGGGGTTCTATTCACCAGCATTTCTCTTATTCACAAAACAAGACGATGTCTATCAAAATTACCAACGCGAACTCCTTCTTTTTGAGTGCGCCTTCAATTCTGCCCATCAGATTTAGAGGTGCAGTCTGGTAGGATCTTCCGCGCTGATTGATATGTCGTATCTTAGACATGAAACTCAACTGTTCTCCTCATGAAGGAGGTCGACTGATAGGTTTGGTGGTCTTGACGCGTATGTGTCTTCTTTTCCGACTTTCGGCACAAAAGCCACTCATAAAGTTCGTCAGGCATTCGATGTCTATGCCAGTACCAGAGTAGTTGTGAAGATTCTCTTCAGAGTTACCAACATTTGGTATATACCTTTTTGTAGCATAACTAGATATATGTCATAGGTACCAGCGTGTTTGATGTCCAAATCCGTCACTACAACCGATGGCAGGTATCAGGTGCGGGGTGCTGCATTACTCAACTTGCAGCTTCGGTGACAGGAACTGGTTCTGATTAGACTATTTGGAAAGTGAAGTATCGACATGTTTTTTTATTGGTATCAGCCTCACTGAGCTGCACCTTTTGAAAACGTTAGCCTGCTTGCTGATTTCTCCAAGTGTTTCGAACCTTTTACAAAAGCCTTTACAAGCAATGTAAATTCGAAAATGAAATTAAATATTTTTTCAAGTGGCCTAGAAATTTAAAAAAATAATTATGATAACACTGATTTAGTTTAAATGTAAACATAAAACAAATTTAGTTAACAATTGAATAAATTATACTTTATTTTATTTTTTAAACATTATGTACTAAATTAGAAAAAAATCTTCTTAATATTATGCTATAAATATTGGTGGCGTAGTATCATATGGTCTAGGAAATTGGGGAATAAATGGTCCTGGAAATCCTGGTCTTGGCCACGGATTATATGGGCCTGGGGATCCGGGATTAAATGGTCCAGGTCTAGGAAACGGATTAAATGGGCCTGGAGATCCGGGATTGAATGAAGGGCCAGGTCCTGGAAACCAATTTCTTTGCCATGCTTCAGTGGTTTTCATGAAGATACCAATCAAAGCGCACAAAAACAAAAGAGCGTTTGTAATTTTCATTTTGAAAAGTTTCTGAAAACTTAATCAGTACACTTTGAAAGAACTTCGAAATGTGAAAATGATTCCATGAATATTGGTTTTTATATACTAAGCGGAATATAAAGAGACTTTCTGATAAGAGAATACCCCCATACCCCATGTCCGTACTTGAATGAAAAAAACCCCAACAGATGCTGCAAGGGATTTCCAGCTTTCAAAGTTATCTACAAAAGTATGATCTTTTGTTCGTGCAATATCAAAGATGTATATTTTATAGAAAACAATAACTCAATAACACTTTACGGGGATTTCCTAAAAGTTAATTGAAACAATGAACAGTGTGTCTTGATACGGCTACAGTGTGCTCATAATTTACCTAATTTAGTAATTATGTCACAAATGGGACGTAAGAGTACATGTACCCGTATGTATTTTCTTTTAATACAGCGATCTCTGACAGTGAAAATTAGTAACCTGACTTTAGATGACCAAATTTCTTTGATCGACTTTTGCTGAACTTAAGAATGTCAAAGTACTGTCTGTTTTGTACATCTATGCACGCCAGGTTCTGTGTGGAGTTAGGTGACGCGTAATAGTATAATACATATATCGCTTTTGATAAAATTTATTCCTTTGCCAGTATCGGAACAATAGGCAAGTGCTTACTTCCGTAGTAGCATCTGCATGAATAAATCCGTAAGCAGTATGCTTTAATTTCAAATTTTCAACTGCAGACTAGGAAACTGGTGCTAGCATTCTGCGTTACCAACACTATCATGCTTCCGAAACTATGGCTCTGATAAAGACTAATTACTCTTTCCTAACTAAAGACAATTAAGTACAATTAAGAATTAGGCTCTTTTGTAAGTGAATATTTCAAGACAAATTAAGGTTAAAAAATTATAAAGTTAAAAACACAAAAATTAAAATAAAATAACAGGAATATGTGCACAATTATATTGTACAAATTTTTTACCTACATTTTTTCAAACAGTCACCAAATTTTGAATAAATAAATAAATTTATTTATCTATTCATCACTTCGTAGATTGTGTACTCCCCTGTTTTTAAATGGTTGAAGAGAGAATACCCAAAATGTCTTGTCCCTACCATACGAACACCCTAAAATTGATGATTTGATTTCTGATCGAACTTTCGCAAATGGAAAACATATCTTATCATATCAAAAGAGTTGTACACTAAACAGCAGTAGCTTATTTGTGGTACAAATACAGCTTTTACGAGTTTTAGACGAATGTTTATTGCAGTATAGCAAGCAGAAGTCCACAGCATACGCAACGCCTTATAAATATTTCTTACAAGTAAGTTTATATGGTCACAGGCTGTAAGACGGTTTTTTTTAAATGCTTTCAAGACTTTTTACCGTTTCAAGGAAAGGAATCTTCTCTCTAGATAATTGAACATCAGGGTATTTGTCAACAATCCCGAAGTTCTTGCCTATCGGTAAATAGGGACTTTTTGGGATTATGTAAAAGACCATTCGAGTCTGTCCAGAGATTTATTGCCTTTAAGTCTTCATTAAAATTATTGACACAATTCCCGATTTGTGACCGCGAAATCGACAAGTATATTTGGACATCATCCGTATAAGTGTATCGTAGTATGCTTACAAACTTGGGAGGTCTAAGGAGTGGGAAAGCAAGATCTTACTAGGCAGCAATTATAAATACATATGCGGAAACGTTTCAATCACAAATGACAGTATTAGACTGATGAATTTGAAAGATATTCCGTTCAATTCTATAGCAAGAGATTTTATTTAATAGTAATATTAACAGTACTGATTATCATTTTCAAAACAATAAGTCTAACTCAACAAAGGATAACTTAAAGGAAATCAAATGAACAAAGAATGACTAATATGCCTTTACTTAATGATCCTAATGCATTATGCATAAAACCACATATGCGTATATGTCAAATGCTTGCGGGCGTTTTATTGTTGACCCTTTAACGTGCTTTAACCTAAAAACAAAAAACAAGTTGGCGCGATTCAGTCGAATTTTGTGCTTGTAATTGTGGTTCGAACATGGAGAATTTTGAAGAGCATATTCGCCATTTTTTCCTTTATTATTTCAAAAAAGGAAAGAAAGCAACTGAGGTAAGGGAAAAGTTGCGCGAAGTTTACGGCAAATAATCGTAAGTCATCGAAAAACGCCATTGCCAGAACTTTTTCGCCCGATTCCGTGATAGTCATTTTTCAGTTGAAGGACTTCATCGTTCCGGTAGCCTTCTGAGATTAACGACTATAATCACGAATAATCAAAGCACTAATGCAAGAAAATAAGCATTCAACTGGTCGGGAGTTTGCTACCGATTTAAAAGTGTCCTTGTAGTAAAGTAGTAAAGTGTCCCTTTACTACGTAAAGAAGCTTGATATTTGGGTACCGCAGACTTGAAAGAAAGACATCTGAACGTTAGAACGTTCTTCCAAAGAAAGATAGGAAGTTTTATTTTTTCAGGTATTATGAAGTTTCCCGAGACTTGGCAGAGGTCATCGAACAAAACGGCCAATACATCATTTATTAATGCTCATTACGTATATTAAATAAACGCACGTGAAATTCAAATGAAAAAAAAACGCAATGACTTTTTGAACAACCTAATAGTTGCATTTGATGTTTCAAAGGCATTTGACAGAGTTTAGCATCAGACTCTTTTGACGATAATGCATACATTTGTAGTCGACGAATTTATTCTTCAGTAGAATAGAAATTACCTTTCGGAGCATTTAATTCAAATTGTATTGAACGCTTCCAAAAATAAATGCTGGTGTGCCTCAGGGTTCCGCCACAAACATAGTGGAATTGAATGCTTCAAAAAAAAAACTTACACCCATCCACTAACTATAAATGTTATCGAAAACTTTCCATTCTCAGAATGTGGGTCAATGACAACCTGGATATCTCCAAAAATGACTTGGTTTCTTCGAACGATGTAAGAAATATTTCACCTTTTCTGGTCTGGCCTCAATACACAAGTATAATGCACTTATCTGCCTAAAATTGGAGTGCAATGCTTACATCTGGTCAGGCGCTTCGAAAACCTCTTTGCACGTTGTTAAATAGGACACAAAACCACCAGTCCTCCATCAAAAGTGTCATTAGAATTCCGCACCTTTGAACCGTAATACTCATCTCACTTTCGGACGTACTCCGTACTCCTATGAATGCCCAGTCGAGCTCTTTGTTATCAAGTCATTATAACCTTCGTACATTCAAAACCAACGTACATCGGTATATCTCTTTCTTCTTTGCCGAATTTTTCTTCGCCCAATCATAAAAAAAAACTTGTTTTCCATCATTAATATAAGCACCTCTTCTTTTTCGTCTGACAGGACATACATAGCTGACTTCATCTTGTCAGCAGACCCTAGTTCCGTTGATAAGCAAACCTCTTACATACATATGTAAATCTATATCCATTTTCTAATCTAGCTGTCGTAATGCTATTGCTATAAGCCTACATATGTAGGCACTAATCGTACATACATATCTCCGAAATTCAAATTTTATTGTAGAACACTAAAGTGTTATAATTTGAGATCTTATACTAGGGACCATCGCTTTTTTATTATCCTATTTTCCTGTTTTCATTGACCCGGCTAATCCTTTTGTTTATAAATAATATAAAGTTTACTTTTTTATTACTTATATTTTTTTATTGATATTAACTTATGTTTTTAAAAATAAGGAGGATTAGGATTTGGTCTATAAGGACCAGGTACTTGAGGGATGAAAGGCCCTGTCCGAGGTCCTGGAACTGGATTGAATGGTCCTGGGCGAGGTCCTGGAAATATATCTCTTCGCCATGCTTGCGCAGCACTGTTATTAATAATAGCAATTAATGCAAAAATAAACGCAAGAATAACTATATTCTTCATTTGAATATATTATAATTAAACTGTTAAGTAATGATGTTGTAGTGATGAGAAGGTAGTCGGTCCCGGTTTATATATGCGAACTCGAATGATTTTTAAAAATATAGTACTTGCTAACAAGAGATTAAAAAAAAGTACAGCGCGTGGTTTTTAATTCTTCGAAGCTATTTATAAAATTAATAACTGTTAATTCGTTAACGATTACAAGGCAATTAATGAATTTTGAGTTTTTGGAGTATAATATGCTTGTTGCTCAGACTTTAATTACTTCTATTGAATCAATTAATTGTGCACGTATAAATTACGCAGAAGATAAGTTTCGGTCTATATATATTCAGAGACAATTTGACTTCAATATAGTCGATTGTATTGCGTCATTCAGATTAGTATATTTTGATTAATACCAAAGGTTCAGCAGCTAGAAGTCACAGGTTAATCCAAGTCCAGCCAATGGCCATGTACCTTTACTTAGTTTATGATTTCGCGCGTGTACTGAAGCTTTGTTGTTCTTTGGTTTTTGGATAGCTAAGAAACGCTTTTCTGTAATAAGAAAGGAGGTTTACTTTTTCATAGACCAAGAGTGATTTGTATTCATTTGTATAATATCATTATTTACTTACATAGATGGTGCTAAAGTCAGGGGTGGACCATGGACTGGAATAATACTATACTTACCTCTAGTGCGATCTTGTGCCAGCTGTCTGCAGACTCTCATGGTACCGTAATTTAAGTCCTGATAGGGACTACCGGTGGTCCTGCTGCCAACAAATCCTATGACCGGCCGCTTGTAACTGGTCAAATCGTAGCAACCTTCGGTAGCGTCATCTGAAGATGCTTACGATAAAACCAGTACTTTGCCCTACACCCGTTTATTATTAGACAACCTCATTGATGGGCGAAGCCTTGATAATTGGACTGGGGCCCCATGTAAGGCTATCTAAGATCCTATTATATTTCTTTCTTGACTCAGATTCCGATCGAAAGTATTCCTAACCACAGGGAGACAAAAGTCGCGTCGACTACCTGATAAAAACTCCTCCACGTATTGTATTGAAGCCCATTTTTACTTAAAACGATAGATGTAAGAGAGTACGACCCGTGAAATTAATACCAAAGGGAGAGAAATTCAAAGGGAAAGGGATTCTGGGAGAGCGAAGCTAGACCGTAATTTAGAGTCTGTTAAAAACAGCAGCGACTTATCTACGCGAAAAGCTGGTTCCATGAAACAATTGGCTATATGGAATACAATTGCGCGGTCGAGCAACTCATAACTTAAAGTCATGTTGGCCACAACGAGCAAATTTTGATATCTACCTTGGGGTGTGAAGCTTACACAAATTGAATGCAATCGTACTTGAATGCTTGATAAGCTAAATTTGGTCTTACTATAACCAGATTTTAAGAACCCTTCTCCGTGACCACTAGCACATCTTGCAGAAAGCTCAATGTACCTTAGAGGTCTTCTTGTTATTCAAGATGTCACTCAAGTACCTACGTTCGTTTGAAAACTGGATGTAAGAGCTTAAATGAGTTAAATGAACACTCTCCTACTTGTAAAGAGAACAACCTGAATTTTGAAATATTTGACTGAAAACCCATTTCTAGTGCACCAATCATTGATCTATGGGCCCTCTCCCTGGTAACAATTTAGAAAGGGTGGTCTTGGATGCCAAAAGGCAAAAAACTGGCTTCATCATTGGGTGCGATGCCGATGCACATCGTACGTTATGGGGTAATACCGACCCTAACGATAGAGCTGAGACACTTTTTGATTATATAAGTAGCATTATATTATAATTAGTAGATTATATTATAATTAGCAATGGGTCCACCTTTATAATTAAAAACCGACAAAAAATGCTAGATATCACACCGACAACATCACTTAAATGATAACGAACTGGATGGTATCGTCTGAAAACTCATTTTCAGATTACAGATACATCCAATTAAGTGTAGATTACGCTTCTCCCTGCCAACTAGCATTCCGGAATTATTGGAAAACTGATTGGCCATAGACCTAGTCGTACAGAGGAAGAGCTTCATATGAAAGTCAAAGGATTTTCCTTTTTTTTCCCCCACCTCTTATTCATCCTAGAGGCAAGAAAAAGCCGCATTGGTGGACATCAGCACAGGGCCGGCTTGGGAAAGTTTGCTGGAAATTTTTCACCCAAGCAAAGAGCACAAAAAAGGTGCGAATCATAAAGGGATTCTCTCAAAACATATAAAAAAGATTTGAGGAAGGGAAAACGATCTTGGAGGTCATTCTGCGACATAATAACAGAAACCTTCGATGCATCGCGTCTAAGTAAACCCCTCTTTATTAATCCTTCGATTCCTAGCTGTTTGAAATAAACCGATGGCTCCTGGACAACCTTAAGTGATGAATCACTCTACCTGCTACCGGGCACCCAGTTTCCAGGTAGCCCCATATTCAAGGTCTGATTACAAGAAACATGCTGCTCTGAGCGCTGCATAACTTTAAACCATACAAGTTTGATGGGCCGTACGGTATAATACAAAAAATACAAATGTCCTCAGATATCATCCTGCCAACGCTAGTGAATATTATGAAGAGTTGCGTAGAAATTATCCACATTCCCTTTTCATAGAGAGTAGTTAATGTAGTTTTCATTCCCAAAGCTGGAAAATGTTCTCATGTTGTTCCAAAGGACCTCAACCTTTTAAGTCTATCATTTTTCCTCCTAAAAACTCTAGAATGACTGATTGATATCCTTATACGACCTATGATAGAATTGACCCACAACTTTTGTCTACGGCTCAGCATGCCCACATTAATGGGAAGTCCCTCAATCAACGCACACTGGGGCCGATTGTAATGAGAGCATGCCCAATAGTAAGTTTTTATACGAATAGTACTCGTAATAACAATTGTATTTAAACGTTAATATACGTTAATAAAACAGGAACAACTAATCATTTGGCAACAAAAGTTTTTCTTATTTCATTTAAAAAGACAAGTTTACACATTTTTTTCTTACAGCGTATGCTTGTTTTTCAACTCTCTTCTTGTAACAAATCGACAACATCGGAGTCGAATGATTTTCGTTTTATTGCAGGGAGTGAGCATAAGACTCGATCTGATGCAATAAATAATCGATTGACAATGTCAGTTATATAATCTGATCTGGATTTTTCTCCTACTAAAATGTTTCCTGTATGATTTGAACTTATTTCTAGCCTCTTGTGCCTCTTCGCTAAGCTGACCAATAGGCAATAATGCATTATTAATAATTTCAGTTGTAGTCATTGGCATCCATGGATATAAATCAACGTCTAACCGAGCAGTATCTTGGTAATAATTTTTAAATTTTTCGGGAGTTAATATTAAATCTACTATGCAGTATCATATAAAATCTTCTTATTAGCTCCTGATTTACGCCCGTTATATTTGCAGATGTTTCGTAATTTTGAAAAAACTTTCGAGCAACATTTCCATCGTTACTATTTCCGAATCCTGGCTTAGGTTTATCTACAATGAGCGACACAAATTCATGCTGCAGTCTTATTTTATTTTCTTCAAGAATTAATTTGTTTTGATTGTTAGTACGCCAAGAAGCTATAGGTAGTTAATATGCAAGATGCAACATATATTCAAATATCCTATTCCATGAGTGTAGTACTAAAGTACCAAATGACAAATAATCGCTTTAGGTTTTTTTTGTATAACTAACTCAAGATCATTAAACTCATTTGACGTTGCACCACATAAATAGCACCTAAGTGTAGATTTTGTATCTAACAGAGAATTGCAGGTTTTTCCGTCAACCAACCGTTGACAACCGTCAACAGGGATTTCATTTGATTTGTATAATAATAATCTGAGCGGCACAAGGGGAATTAAAAAGATATAGGGTAGACTGGGTACGGTTGAAACATTTTAGCGTTTATCGTCGATTGCATCGGGATTAGTTAAGCGAGCGATGACGGAAATATATTAAATAAAACACCATATATCTGTCTACTAATGAGTAATATTATTTGAGATCACTGTATTGTATTTTATGTGTAAAATCAAATTAAAAAAAAAAGTAATTTGTTTCAACCGTCCCAATGCCAGGGTTGGTTGAAACAGTGCTTGGGGTCAATTGAAACACATGCAACTAATCAAAATTTAATAAATAAACATTTTTTATTCTTATATATATATTTTACAGAACCTACTTAACGAGCACCACGTCTAGCTATTATTCTGTCGGGTTTTTGCACAGTAGTTATGTGTTGTGGTTCAAATTTATAGCGGTCCATGACAATAGCCAAGTTGTCGTGGAAAGCATCTACGTTATTTCTATTAAAGCTTGCCGCCCTAGAGAGACTTCTACCCTGTGCTGCACGTACTGAGAGTTCAGGGGTTTTTCTCATGAACATGCGGAACCATTCTTTGCCAGTCATTTTGTTGTCATCCCAAGTCCGAGGTCGTGATAAGTCGTAATTGACGGTTAGCTCATATGGCAATTTCATAACATCCTTTTTAGTTAGGCCAAAATATATGTCTTCACATCTAATTAAATATTTAGATAGCTCATGCTCTTGTTCCTGGCTAAACACTCGATTGTTTTTTTTTTTGTTTTTGATTTTCATCGCCACCATTCGCATCTTGTTTTCGTACATACCTCAACAGAGAACAGTGATTCAGTCCATTCTTTTCTGCCGCTGTTCTTAATGAAGATCCAGATTTTACATCTTCATAGGTCTGGTTGTACGTTGATAAGTCGGCCTGACCTTTCGTAGTCTTCCTTTGGCGTACCCTTGGCATTTAAGAAACAAGAAAATTAAATAAATAAACTTTTTCAACCATACCCACAAAAAAAATATGAATAAAAATAATATAAAAAAATATGTCCCCATCCCCCGTTCTAGGTATAAAACGGTTCACAGTATGGATGATAATAAATTTGAGTAAAAACTTACATACAACCATATTCGACAAACTTCAATTAAAACGATACAAAACTCTCAATACTCTAATTTTAACAAAACTATAATAATTGCAAAAATGTTCGAACAAAAAATATTTACTTTTCCGTCAAAAAACACAATGAGGCCTCCTATACACAACCACAGCGCCAAATTTGACAAAACACTAAAATTCGTGTTTCGATTTGTCGCCCACTTCGTTCTCCCCTTGCACCATGTTTAGTTGAGAATATTCTGACTCCTTACCACTGGTGGGGGGAAGTCAATAACAACACAACTATTTTAACGAACTGAACTTTATTTAAATTAATTTTGCCTTAAATACTACAATTTTGCTTATTCTACATTATTTACACACCTTAAGCAGGCTAAGAAACAAATCGTACGAGGTGTTCAGTTACGTGGCATGTGCAAGTAACTTAATAAGCTGTGCGCTTTGGAATGCACTGCTTAGTTCTCAAAAAAAATGCAGAGTTTTAATTTGTGCGTTGTTCGTCGTTTGTTGTTTGATGCTTGTTGTTGTGATTATTCACAACATGCTGGGGCCGGCTTAAATGGACGTCACGCAGAAGTCTGATTCATCAAGTTTTCGGGTTGTAGAGTGTTCAATGCAGTTACTCGTACATAAGCTGCGTGCTTGTGGTTTTACCTGGTTTGTTCTTGAAGAATCGCGTTCTTATGTTTATAACTATGAAAATAAATGCAGCTATAAAGAGCAGTGTCGTAACAGAGCCGATGGTGGCGTAATGTTGGATCTTGTGTGTCTTCAGTAACAGCAGCAATTTTTCCTGATCTTGTATTTTCTACCTTGCCAATGTCCTTAAATATGTCTGGCCGTAGAACTGGAGTTTCTTGCCTCATGTGCGTGAAATTCGTCAGCTGCTGCGATATGTTGCTTGTTGGCAAAAACGATGCTTGCAATCGACTTGACAGAATTCGTTTCCCAATGATGATCATCCCTTCTTGACGTATCATGCAGGTTTCTTGCAGACGTATGGTTCCGCTGACAAATAATGAGATCTGCTTCGTTTCTTGGTCACAGATAACGTCTACACTTCTTTTAAAGGGCATGCTAAATATCCAGGTAATAGGATGATGCATCTCTACCCAATATGCTCTGGCAGGAACTGTATGGGTAGTACAGGCTGTTGAGAGTAAGTTGTTGTGTTGAAGTATGCTCATCTTGCATGCACTAATGGTGGAGCCAGGTGTATAAATTGGATGGACTAAATTGCACCAGTACATGCCAGCTGACCTCTGCTTGCAGGAATTGATTTCTTGCTTTGTCATAGGGTAGTATCGATCCAATTGTAGACTAACTAATAGGTACTCTGATGATGGTACTAAGTACGTGAAATTCCCGTTATGCCAAGTTGGTACTGGTAACACATTGAAAACCTTGAATTCCTCGTTGAACAGTAAGGGAATCGTGATTTCAATAATAATGTTTTCATCTGTTACTCTTCCCTTTGGAAGAAGGTCTTTATAGAGTTGGAGAATCGGTTCATGTTGTCGTTCCCCCGATATCATTAATGTGCGAGGGATGTTGTCATGTATCCTTATCAATTCATTCTGCAGCTGGTTCACACTAAGTATAAGAGGATGCATTCTGCCCTGATGTGTTGATAGTACAATATCGAGGCATTATGTTTTGAGTGACCGTATTTCCGATGGTGTCCTCAAAAAAATACGGCCCAATCACGCCTCCCGCGTGAACGCCACACAGTGGTGTGGCCACAGCCGCGATATTCTCGGCTGAACGACCAGTCCGGTGGCGCCCACGCCCTGCATGGTCTCCTGTGGTTCCACTTTGTTTGAGTCCAGTTGGCGCGACACGGTTAGGAATCATTGACCGATTATTGGTCAAAAACATCGACACAATTATTCCACGTTCTTGCAGAGTGTAGTGCTCCATTGCTTGTCTGTTTGTATACTGCAGTTGTCTAGTTCACAAATGTCAAATTTGATTGACGTACGACGACATTTGCAAAAATTGTACCATCTTCCGATAGGGTGATTAATTTTGCTCGACTTTGTATATTACACCACTTACTTCCAGAACTGCAAAAATTTGAGTAATGATGCACAATTATATTAACTTTACCGCAAACAATTAGTGTCAATTTTGCATTGTGCGCATATTCTCCATACAATCGGCCCCAGTGTGCAATGGTAGCAACTTAGTCTTATTTTTGACAGGAAACTAAGCAGTAAACCTAATATTCAAGAAAGAGTAAAGAAGCTTACAGTAGCTTAATTCTCCTGCAAAAAGACATTGGGAACAAATGGGGCCTTCAACCTCGCATTACATCTCGGTTATACGACCGATATTCACCTACGGGGTGGTTGCCTGGTAGACGGCCTTAGACAATTCAGTCAATTGGTGAAAACTAAGCAAAGTCTAAAGAACAGCACATCTGTGCATAAATGGAGCCTTATGCACTACTCCTTCCGTGATACTGGATATTCTGTTTCACCTGACACCCCTAGATATTTTCAGCAGAAATGTGGTTGCTAACGCAGCTTCCTTCCTTCCACATCGCTGTAGTGTGTGCCAGGCGGATATATTGGCGATTAAAGGAGTCCTGGACTTCGTCTCACAAAATTCTAAAACCGTCATTGACTCCCGATCATCTCTCAGGGAGATGTCAGAGCAGTTCAACCTTCACCTATGTTGGATGCCGAGACACAGAGATATTCCAGGGAATTGCGCGGCCTACGAACTCGCCAAAATTGGAACCACTCTACATATATATCCCACCTACAAAAGGTAGCATCAGTATACCAATCGCTACATGCAAACTAATACCAAAGCTTGATGCTAATAGAAGAACAAACCTTAGGTGGGCTGTTAGGTCATAGCGACCAAACAAATCTAGCTAAAGCTGGATCTGAATAGCTTTAAGAGTTGGATCTTTCAAAATAGGAAGGTGTCATCACTGGACACTGTTTGCAAGAAGGCTTGACATCTAATCGATATATATATGTATATGCTGTTGAGTCACGGATTCCAATTCGAACATTGCTAGCTAGTAGAAGTTATTGGAACGCACTCACCCAACTACAGACTTTGTACAAGTTCATGCCTGCACATTAATTTGAATGTACCCTTTTTTTTGGTAAAATTCACTCGTAGCTGCCATTCGCATACTTTTCTCGGATTATTTAATAAATTTAACTAATTGGAACCGCCCAAAAGCTGCTAAAGTAAAAAGTAATAACTAACTTCTGTCAAATATGTATTACAAATTGTGAAGCGAATTTTTGAGAATAAACTCCTCACTCAACATTGTTGTGAACGTATTGTTCTGCAGCTGCCCCAGGGAATCCAAGGAAATAATCCACAATAGGCGTTAAGAGTCTTCTACGCTTCGTCAGAAGCTCAAATTGGTTCTAAGAATAGGAGGTTCATAGATCCACGTGACATCACATTGAACCAATAGGCCTAAGTGGGTTGGTTTTTGCAACAGCCACTTTTCCCTAACCTAACCTATTCCGACCACCGTTGAAGTTTCAAATAGTGACATCATCCCTCGTCAGGTGAAGGTAATTCGCCAAAAATCAGAACATTTGAGTATGAAAAAGTCTCTCATTGCCTCGCTATTCGGAGGCAGATATCTATTCACATAGCTCAAAAAGTAACCAACCTCATAATAACGATCTACCGCCTAGCGTTCTTCTCACCTACAAGGTCAAAATTCATTCCACTAATGTTCTTACTCACATAGCATTGTGTTTGCAATATTTCAAAATACAACGCAAAACGAAACATACAGATAATATGCACGGCACGCTTTTATGAGCTCTTCTTTCACAATATTCACAATAAAATAAAAATTATCTACCTCGTTCCATCAAAACCCAGACCTCAAATACGGAAAACATCTCAATATGTGCACACGTTATAGGTGCAACTAAAAACCCCCAATTTTTTTTAATCATTTTTTTTTCTTGGAAACAAAAGATACGAGTACGAATCCAAAACAAAACAACAAAAACAAAAATAAATAAGTAAAAACTTGTTGACTGTTCCAGCCGTAACGGTGAACTTTTTAAAACATGAGCAAGAGCATATAAAAACACGTCTCAGAGCTCTATCATCACCACAGCTCAATTGTAGATACCGAAGGCAATTCAAATCCCGCTTTCCAAAAATGAACTTCAAAGTTTTTCTTGTACTAATTGTTGCTTTGCTCGCCATGTTAACACAATCTGTTCAAGCAGGGCGAAACTCTCGGCGAGTAGACGGATTTGGTTCACAAAAACCAGGATCATTCAAACTTAGTACTGGACCTTATAACCCAAATCCGAGACCAAGGCGTTTTTAAGTAAATCAAATCAACTAGTAATTCAGTTTTAAGAATTTTTATGAATAACATAAATAAGAGCTTGTTGTCAAAATTTAAGCAATGTTATAAATCCCTTGTTCTAATTCAAATGTCAAAGACATATGTCTTGAATCCACTATCCTGGAGCGATAGCCCCTTACAGTGGCCATTTCCGTCTATCTGAAGTATAGGAAAACTATTGCGCAAGTACCAATAAGCTATCCGGATCATAATGATCTATGCACGATTCTGCTACCTTGAGCACGAAAACTCTAAGAGCATGCTCTTCAGATTACCTACGCCCAATGACGGCAGGTAGAAGTAGTCCGCTACAATAGTGGAGGAAGTTTCTCAGGCCACATCGCTTAGAGCAAGCAGCAACAGATATTTTGACTATTTTATTTAACGGCATATGGCTCAGCTACAAGGTTAGATAACATACAAGAGCAGGCTACGCGTGTAAACTAAATCTACGCGCTACTGCCGGGCCTAACGCACGTCGTAATGGCTAAATGGGTACGAACATGGCGAACTCTGAAGGTCCTTGCGTTGACTGTATATTCACTGATAAGATAAATGGGAAAAGTGACAATGAAGACCTACTCCTCACTAAACCGACACAAAAGTAGACTGCTGTCAATACTAGGCACCGTCTATAGGCAGTTTACTGACAGTCATGTAGTTTCGCAGTTTACTGGAAGCCGTGACATCATAGTCGTCGAGTAAAGAGTTATAAATATTTATAAAAGAAAAGTACAGGTAAATTTGTGTTGGAACAAAAAAGTTCAAGATGTAAGCACTATCAACCTGAATGTGGCCTGCGGGTGGCCGTGGTTGTGTAATTGGAACTCAGACAGAAAAATTCTGCGTGTGAAGGCATAACACTGACACGTAGATTTGGCTGTTGTAGAGTTTCAAGCACAAATAATTTCTGCGAATTATAACCTTCCACTCTGAGTGAAGAAAAAACTCTCCGTCCTATTCGGACTCCCCCCCCCCCCCCCCTGGAGAGCAAAGCAAATACCGAAACCAAACACACCTGAGTTTCAAACCACTACAAAACAATTTTCCTTTCTCCTCC
The DNA here is from genome assembly GCA_949129095.1 of Volucella bombylans. Classification (NCBI taxonomy): domain Eukaryota; kingdom Metazoa; phylum Arthropoda; class Insecta; order Diptera; family Syrphidae; genus Volucella; species Volucella bombylans. The sequence continues at coordinate 170,102,776 of OX422140.1, read as the reverse complement.
TTTCTACCTTTTCGCCCGCGCCCTGGTAACAGTAAAAGGGTATCTAACCCCTTAGGTGCGCGTAAATTATAAAAAAAAAAAAAAAAATGTGTTACCGCAAATAAATACAAATTTTCGAAGAAAAGATCAAAGCGACGTTCCCTGTCATAAGATCACCCGAACGACGGACAAAGAACAAATACTGCTTACTTACTTACTTGCTTAGGTAGCACTACAGTTCGGAGTGAACCTGGCACTCACCTAACAACCCTCTTCAGTTAGCTCGATCCTAACTGCATTCCAAAACCTTTTGTGCGCACCGCCTACGATGACGTATTCCTCTACTGCGTTCTTAGTTTTTCGAGATGGGGTCTTGTTGCTCAATTGCCGTCTTAGCCCACAGAAACAGCGATTGGAAAGAGTGATTCTTCGTTTTATTTCCACTGAGGTTTTGTTATCAGAATTTAAAGCAGAACCAAAGTAAACAAAGTCCTTTACAACCTCGAAGTTATAGCTGTCGACTGTGACGTTCTGTAGCCCATTTTGGTAGCTTCCGTGTGAATACTAGCGAACGCACCCTGTTCTCCCAACTATGTAAGTCAATATCATCGGCGTACCCTTGTATTGCACAGACAAGGTATGGATATAGGATATTGTGGACTCATGGGTCTAAGACCGCACTGATAGAGGCGAATCAGATCGTTGATAAATGGCTTCAGACGTTCGCATAAGACGGCAGATAAAATGTTATATGCGATGTAAAGGTGAGTGATGCCTCTTTAATTGGAGCAGTTGAGAGGATATTTTCTTGTGGATCGGGCAAACGCTGCTTAGGTTCCATTCCTCAGGTATACTTTCTGCCAACCAAAATTTGCAAATGAGTTGGTTCATCGTCTCTATGAAGACGTCTCCCGTTTCCTTAAATAGCTTGGATAGAAGGCCGTCCGGCCCAGCAGCCTTATTGCACTTCAGCTTGGCTACTGCTATCCGCATTTCATTTTGGTAAGGTAGACGTATCTCTTAACTTTCACCGTCCAGGTTAAATGGTTTGTTCTGCCTAACAGTAGAATTTAGATTTTTCTCGCCGTTAAATAGTATCCAGCAGTGATTTTGTCCATATCCGCAGTACCGACTATGACTCCACTACCAAGTTTCCTTGTTCATTTCTTCAGCGCTCTGTTCAGGTCTTATTGCCGTGATATTTCCTTTTTACTTTTTGGTAAAACTTCCGAACATTGTTCCTGGAATAGCCCCTACCTGTTTCCACAATCGCACACTTCTCATGCCTTTACTTTTTCTCCTTACCTCCTCTTTTGCTCATAGAGCTTATGGGCTGGTCTCGTTTTTCTACGCAGTGCCGCTTTGTAGTCGAGTTATTTCTATACGTGTGCGCGCCTACACCAGAGTCAGAGTAATTAAATTATACCCTAATGAGGTTTTGTACAACAGAGCAAATCTAATAAGAGTGGATAATTTCGTCATTTAGCTGACTCGAAGGCACCTATTACCTAGCTTACTACCCCAATTATCTTTATCAATGCAAAGCCCTCTTCTAGCTTAGCATACCATATACGAGTATTATAATTTTGAGCATAATAGGAGAATTGCAAAAGTGTATACAATTTTTATTTGAGTTGATAAATCAATACTTGCCATTTATTTTTTAAATATTACTTCATGTAAATGTTGGCCACGACTACGTTTTATAGTAAGTGGTCCATACGGAGAATCCAATTTTGAATATCTTTTTCGAGCATATTGGCTGGTATATCCCTAATAACACGTGTAATATAATTTTCTAAGGCTGCAATTGACACTAATTTATCGGCATAGACGAGTGATTTGACGTATCCCCATAAAAAATAGTTTAAAGGCGTCAAATTGCACGATCTAGCCGACCAATCCACTGGTCCAAAACGAGAGATAAATTGCACACTGAACTCACTTCTCATCTTCCATTGATTCGAGTGCTGTGTGGCATGTAGCGCCATCTTGCTGGAACCACATGTCGACAAGGTTAAGCTCGTTCAATTTGGGCAAAAAAAAAGTTCGAAATCATTGAACAATAGCGGCCTCCATTGAAGGTAATGTTGTTCTCACGGTCATCTTCGAGAAAATACGGGCCAATGATTCCGCCGGACCATAAACCGCACCAAACAGTGCATTTTTCCGAGTGTATTGGTAGCTCTTGTATTGCCTGAGGTTGCTCATCGTTTAAGACAATTTTTCGTTAAAAACAAAACATGGGATCCTCGTCCAGCTTTTCTAAGGCCCACTGACCGAAAATTCGACACCGTGGCAGGTCGTTCGGCTTCAGTTCTTGTACGATCTGTATTTTGTAAGGTCTTACACCAAATCCGAGTCGAGTAACACAATCAAAATTACTGCGAACTGCGACGAATGGACAAATCACGGTGTTCATTAACAACAGCAATATCTTCCTCTGTACTCACTCTACGTATACGGGTAGGTGGATTGATGTCCAATAGCGTGAAATTGGTGCGAAATTTGGTCACTATGGCTTGAATTGCTTGCTCAGTAGGTCGACTATGACGACCGTAAAATGGTTGAAGTGCGCGAAAAACATTTTTCACAGAACACGAATTTTAATAATAAAATGTCCTGTTGCGAACTGTCATTAGACCATACGACTTCTTACCTTACTCAGGTGCAAACAACATATGCGCATCGAAACAGGCGTTGTTTTTGCTGCATAGCACTGAGCTGGATGAAGCTGAAACTTGAGTTGATATAACAGATATACAGATGGTATTTAGTAGGTTCGGTTAGAAAGAGATGGCTTGACATGTCCTTTTGTAGCATCATATTATGAACATACATAATAAGATGATCGGGTAAAGAATGAAAGACAAAAAAATGGCAAGTTTCTGTAGATTTATATCACCGGCATATTAAAAACATCATTGATAGTCAAAATGAAAATTGATGGTCCAATGTGACCTCTTTGTGGATAACCCGAAGTGGCCTTAAATGGTTCAGATAAACGAGAATGAAAATATACTCATAGTAGTTCTTCCAAGTAAGATTTAATCCAAGAGATTACCCCAGGATGAAAACAGAAATCTATAGCAATCAGATCTACTTCTTTCCTTTACTTTAAGATGACTTTGCGGCCTGACGTAGCTTACGTCGTGAGAATGATGGATATCATTTTACTAATTCATATTTTATCCCTTATTGAAAAATTCCAAAGCTAGTAGGTACTCCGAAAATATAATATATAAAAAGAACAGTCTTGTATCTTGGTGGTTGATTTTTTATTTGTTTATAAGAAGCGCTAAAATTATTTAAATTAATTATTTGATTTGAGAATTTAGAAAAGTGGTGGTGGGGGATTTGGGTTGTATGGCCCAGTACTAGAGATTGGTCTAAATGGTCCTGGCTTTGGGTATCCACTTGGGCCAAATCCACCTCCACGTCCAGAGTCCCTCCATGCTTGAACGGATTTCGTTGAGATAGCGATCAAAGCAAAAACGAGCACCAGAAAAACTTTGAAGTTCATTTTGAGGAGCTGATTTGCTGAATTGCCTTCAGTGATTACAATTGAACTGTGGTGTCAATTGAGCTCTGAAACGTGCTTTTATATAAATATATGATTGCGCGCGCAGAGTTAAGCTTTGCTTCAGAACATTTATTGATAAGACCAGTCACCTTTATTTTTTTTTTTTACATCTAGTATTATTTCTTTTTATGAAAAAAAAATATATATACGGGGATTTTAGCGTTTGTTGTGACTGTCAATCCATCGTGCAAGCTAATCAACTGAAAAAGTAAATCCCCTATTCCAAGGTGAAAGATCGATTGAACAAACAAATGAATAAAGAGGAACACATTCTAGGAAATGAAGATTGCTCCCAATTATATTGGCACTTTGTTTATAGTGAATATGAATTGATTTAGGTAAAAGTCTGATTGCCTAGTTCCAAACGGCAATCCTCCCAAAATCAATATTTGCAGCTATAAGAAAGAATACCACTGTCAACGTTTGGAAATCTGAGAAGCCAGGACTAAGACTACCATGATAAAACCGTCAGAAATCACTAGAGCTAGTTTTTCGTCGGAGCTATTAGTGTAGAACATACACTAGATGGCACTTTAGTTTGTTTGGTGTGGACCAGTACTTACTTACTTCTCCACAAACTCGATCCATTTCTTTTTGCCTCCAGAATTGGATGCCGAGAGGTGAAAGTCTCTTTCTTTCCAACTATGTCTGCCATATATGATGGGGTCTTTCAGTGCTGTGTTATTCCTGCGGAGTGAATTAGAACTACTGAATGTGAAATTTCTTGATTGTATCTACTTTGCTCTGATCGATAAACTGGTAAAGTTTCCATTAAATTTTGATAAATGTGGATAGCCTAACGACAAAGCGTCAGGAGTTAGATTTTCGGATTTGGAAAAACGACAATGCAGATATTCTAGAGCCGTTATAACCCGTTATCTTCTAGAGCCTTTATACAATTACTAAACGTTAGTTAAGGGCTTTCAAGTCGTTGCTTATATTTACTTAAATGACGTGGCGCTAGAGTGCGGAGTGGACTCTGGCCTCAACAAACAAGCGTCTTCAGTCACCTCTACCTTTAGCTGCCTCCAATTTCGCACGCTAAGTTGGCTGATGTTGCCTTCCACTTGCGGGCACCACCTGAGTCGCGGTCTTCCTCTACTGTGCTGTCCCTCGGGGGGCGGATTCGAAGACTTTTCGGACCGGAGCATTGGTGTCCATCCGCTCTACATGACACAGCCATCTCAGTCGTTGGACCTTCACTCCTCTAATATAACTAAGTCGATGTCGTACCGTACCGTTCAAACAGTTGTATTGTATTTCCTCCTCCACTCACCGTTTATGCAGACGTACCGAAAATCACCCGAGAATTTTCGTCTCAAAACAACCAAGGGCACTTTCATCAATTTTTGATAGAACGCCATAGAACTGGGGTTATTATTATATAGGGGCACCTCCGTTATTCGAGAGAGGGCTTTGCTAGTAATTGCCTTAGCCCAAAGAAGCAGCGATTGGCAAGAGTTACTCTTCGTTTGATCTCAGTGGTGGCGTCGATGTCTAAATTGATAACGGAACCTAGGTAGACAAAGTCTTTAACTACCTCAAAGTTATGTATATCTGTCGAGGGAGATGTTCTATCCTAGATGTCGGTGTTGGGTGTCCTTTATTGTCGACAGCATATATTGTTGGACTTAAGCTTAGATATGGCTACCTTCATTTCATCCGACTCAGGTGGGCGGAATTGTTGGTCTACATCGTCCAGGTTCAAAGGTTCATTCTGACAGTGGTATTTAGTTCGTCATCGCGATTATACTTTCCAAATCCTCAGCATTGACTGCGATTCTACTAATATGGTCCCTAGTTAGTCTCTACAATCTTCGATTCGGGGTTCGTATCGTGGGATCTTTTTTTTTAACTTTTGATAAAACTTTCGAATCTCATTCCTGGATTAAAGATGCTACTACTTGCATACAACAAGGTAATAGTCCGAGTCGATATTAGTATATTCATAATACTGGAGGAGTGCCTTGCGTTGATCGCAATGTGGTCAATCTGATTGACGGTTGATTGATCAGGAGTTCCCCAAGTCCCGTTATGAATATCGAGGTGCGACAATATTTCGCTCCGTCGCAAAGCCGATTAGCCTGTATACGTTATCAGAACTGGAGTCGTGCAGGTTATAGGTACTTTCCGACAGTACTACCACAGATGCCCTCTCTTCCTAGCTATCTCGGGCACTGGTCGTAGGTCTTGTACAAGACCTCACAGAAGCTATCGTTGGCATCGTCATTTTTCTCGTCTGTGGTGGTGTTCACGCATATAAGTCTAATCTTAGAAAATTTAGCATTACTAAGGATTGTTACGACTCGTTTGTTAACATGTCGAAAACTCAAGATTTCTTGCCTAAGTCTGCCTCTTACAACAAATCCGCATCCAAATAGGTGCTGCTTTTGCCGTCGATAGCAATCGAAAATAACAATGCCGCAGTTTTTCATTCTCTCTTTTTCCGGCCCATCCCATCGTATTTTTTGCATGGCGGTAACATCCGTGCTAGTTGTTCGACTGCGCTTGGCCTATTAAAGGACCTACAATTCCACGTACAGATCCGAAGGGCATTGTCCTTGTTTCAGGGCTCCCGCCCAATTATGAAGGCTTCGCCCATCAATGACGTTGTCTAATAATAAACGGGGGCAGAGCAAAGTACTGGTTTTATCGTCTTCAGATGACGCTACCGAAGGTTGCTACGATTTGATCAGTCACACCTTGCCGGTCATAAGTCTTGTTGGCGGCCGGACCACCGGTAGTCCCTACCAGGACTTAAATCACGGTACCATGGGAGGCAGGAGCCCCGGATCTCGGTCCGGGCCTGACTTGAAGAGGTAGGCCCCCTTGTCGGAGCGTCATGGTGGCTGTGGTTTAAACCCAAAGTCGCGGGAAGGGTCTTCCTTTGGTTGACCCAATGTAGAGTTGTAATAAGTACAGGGTGCTGCGACTCTAAGAGCAGTAAGAAGTTTTAGGTCGGCCTCGGAACTTGTGGAACTTGTGCCGGCAACACAGTTCCGAATTGGTATCAATGGATTGACGGAGAGCGATGGCAAGGCGTATACTTGCCCCCATGGATGTATGGGCATCCCGTAAACATAAGTCTACATGACAGGTGGTTTACGTTAAAAATCAGACACTATGTCCTTGTTTCATTTGAAGGGTTGTCAACAGTAGATCCGTCTGTATCCGAGACTTGTTGCTTACTTAACTTTCCTTTCCAATGCCAAGCAGTTACTGTATTACGCGTTGATAAATAAAACGTCCGTTTACTTTTTATTGTTTGTTGTGTCTTTATTCGCGAGATGTTGCTCATACAATAGTTGATGCTGAACTAACTATGACTGCCTTACATGTATTTGACAGTTCAACCTATTCTGGCATCACTTAGTACACGCTTTTCTTTTTAATGAAATTTTACGTTTTACATAACATTTTTTTTTTTTTTTTTTTCTGATGGACCAGGCTTTAGTTAATCATCAAAACCATATCTTATAGGAGCCTTGATTGTACGCCCACTACGTGTGGTGTATGAATTGGTATTGCCTACAATTCGGTTATCATGTAAAATTGCTTCTGAACCACTACAACCATGAGCATTTTCGTTCAATAATCGTTGGTCAGTAGTCTCATTAGCTTCAGTGAGTATTGGTTCATCCACAATCCTTACACTTTCCCCCTGACTTTCTAGTTGGCTTACAGGTCGATTGTTCTCCTTATTTTCAATGCTACTTCTTTGGGGTGCGGTGATTTGAATTTCCTTTGACCCTCCCGTTATACAATGCGGACTACACTTAACATTAGCTTCATGCAATAAGTCGCTGGCATTAAAATTTATATTGTTTGTTTTAGCAATAAATCTTCGATTACGTCTATAATGATTATCAAAACTATCTTTGATAATGTATGACCTATCATTAACAATTTCAACTATCGACCCATAATGCCATTCTTTTCCTCCTTTTTTAAAAATTACTAAATCACCTACATGCAATGCCTGCAATAACTTTGCATTTCGATTATAGTAGTATCTTTGTCTTTCTTTTTTATTATTTATTTTCTTTTGAACTTCCGCTTCATTTACGCTGTTTCTGACCAATAGTGAATCCAACACTGGTAATTTAGTTTTGATCAATCTGCCAAAAAACAATTCCGATGGAGTGGTCCGCATGCTGGCCACAGGCGTAGTATTGTATTCCAACAAGCGGTACTGAAACTTATCGACTTGATTTACTTCGAAACATCTTTTCAAAATATTTTTTGCTATAGACACTCCTTTTTCCGCCAACCCATTACTTTGAGGATATCGAGGACTTGAGAATTTTAATTTAATATTGTATTCCGTTGCAAACCGATTAAACTCAGACGATCCGAAAGGACTATTATCACATTTAAGCGTTGTTGGATAACCGATTATGTTAAATATATTTTCTAACAGAGATATAATGTGCTGTGATGTCTTAACCTTCAATTGTTTCGAGATAAGAAGACCAGAATATGCATCAATTATCGCAATGAAAATACGTCCGGCATATTCAAAAATATCGATACCGACAATATGAAATGGATACTTTGGCGATTCTTCCTGAATCAATGGTTCTTTTTGATGATTTCTTTTGAATTTTTCACAAATCGCACAAGACGCAACCAATTCCTTAATTTGTGTTGACATTCCAGGCCAATAATATAACATTCTTCCACGCGCAAGCGTTTTTTCAACTCCGAGGTGCGGTGCATGTAACCAGTTAAGCATTTTCCTTTGCATCGTCGATGGTATGACCAGTTTATGGTCCAAGAACAATAATCCGTGTTCAAGATGCAATTCCTATTTAAGTTTATGAAAGTGTTGACTCAAATCATCAAGTTGATGAAACCTTGGCCAATCGCTTTCCACGTATTTACAAACTCGACTATATTTCTCATCCCCCTTTAATGATTCAATATAAAAATTATAATTTTCTTTCGATAAACAAACATTCTTTACTACTGAGTGAATGACACCCGATAATCCTTCAAATTCATTTGCCTCTGGTAATGGGGCTCTTGATAGGCAATCTGCCACGAGCATATCTTTGCCTGGTTTATAAATTACCTTCAAATTAGGATATTTCAGCAAAAACATAAACATTCGCTGTAGTCGCATAGTAACATCATCGATATCCCGTTTGACCAGTGTCTCCAATGGCTTATGATCACTTTCAACGGTAAATTCGCGACCATACAAATAATAATGAAAACGATTGCATGCGAAAACAATGGCCAGAAGTTCTTTTTCAATTTGAGCCCATTTTTGTTCAGTTTTACTCAAAGTTCGCGATGCAAATGCGATAGGATGTCCGTTTTGTGCAATTACACAACCCAATCCATCTTTCGATGCATCAGTTTGTACAACAACTGGTTGTTCCGGATTATAAACAGCCAGCACCGGTTTCGAGGTTATAATGTTTAACAAATTCTGCAATTCCTTTTCATGTTCCTGCGTCCACTTAAATTTTACATCATTCCTTGTCAAATCGCGTAAATGTGCGGATTGTTTTGACAAATTCGGGATGAACTTAGCCAAATACTTGAACAGACCTAGTAGCCTAAGTACTTCATTTTTATTTTCTGGCTTCTTCATTTTAAGGATTGCATCCCGATATTTATTATCCGATTTAATCTGACCTTTCTACAAAATGTGACCCATGAACTTGACCTCCGTTTGGCGATATTTAATCTTTTCCGGGTTAAATTTAATATTATTTAATCGTGCACGACAAAGAACACTCGATAAAATTTGATCATGTTCCTCTTCGCCACTTGCAACAATTGCCAGATCATCAAAGTAAACTAAAACTCCCGGTATATCACCAAAGATCTGCACCATCTTCTTTTGAAACATCTCAGGAGCACAACTAATACCGAATGGGACACGATTAAATTTGAAGCGGCCAAAAGGAGTCATGAATGTAGTCAATTCCGAACTGGCCTGATCCAATTCCATATGCCAAAACCCACTACTTAAATCAAGTACGGAAAATATCCGTTTATTTGTTAATTTTGTTACAAAATCCTCAATAGTAGGAATCAAGAAGTGTTCCCGTTTGATGCACGCATTCAGTGGTTTTGGATCCAGACAAATTCGGAATTTTCCACCGGGTTTTTCAACAATTTGCAAGTTATTAACCCAGTCCGTCGGGTATTCCACGGGTGAAATAATTCCTTCCTGTACCATATTATTGATTTCCAATTTTAATTTTTCAACCAGTGAAGCAGGTATTCGCTTCTTATAATGCAGCACTGGTCGTGCATTTTCTTTTAAATGAATCTTGAACTTTCCGGGAAATTTACCAAGTCCGTTAAATACATCTGCGTTTTCGGCTACGAAACTATCTTTCGCTTGTGGTAAGCATGCAATGGAACTAACATCTAACCGCTTAATCAATCCGAAGCTAATACTATTTTCAAGTCCGAGTATTGGTTCAAACCGATCATCAACTACGAGAAATTCAGCTATTTTTTCATTTTTAGTATTCAAATCCATGCATTTCAATTTAACTGTTCCAAAAACTTTTATTTTATTACTACTATAATCGAATACAGTAAAGTTATTTTTTTCATTGTTCATGTTTACATTAAGATTCTTAATCAATTTTAATGGAATACAATTGACATCAGATCCTGTATCGATTTTAAAAGTTACAATTTCACTTCCTATTTTATATGCCTTGGTCCATCTTTGATTTTTTCCGATTGAATTTATTCTACAAAAACAATTAAATTTAAGCGTATAATCTAACGAGCTAATTTTCCTAACTATAGTACCTGTTTCATCGTTCCAGTTGATACCAGCAATGTTTCGCCGTATGTTGTTGTTGTTGCTACCACCACCACCACCTCTGTTATTGTTGTTGTAAGCACCATCCTTTTCCGATGTGGGTTTCTTGGCTTTGCGGCACATCTTGGCGAAATGACCCGTTTTCCCACACGTCCGGCAGATAATACCTTTTGCTTTGCACTCATTCATGTGCCCGTACTTCCAAGTACTACCACAATTGAAACAGAAGCGGTTGATTATATTAAACGTTGCGGCATCATGTTCTGTTGTTGCAATGGATGTTACCGTTTGCTTATGCGCATCCAAAATTCCTTTGTTCACATTGGCCGCTTCATAGACTTTACAAGTATCAATAACACGTGCCAATGGTTCATCACGCCCATCCAATAATTTCAATTGCAGTTTTTTGTCGTGGACCCCGATGACTATTCGATCACGAAGCATTCTTTCCTCGTATGACGCACCACAAACGCATTTGAAGTCACACTTGCTTAGTTGTGTGCGCAATACCGTTTCAAATTCTGTGAACGATTGCATTTCTTTTTGCACGATCGAATTAAATTTATATGTTTCCATCGCAACACTCTTTTGTGGCAAACAGTGTCCATCAAAGGCTAATAATACTTCACTTAATGTTCGTTGTCGTATTTCTTGTTCAACACGAGCTGGTTGCTGTTCTACACCATTAACAATCACTGCCGGTATTTGTCGCGCAACTACTGTTCGACCAAGTAACGAATCTTCGGATCCATCATTTGGGAAAAGCGAATTATAAATTCGTCTACCACCAGGTCCAATTGTCCATACAAACACTGCGACTTTTGTCTTTTCATCTTCACTGGTTTTTCCTCGTGCGAGCATGTACACTATGAATTCACTCTTCCATAGCGGCCACTCTATTCCCAGGTCCGAACAATTCAATGGTTGTGGTTTATCTTCCATTATGAAAACGTGATTTAAATCCCACTTCTGACACCATGTATTACGCGTTGATAAATAAAACGTCCGTTTACTTTTTATTGTTTGTTGTGTCTTTATTCGCGAGATGTTGCTCATACAATAGTTGATGCTGAACTAACTATGACTGCCTTACATGTATTTGACAGTTCAACCTATTCTGGCATCACTTATTACAGTTACCCCGGGGGCACAACCCTCAACCTGCAAGATCAGTTCCATTGTAGATGCCCTTAGTAAGAATGATCGGTTAGATCGGTCAGTAACCCATTCGGGGATATGAGCGCTGCCGACAGTAAGTGTTCATCCGCCACCATTTCTTTTCCAAAACCTTGACTTAGTCTCGGAAATTCTTAGTAGCCTGAGCTCCAAATATGTCGGAGTATACCGTAAAAGGTCTTATTTGTTTTATTCCGGAAACTTCATCGCTGATTTCATCTGGGGAATTCATCCGCTGTCCCGTTGATAGTGCTGCTATTTTGGCTGTTGGTCAGAACTCGCGCTTATATATTTAGGAAGTCGGCTCCGGATGGACGTCGACCAGTACCCGATGATTACCACTTGGAGGTAAAATAAACATAATTAATGTATGGAAACAGTTACAACACTGAGTATCGTCAAGTTGACACCTTTCAGTGCCTACCCTATTTCTACGACACCCAGCTACCGTCGCTGCTTATGATAGCCCTATTTTTGGCGAAAGGAAGAGAAGTCATTCCGGACTCGTTAAAGTGATGCTTCAATCCAAAATCGTGCATCAAATTAAAAAGCACAGAACTATGTACACAGCCTTGGTGTACTCCAACCTTAACTTCGAATTCTCTTATTATTCCCACTTTGTCCCCTCCATATATAGTAAGATTTCTGTAAACGGTATCGAATGCTTTTTCCAATTCAATAAATTCGATTTGCAGACCCTTCGAAACCTCGCAATATTTCTCCGTCGTAATCTGTGAATTTTGAAGTGCATCTCACCTGCCTTACACAAAGACGGATGACTGTCATTGACATTAATAATATTGAGTTATCGTCTAGATTGTCTAGAATACTTTTTTATATTTTCTCATGTTGACTGTGCTTTTATGCAGTGGAACAAGAAATTTCACCCTTAATTGGTTAGGCATCCGATCGGCTTTCATCATTTTATCGAACGACATCGTAGGCCATTTAGAACTATACTTCAGCTTCCGTAAAATTTTCGTGTGAGACGACCGAAGGAGTCATATTGCGTATAAATTTTTCGCTTAGTAAAATATTAGGTACTGTATGCATCTATTACAAATCTCGTTGTTCACCGTTAGTATGCAGTATATTTCGGCGTTTTTTTTTCGTTCTCCTGTAATCTTAAAAATGTAAGGTCTTTTGGCCACTCCACCATGCCACTACTGCTTTCTCATGTGTTCTAGTCTTAAATGCTTGCCTTTTGCTCCTTACCGCGACCGAGCAGAGTTGTTGCACTCCTTTTACATTTTTCTTCAAAGCTCCCCACATATCTTGAGTGTAGTTGTTTTTTTTTTTAGTTTACGGCATTTTGGAGCCATTTTCGTAAATTTAGCCCCTAGCCCCCAGAGCTGGCTTCTTTCCTTGATTAAATTGTGAAAGCTTATTTTCCCGACAGATGCTGGTTGTTCTCTGGTTCCTTCGTGAAAAATTCTGTCAGTGAAAATCGGTGCTGACTTGCTAGTGGTTCTCCTAAGATAACTTTAGAATCTTTTACTCATCGCTTCGCGTTATTCTCGCATAGACGGTAATCTAACTGCGTTTGGTGCCCAAAGTTCCAATACGCAATCAACTGCCGTTCTTGATTAATAAATAGCGTAGTTAGTATAGTAAGACTGTGTGATAGGCATGAGTTCCGATTTTTGACGTGTCCCTTTATATACCACCTTGATCAAAATGTTCGCGGACTAACCACCGTGTGGCGCTCCCATTGTTCCGATTTGAGTTCTGTTTTTTTTGTTAAGTTGATAAATCTGTTATTGACATTCCCTCTATACATTAGCGTCATAGCTTAACATTTGCAAAAGTTACGTTGCCAAGAGTACATCTATCTATGTGTGTGTTGGCGATTTTTTACAATTTTAGAAATGTTTAAATTTGCAATAACGGACTTGTATTAAATTTTGTGTAAAATTTAATGGTGCGCGAACGTTAGAAGTGTTGGAAAAGTGTTTCGGCAACGATTCTCTAAAGAAAACGGTCGTTTACCAGTGGCACGAGCGGTTCAAAAGTGGTCAATCGAAGATGATGAACGCAGTGGCCAATCATCGACATCGAAAACCGACGAAAACATTGATGGAGTAAATGAAATGTTGGTCAATAACCTCAAATTTACCATCAAAGAGATAGCGGAGGACTTGAACATTGCCTATGGATCCGTCCAAGACATTTTGGTTAATGATTTGGGTTTCCGTCGTGTAGCAGCAAAGTTGGTGCCAAAAGACCTCAATTTTATACAAAAAAGCGACCGTGTTGACGTCGCAAAAGAGATGATTTGCGAGGCTGAATCCGATCCCACATTCATTAAAAGGATCATTATATACGAGACGTAGGTTTATGAGTACGACACGCAATTCAGATATCAGGCAAGTGAATGGCGTTCTCCAAGTGAGCCGAGACCAAAAAAACACGTCGTTTTCAGTCAAAAAAGAAGGCAATGCTCACGGTTATCATGGATTACAACGGTGTAGTGCATCATGAAATTTTGCCAGAAGGCCAGACAGTAAACAAAGAGTATTATTTGGGCGTTATGAGACGTTTGCGTGAAGAAATTCGTCGAAAGAACCAGAATTGTGCGCAGAAAACTCATGGATTTTGCACCATGATAACGCACCGCCGCACAGTGCCATCATTATTCGTATTTTTTTGATGGAAAATGCAACAAATACCATCCAATAGCCACCGATTTGGCTCCCTGTGACTTCTTTCTGTTCAATGAGTTAAAAAACCACTACGGGGTACGCGTTTCAGCAGCCGAGAGGAAGTCATGGAAAAATCGCAGGAAGCACTGATGGACATACCGAAAACCGAATACAAAAAATGTTTCGAGGATTGAATCAAGCGCTGCATAAGTGTGTTGCAGTCGATGGGGATTACTTTGAAGATGAATAAACTTGTATTTTTAATTTTCTGAATAAATTCCGGGAACATTTTGATCAAGGTGGTATGCACCGATGAAAAGCATTTCCTCCCTTGATATTCTGTTTAAAAACTCATCAAAGTAACGCCAAAATATTTGTTTTTCCGATTGCTCACTGCCTGCGCGGTACGTAGGCGCTAACAATATTCCAGGTTTCTTGTTTAATTATTAGTTTTATGGCCATAAGTCGACCGCTAACATTGGTAAATTTATGTTCCATTCCGTTACAATACATTTTGTACGCTTTTGCTTGCAAGTTCTAGCAACAGACCCTGTTTCCGATACTTCGTCACTTGCATCCATGAATGCATATTTTATCGATGACGCAATACGCGTTCTTGTTAGAAACTTTTGCCCGTCATTGTGCCAATGATCACTCTGGCGTGCAGTATAAGTGCACGATGGATTAGTGTATTCATAGTTCACATCCATAATGCTGTACTTTCGTACTATTTTCCTGTCATCTGTGGGGGCCCGATTATGCATACGAAATTCGAGTAGCCCCATTAGATGTTAATATGCCTCACGCTTATCTTAGGCGTTAAGATGCTTGCATATAATTCTTCCAAGTTAGTTGCCTTTTTCGACAAGCAGGGGAATTTACTGTAGCAATATTCAATAATATGTTACTGCACGACGCTAACGTCCATGCTGGCCTAGGATTGTGAGGATTTTAAGTACGATAGCGTATGTAAGGATTTGGGCAGGTTTTTGGAAAATCGTTTTTTCTTAATCATGATGCTGAAAAAGTGTGACCTTTGTCTCGGTTAGGTTGCTTCCTCGCACTAGTAAGGGTCAATCAGATCGTTGACAAATGGTTTTAGGCTTTCACACAATATGGAAGACGTGACACAGAGATGTGATGTTGTCAAGACTGACTTGAAAATGAGTTGGTGCATGGTGTCTATCAGGCTCAATAATAATCTCTTCCCTTTATGGTTTCAAACCACTTTGTACAATAATTGAACTGCATATCTCCACCAATCAGCTGTATTTTATATTGAATTCAAGTCGCTAAAATCGTGTGAGGTTCAGCCTTCAGTAACTAAAAAAAGGGCGTTGTCCTCCAAACTCTGTGTAATAAAAGCAAACTTAAGATTCATTTAACGATAACCGCTTACATCGTAAATTCGAGAAATTGAAAATACCATAAAATGCCATAAAAATCAATTTACCATATCTCATTGCCCTATCTTCTAGACTTTCCCGTATCTAATCGAAAGCATTTATTTTCTATTTCCTTTCTAGATGAATCGTCAATCCACATCCAAGGACAATAGCACACACCATCACCAGCAAGTGCATCAGCAGCAACAATATCAATACCAGCAACATCAACAACACTACCAACACCAACAGCAACAGGCACAATCCTCATACACCCGAACACGCGACCGGGACGAGAAATATAGTAAATTTTACGAGACAAATCTATAGTTGGATATACAAAAATATGATGCAACACTCTTGATGATCTTATATGTACTTTAGGTTTAGTTTCACTTGGTATTAGGGCAAGTGTAGCATTTAAGAGCTAACAACAATTCCAACAGTGATAAGCTGTATCTGTGTTTGTTTTTGTGTAAATTTGTATTTATAAACATAAAAATATTAATTATAATTATAAAAATAATAAACCACCAAGTGCCCATGCCTATTGCACAAGATTAGAGAAGGTTTAGCGAAACAAGAAACAAATATTTAATCAGTATTTTGACATTGTTAAGGGCAGTACAATGTGATTTTATTGCTTTATGGCATGAACAAGTCAAGAAGAAGGCTTTAATCAGAATTATTGTATTGTAGATAGCAAAATATCATTTGTTGTTATTAGTTACCGTTATGTTATAATTTGTAGTCTTTTTTTCTTCTTTTTTTTTGTAATGTCACACTC
Source organism: Volucella bombylans (assembly GCA_949129095.1). Lineage (NCBI taxonomy): Eukaryota > Metazoa > Arthropoda > Insecta > Diptera > Syrphidae > Volucella > Volucella bombylans. The sequence continues at coordinate 170,086,425 of OX422140.1, read as the reverse complement.
TTACGTTAGTTACACTCATAAATAAAGGAAAACATTTGTTATACAAATACTCGTACGTATTGTATTCATAATAATGAGAATATGAATACAATATTTTTTAAATCAAATATAGCTAACGTCTAGAATGCAGAAGGAGGCTCTACATGTTGGACATGTACACTTCTTTTCAAGCCACACGTTTCGATCGTATTCGTTTTGACGTGAAGCAAACCATCTCGCCAGACAATCGACACACCACATTGGTTTGCAGTAGCAGTTGGTGCATCGGTCCTGTGCGGGAATAGGATCACCGTTAGGTGTCTCATCAAGGCATTGCTTGTGAATTTTAATATTTGGTAAGGCAATCATACAGGCAAGACATTTCTCCGTTACTTGATCGGTTACGTAGATCGGATTCAATAATACCTGATTTTTGAAGACCTCAATGAAACGATCAATGATGTTACGATGAAATTGGATGTTAGACGGAATTATTATTGGCCTGCTGATGCGATCCTCGAGAGTACGAAAATCAAGTGCGTTGATTCGAATTTGGAAATCTTCTGCCCCAGCACGACCGGGTTTTACGTTGATGCTGATGATTTGCAGGGCATCTGAGGTATCCTGGGCGATGTTATAGATTTCACTCTGCAAAGAAATTTTACATGTTACGCACAGATATGGTGAACGATTTGACTTTGTTTTACCTTATCAATACTAAGAGTTGTGTCGCTTTGATGGGCAAAGTAAACATTGTATGGTGTGGTCTTAATTATCCAGTTTTCCGTTGCTATCAGCCACGAAATTGAATTGATTTTTAATTTGAAGACATCCTGCCTGAAAAGGAATTCATTTTATTACTTCTCTTCAACCATGCAGCAGGTGAGTGTATTTAATTTTATATTAACACCACGTGAGGAGTAAAGACAAGAAAGTAAATTGGCAGCATATTCGATGCAAATATAATTTGATCGATATACGACGGGTGTTCAACATATTCTCGGTATCGGGGTGAAGCTGTGGTTGTATATATAAATTGACTTATTTATCAAGTAATACTATTATTTTAGTGAATTCATGTAAAATTTCATATAAATGTGATTATTAATTCGCGTTTTATCTCTAGTTAAACAGAATCATAATGGCAACTGAGACGATGATAGTGAAAATTGAGCATCGCGCTGTAATTAAATTTCTCACTAAGCAAGGAAAAAGTCAAAAAACTATTCATGAAGAGATGGTGGCTGTTTACCAGGGTTCCGCACCTTCATTATCAACTGTGCAAAAGTGGTCAAGTGAGTTCAAGAGAGGCAGAGAGAGCATTGAAAACGACCCCCGCTCCGGCGCCCCGGCTACTGCTTGTACGGGAGAAAGCATCAAAGAAGTCGAAAAACTTGTTCTTGAGGATACCCGAATAAAGGTGAAAATGATGGCAGAGATCACCAAGCTTTCAATTGGTACCATTCACACCATTCTTCATGACCATCTTAACCTTTCAAAGGTCAGTGCAAGATGGGTGCCACGAGTGCTCACAGCGCCTCAGAAAAAAGGGAGAATCGCATGCTGTAGAGAGCTTTTGGAGATGTGTAGTGAGAACGCGGACGGTCTTATGGATCGAATTGTTACTGGGGACGAAACATGGGTCCACCACTATGACCCTGAAAGCAAACAAGAGTCTATGCAGTGGCATAAAAAAGGAACAGACCCCCCGAAGAAGTTCAAAGTCACTCCGTCTGCCGGGAAGCTCATGGCCACAGTTTTTTGGGACTCAAAGGGAATCTTGCTCATTGAGTACAAAAAAAAAGGTGAAACCATCAACGCCACATCCTACGCTTCCACTTTGCATAATTTGCGGGAGGAAATGAAAAGACGGGGTAAACGCGCAGCGGGTGTGTTGCTTCTTCATGATAACGCTCCTGTTCACACGGCGCGAGTTTCCAAGGCTGCTGCGCGAGATTGTGGTTTCGAAGAAATCCAACACCCACCCTATAGTCCAGACCTTGCCCTTAGTGATTATTTCCTGTTTCCGGATTTGAAAAAATGTCTTCGTGGAAAAGATTTTCGGATGATGAAGAACTCAAGTCGGCAATAAATGGGTATTTTGCAGAGAAAGAGGAAATTTATTTTTTTGAGAGTTTAAAAAAGCTTATCTCAAGATGTAACAAATGCATTGATGTTAGGGGAGATTATATTGAAAAATAAAAACAATTTAAATTGAATTCGCATTTTCCTTCATATCGATACCGAGAATATATTGAACGCCCCTCGTACTTGGTATTGCTTAAGTTGGCGTCACAGAAGCGATGGTGTTCATTCGCTTAAAATATTCTAGCCATCTAGGACATATTTTACAGTGTTTCCTGCTTGGTTCGTTAGAGACTTATTTCCCAGTTGATTGCTTAGTTAAACGAAACAATGATTCCCCGTTTGATCACTAAAGTAATGTCAAAGTTGCAATGTCTTCAGAGACTTGCATGTACAGATAACTCCGGTGCTATGCAAAACTGCACCACAAAGTGGCAATTCGCAAACTTGATCTCAGATATTCCTGAATTCGACATGATCTCCACTGATCGAGGTCCAACATAGTGATCCCAAATCCTCAAGCATTGGACTTTCAAACCCAAATATCAAATCTTAAAGGTAACTAGTGGTATATGGATGGATTTAAAATGGACAGCGGAGTAGTTGCAGGTATACATGGGTCAAATACAAACGTTGCAATGCCACCAATCAGCTCTAGGGGAAAGTCCCAGCGTCTTTCAAGCTCAGCCTTATCCATATACTCACGGAGAGTCAAGCAGCACTGAAAGTAGACTTGAATGTTGCCTTTATATGGAAGATGACGGAGCCACAGAACCTATGTGTGAATGCGTGGCTCTATGCGCCATAAGATTACTTTCTCAGGGAAATCTTAGTGACTGAGCTATTTCCATCAGAGTGATTCTCAAGTTTAAGAAAGTTAAAGCTGTGTGGCACCATAAATCCTTTAGGTCACAGTACTCATCGAAAATTGACAGGTCAGTACCTCTATTAACAAAAAAAAAAAGGTTGTGTCGTTGCTTGAACTTACAGTGGAGCCCTGGTAGACGATCCATTACCACCTCAAAGTTATAGCTTGCTGTTGTGGCGTACTGGAAGAGGCGTTGGTGTTGAGAGCTCCCGTTGGTTTTGGGTTTACTTACAAAGGCCATTACAAACACGTATGTTTCAAACCCGCAAACGCTCCATTGCCAGCTTACTGATTTCTTCCCATAATATGATGATTCCTCTATATTTGGTGCAATCTATGGGGTCAATCTTCTTGAAGATCAGTCAAACGATGCTTACATTCCATTCAATAGTGTACGCTCCTTACCAAATCAACCGCCACTGCTTTTAATAATACAGCAGGGAGTGAGGCGGACGAACTTGTTGTCGATCACCATCCACGTTGAATGCGGAATTCAGTGGAATTTTGGTCATCTGCGATATTAAACAGTGTGCAGAAGTAATTCTTTCTACTACCATTTCGTTTCCATTTTTGCCTGTACATATGCTTCTGGTAAAACTTTAGAATATATTTTCTAAGATAAGAGTAGCAGCTCTCCATGTTTCTCTGCTACTTCTTTATTTTTTCATTAAGCGTGATTGCACTCTTCATCATAGTTATGGTGATTATACATCCTTGATGCCTTGCTGATAATGTCTCCAGTGGTCTTCTGCCTTTGATGCAGTAGCATAGTTAAGAATTCTCGAAAGTTTTTGGGAGACTCGATCAGAAAAGTCTTTAGCTGTGTCTTGCGATTTAGACCATCCGACGTTAAATTTGGTGTTCTGATGTCGCAATCGTATCTTGTCTACAAGGCGGTGGTTCAAGTCTATGTTGGCTTCTTGATCGTAATATGATCGACGGTTTTTTAATCAGGTCCTTTGTGGGTCTTAAGGTGTAGGAAACTTGTGTTAGCTATGATAACGTTTCGCACCGCCGCGAAATCGATTAGCCTCAATCCATTTTCCAAGCTGAGGTGGTGTTGGCTATGTTTTCAAACTGAACCGAAAAATCACAAAGGATGTTAACGTTCTCCTTTTCAGATTTGAGCTCATATCTGAACACAGTTTTGTGTCTTTTTTTTCTTCGGCTAATCTATCACATTTCTTGAATGCTACGGGTAATAATATTCGTTTTGTTGCAGTCGGCTGCTGCATGTTGAGGCTTCGAGAATTCAAACATGGTTGTCGGTCTTGTACATAAGCTTTTTTCCATAACTAAGACTGTCGGTCAAAAAAGTAAATCCGACAGCACAGCTGCCCACATGGAGAGCCAGATCCTGCACACGATAGGGTTAATAGTGCACTATAGGTATATGGTTCGCTGGAAGCTAACCTCACAATTTTTTTTTCGACAATCTGGATTGGTGACGAAAAATCCCCACATGAACTGGACTCTAATGTATCTCAAATGAGGTAATTAATGGAGTTACCGCTGAGTTTATTTTTGAGTCAAAACCAGGACCTGGAACTGGTTAGGCAGATTCGATATCTCATGGAATTCCTGCTGGCATCATGTAATTTATGGTTTGAACCCTTCGTTTTGCATGGGACAGACCTGATGGCTCCGACGTGATTGGGTGATCGCGGTTTTATTGTTTTCTTCTAAATAAGCAAGATACGACCTGACAGCATTCCTCAACCTGACATCATGGAGAACTCAGCCAATCTATAGGCCATGCCCTAATCTCAATCTTAACCTTCGAAAACAACTCTAGGAAAAATTGATATTTCGAGTAAACTTCGAACTTATTATCTCACCTGCTTGGAACATACCTAATTCTGAAGAATATTTCGATGTTGCGAGGATGAATGAAGAATTTTTTTAAAAGTGAGATCGAGCCCCACCAACATCAAGCGAAGTCCAACAATAGAAAGACTAAAGACGCATTGCCATTTAATTTTCAGCAATCCAATACTGATACTGCCACCGACCAAACCAGTGATAGTATCAATCAGACCGTTAGTCATTTCAAAATTAGACGACAGCAGTGTAATATGACGAAAATGCTAAGGCAATGCAATGCTACTCGGAATAGCAAAACACTTTTCATGTATTAAGATGACCATAAATGTGGAATCATCAACAAGTAAATCCATGACAAGTTGCAAGGACATTTCCAACTACATGGATATGTAATAGGAAGCCTGCAAGATTCAGGTGACATCTGACTCTCACCGACGAGAACTACACATCTGCGTGATCGATGCTAAACGATTAATACAACAACGTAAGGTTATTGACACCAGCATTTCTTAATAACGGGTGACCAGATAGCAATGATGGTTTCTCCAATTGTTATGCCAAAGTTACTAAAGCTGTCAAAGTTACTAATGACATCCAGCTGTCAAAATATTCAGTAAGGTGTGCCATTTCATCATGTATTGCTTTACGCTTGACGAACGTGCGGTAAATACGAAACGTGAATTTCGTCGTTAGCTCGGTCGTCATCTTGGCTTCAGTGTGCAGGCAATTCGTCGCACCGTGGAAAAGTTTGAGCATGGGTACACTCTTTTGGATCGTAAGCCACCAATCAGGCAGAGATTGATGCGAAATGAGGAAAACATAGCCGCCGTAGTGGCCAGTATCGAAGAAACTCAGAAATGTCGATTCGGCATGGATCAGCTAAATTGGGCATCGCCAGAGGGTCAACTCCGTTTATTTTGCGGTTGGATTTGGGCCTACATCTGTATAAGATTGCGCTGACGCAAGAATTGAAGTTGTACGACCATAGACAACGCCATGAGTTCGCTAATTGGGTGATGAAAATGTTGGCTAAAAAATCACTTTCTCCGACGAGGCCCATTTTTGGCTCAGCGACTATGTCAACAAGTAAATTTGCCATTATTGGAGCGAACACAATCGATAAGTGTTCGGCCAAACATCAACGCATCCACAAAGATTGCCTGTTTGGTGTGGTTTATGGTATGGCGGCATCATCGGACATTATTTCTCTCGAAATGAGGAAGGAGACACCGTTACCGTCAATGGTTTCAGGTATAGAGCGATGTTAACCTACATTCTGTGGTCAAAGCTCGACAGCATCGATATATCCAAGTTGTGGTTCCAACAAGACGGCACTCTATGCCATACCAGCGACGCAACCCTCGAAGTTGTGAAGGAGAAATTTAACGACTGGGTCATCTCACGGCGAGCGTTCATCAATTGGGCGGTGAGATCATGCGATTTGACACCACTCGATTATTTTCTCTGGGGCTACGTCAAGTCCTTGGTCTATTGCCGCTATTGCCAGAATAACGCAGCACATATTGGACCAAGTCATCAAAAATTGGACCGACCGCCAGGTCATTTGAATGATGTGCTATTCCACACATAATGACACGAACGTAGCTTAAAAATAAAGGCAGAATCAATTTTATATATCACACCGTTGTTGTTTTATTTATTTTTTTCCCTATCGTTCTTATCTGGTCACCCTATACATTTCTATATATAACAACCCGCGAGCTAAATGAATCGCCCAACAGCATTAGTACATTCTTTGATACCAAAACCTAATTCCTACAAGTGTTTAGTAATCAATGAATTGTTTTTAACTTCCTAAAAGCCAAAAAAAATGGAATAATAAACCAACTCACATAAATATGTATTGAATGAACAGTGTCTGAAGCAACCCAGGCAACGGTTAGTGCCACGAATTTCCTGAACCAATTCCAACTCCCTTAATTACTCTGGAAAACAAATGTCCTATTACGGTAAACTCATCACGAAAACCACCAATTAGGTGTCTCACTTCAAAGGCGACAGAAAAGTTTTAATGTAATAACAACAACCACAAATTATGATATAATACCCTAGTCACATTAACATGTCTTAAAAAAAGAGTACAAGGTATCAGTACATGATAAGCCAATACATCAGCTATAGCAGGAGGAATTTTTCTCAGCAGTGTTACGGTGTCTAAAGGATAACGACGGTTATATCGTGAAAAGCTAAGCATTTATACGTTCCCGATCACAACTTAACTTCATTCCGGATTATGGGCTAGGAAAAGCACCCAAGACAATCCAATAAGAAGGAGAAGTTCAAAACATTAGTTTTGAACAATCGACCAAGCCCCGAAAACAACAACATAGCGTAAGACTTTCCAACTGAGCTCGGATTTACAAACCCTCATTCAACCGATATCTTCCGATCGAGTTACTTATTGTTGTTAAACATATTAGCAGCAGAAAACAGATGAGATCTACGGGTAATACACAACACACATCTTGGTTGGACATTTGTTGGAAAGGCATTTCTATATCCACCATTATCGTCCATTATATGTTTCCTTTGCATCGATTGCGATCTGAAACGTGAAAAAATTTTGAAAAGAAAAAACTTCAAAACTAATTCAAAAAATAGTCAAACATTCAAAGAACGAAACTTTTTCAAATAAACCACAAGAAGTTCAGTAGAACGATTTGCAGGCCGAGTCCTATTCAAATAGCAAAAATAGCTAAAGACCGGGTCTATTGGTCAAGATTACTCTCTAACAATACTTGATCGGTTTCTTTTGCAGAGACATATTTTCAATGAAAACATTAAAAAAATATACGGACTGTCAATCAAAGTGGGAGACCGTATCAAATATTAATATTAATAAATAATTCTACATACATAGCAAGGCATTGCTTACAAAATTTGACTTTCAACGGAGTATCCGTCAAGTGCAGTGGATGATTGGAGTAGCACGACCTCACAGTTAAGCTTCTTCTTATAGTTCCACTCCGTTCCGAAGGCTAGATATCATCGATTAAACTGTTTGTTTGTTTGTTACTCCTCTAAATATGTCTATTGTTGAAAGATAGAGCCATTCTCTTAAGTTTGACAACCACGTCAACCTGTCTCTTCCAACACTTCTCCTTCCTCCGATCTTTCATTGTAGGATTAATTGGAGAAGTTGATATTAACTATTCCGATCATCAGAAAATACAGCCTGCATAACGCCACGTCCGACAATGGATTCAGGTTTTTAGAATTTGTCGCCTTGTTACAAACCTCCAGCCAGCACGCGGTTCCTACATCTCATCATCCATAAAGGAACTACGATAACTCTTGATGAATCAACCGTCAACCAGATTGATCACATTGCTTTCGTCGCCAAACACTCTTCCAGGATTCTAAAGGTCGGAACTTTCCGAGTAGCCAACATCTAAGCAACTGATTGATATCCATATACAATACGATCTAAGATTGATCCACGACTTTTGTCTACGGCTCAACGGCTCTACATTTACTGCCTAGCCACATTGAACAATTTCTACCAATCATAGACCCTCACTCAATCAATGGTAACACCTTAGTCCTTTCCGATACAGCGATGCAGTTAACTGCAGCAAATTAAGCAAAACCCAAAGGACATAAGCCTTATGTTTCACTTGACACCACTCGATATTCTTAGCAGGCAAATGGCTAAGTGGACAAATAAACTATTGTATTTAGCCACGCTAATATTCTAAATATGTACATTATGAATACTTCCAGAGAACATCGACTACATTGGATTGGCAAAGACTTTCACGTAACCATCGCCTCTAGATCTTTCTGAAAGAAAGTTTTCATAGACCAAAAGTCAATCCATTTCTATACAGATCGGTATATGTACCAACCGAAATCTGGACAAAGCTGGATCTGAATCGCATAAAGAGTTTGATCTTTCAAAATAGGAAACACATCAGCGCTATCATAGGAGCCGTCATTGGACACTGTCTTATACGCAAGCATGTAAGAAGGCTTGGCGTTTTTGCAAACGACTTCTGCAGAAGTTGCATGTACAGGGCGGATTAGAAGACAGTCCGCCACCTACTCTGTACATGAGGAGTTTTCTTCTGCAATGACTTAAGAGATCTAAACAATATCGCCTAGAAAATTTGGTCTGCGACAATTCATGAACAACTTGGTTGGTTCACATCAGTGCGGTTTCAAGCCAGAAAAGTCCACCATGGATCAAATATTCAGACTACATAAGATCTTGGAAAAGACCCGGGAATTTCACGTCGATTTCAAAGACGCATATGACAGCATTTATAGGGATGACCTATACAACGCCAACCCAACCTCGTGCAAGATGTGCAAGATGAATATGAAGAATTCCTGCTGTCAAGAAGGGTTTTAGACAAGGCGACGCGCTGTCATGTAACTTTTTAAACATCGGCATAGAACGAATCATCCCAAACTTACCGGCGAACAAAAAAGGCACAATTTTGAAAGAAAACAACGAGCTGCCAATAAAGCTTTCGTGAGTATTGAGGTCTGACGGTAAATCAGGGCGAAACAAAGTACATACTGTCATCAGAAAATAACACACCCCATCAACAACTTGGCCAGAACGTCACAGCTGCTAGTTATATTTTCAACGTAGTCAAGGACTGTGTCTAACTTGGCTTGAGGCATATAAATCCCATTTTTGGGCCAAGGGGATTGAGAAAGGTTCCATTATCGGCTTCTGTAAAATCAGCGATAGACTTAATTCGCATCTTCTTGCTCTTCATACACTAGCGTCGCCTGAAGAAATATTTAGTGGATAACTCATATAAGTTATAGTTCAAAAGCTTGAGCATAGGACCAAGAGAAATGGGAAGAGGATCTACCAACTCATGAATTGCCAACTTGGACTTCCAAGTCATAATTTTTTTGAAAAGAGATGTCGCATGATGGAGAATGTGGAAAGAGCTATATTACAAATTATATTACATTATATATGCAGCAAATTATATCTTTGCGTGAACTGTCTACGCAAGGGCTATACCACGCTGTAGTGCAATTCTGGTCATTGTCGACATTGCCCAGCGAAACACCATTCACTGCTTCATATGAATTTTGCTCCTTCTACAACCACTGCTATATCGTCATCTCGCTCAAATACATTGGAATCTGTAAACGATTCACCCAATGTATCCACAATTAAAGTTTGTATATTCGTCTTCGAATATCTATACCTATAATATCTATAATATCTATACCTACCTCCAACAGGAGTGTGATCCAAGCTACAACCATACTTCATCTCAGAAATCGGACAGGCACATTGGTTTTTTTGCCCCGCAATTTTATATTCAGCACCTCAGGTTAATTTTAATACAACTCGATAAGGAAATCATATCCAAATTAAAATAAAGGGTTCTTACATATCTATTACCGGCATAGATGAATCCAACCTTGTAGCTCGCACAATCACAAGAGTGTAACTACACCACTGCATTCACTGCTGTTGTCACGACAAGCATAACTGATTTTCAACCAAATTCCGACCTAAATACTTCAAATTGGAACAACCTCTAAGAATTGATATTTCGATTGGTGCCTATATACTTTTTGATTTGATGTGCGTTGGCCAAATACGTATAGGAAAGAATCCCTGCCAAAATTGTAAAAAAGTCGTCTCGGCTGGGTCATCTTCGGAGGGGTTTCATATTCAAACAACTTCAACGGCCTTCATCGAAAACTTAGCTGACCTAGCAGATGACATCCCGATGCATAATCTCGTAAAGCTGGGAAAATTCAGAATTGCTACGTTGGAAAGTAACAATGAATTCAAAACTAGACATATTTCATTTATTAAGGAGTATGTGTCGCTAGGCCATATGTCATTGACAGAGCCTGAAACGAATATGTGTGCAAAAGCTTAACAGCACAACGACAAGGCTTCGGGTCGTACTATATATTTGATGGTTCCGCAAAAACTATTATACTTCGGATAGCTCCTTAAATGATCTTCTTTTGGCGGGGACAACTATAAGACCAACACTATTCAACACACTCTTACGATGTTCATTCTTCAAAATTGCGTTATGCAGAGACAACTGCGAAATGTATCGTTGCGTTTGTGTCTTGCATGCAGTCAAATATCTTCAATGCATTTCATGGCCTGATCGTCCTCAGGATGAAATCAAAATTTTCAAATTAGATAACGTTACATACAGCACCAAGCCCGCCACCTTTCTGACAATCCTCTCTGCATCAACTCTTGTTTGATGTCGAAAAATTGTTTCCCTTAGGCGCTAAGATCGTTCGCAGAGATTTTATCAGATGGTGATGCTATAGAACAAGTTCTTGAAATAAGAGAGCAAGTGAAGAACCTACTTCAATGAAGTAATTTTAAAATTTGTAACTGGTCAAGTCAAATGCACTGCATGGAGTTCCTGATTCAGATCGTAAGGAATTACTCAAGTTTCAGAACGGCATTGACGTACGTCCGAAAGTGGGCTTGAGGGTATACTGATGAACATTCATAGCGAGTCGGGTGTTACGGTTGAAGGTTTGAAGGAGCGAAACTACTGGCGATTTCAATGGAGCACTGGTAGTGAAAATAGCTATAAAACAAAGTGAGACAGGAGACATTACGTCGTTTTCGAGGGTGTTAATTGATTGACTGATATTAATATAACCTATGAGTTTTGAATCCTACCTAGCAGATGCAGAGATGTTTTAGGAGCAACTAATTAGATGTGGGCATTGTACTCCAATTTTAGGCGAAGGAATGTCTTATATATTGAGGCCAGATCAGAGGAGAAGAAATATTTCTTACATCGCTTAAGGAAACCTGGACATTTCGCAGCATTTTTGACGACATCGAAAATGTGGTCATTCCAACGTAAGTTGTCACTGACACACATGCCGAGAATGGAAAGTATAACGGCTAATAACATTGAGTTTTGGAAGCATTCAATTTTACTCTGTTAGTGGTTCCCCAATTAGTTATGCTGTTAATATCAGAATTTAATGAGCTTAACATACGCTGCCGTTCCCGTTCAACGACCGAAGAGCAGGGACCTGAATACGGGAACGAATATGAAAAGCAGAGAGTACTGTCGTCAGCAAAGGAATATATTGGATTAGAAGTAGCAGATGAGAGATCATTAGTGACAATTAAAAAGAGTATCGGAGACAGAACGGAGCCGTGAATACCCTCGAAAAACGCAGACACGTAGCTGATATTCTCTTCACCCATCGACTGCTCTCTGGTTTTGTGGATTGCGCTTCCCTTTACAATTCTATTTCCTTCAACACTAACTCTTGTAATTTATGCTGTCCTCGTCTCGACTGCTCTCTGGTTTTGTGGATTGCGCTTCCCGTTACAATTCTATTTCCTTCAGCACTAATTCTCGTAATTTATGCTGTCCTCGTCTCTTCTATATTCCAACCTAATTCCCCGTAAGGTCAACTGAAACCTTCACCGTTTAGATTTTAACCTGAGCACTTCTCGTCTTAAACTTGATCTCTTTCACCACTTCCTTACTTCCTAAACTTTAATTGTTGTTAGTTTTTAAGTTAGTTTAAGCTCGTATTAAGCGAAAAAAAATATAAAAAATCAAATTACACAAATGAATACAGATTAAGGAAAAACGAAAATGAATTAATGAAAACTCGCCAGCACTCAGTAGCTATCGCGGCGTTTTAACAGCCAAACCCTTTCTAAATAAATGAAATATATAAATGAAATATTCATCGTTATGTATGAACTACAAATTATGAAATGAATGTAAATCTTTGAAATGTATTACCCCAGGCAAGTAGAACAAGACAATGTTCAAAATAGGTGATGCTAACATCACCCAGTCAATGGACACCCTCGAACACCTACGAAATGTATCGTGTCTCACTTTGTTTTATCGCTATTACCACCATCAATGCTCCATTAAAATCGCCAGTAGCATTCCGCCCCTTCAAACCTTTAACCGTAACACCCGTCTCGCTATGAATGCTCATCAGTATACTCGTACCATTTTCGGATGTACTCTGAAATATCGTACGTGAATGAATCATTCCTAAGCCTTGTGGAATGCCCTGTCGAGCTCTCTATTTCCTAGTCATTATAATATTCAGACATATAAAACCAACGTACATCGGTACCTATCTTTCTTCCCTCACTAATTTTCCTTCGCATGGCCCTGTAGCGTTTGCCAATAACATTGACTATATTTCCGATGGCGTCCTCAAAAAAATACGGCCCGACCAATCCTCCCGCGTGAACGCCGTACCGCACAGTGACTTTAAGTGGATGTAATGGCTCTTCGTGCGGATTTTTAGTGCCCCAGAAACGAAAATGGCTTAATAGTAATTCATACGCAACTGACGGTCAGGAGGCATTAACTGAAGCACTGTTTGTAAGTCTTTCACCAAAAATTCGCTGTAGAGTCCGTCTGGTGATACCCAATTGCGTGGCCTGTCGTCTGGTCGATGTTTCTTCGTTCTCAGCGACATCGGCAGTCACACCGCGATATTCTCGGCCGAACGACCAGTCCGGTGGCGGCCACGCCCTGCATGATCTCCTGTGCCTCCACTGTGTTCGAGTCGAGTAGCTAAGCGCCGGAATGCTGAGTATAGCGCTGCATTGCTTGTCTGTTTGTATACTGCAGCTGTCTAGTTCGCAAATGTCAAATATGATTGACGTACGACGCCATTTGCAAAAATTATACCATCTTCTGATAGGGTAATTAATTTTGCGCAAGGAAAAATACCAGCGCAAAAGAGAAATTCGTGTGTCTACCTTATCCATAAGGGGATACATATTACGAATCTCGAAAACTACAGACCGATTATCACAAAAAGAATCGAACAAAAATTCGACTTTTTTCAGTCACGAGAGCAAGCTGGGTTTAGATGCGGCTTTAGCACGAATGACCATTTGCAAGCAATAAAATCAATTATCAAGAGTCGAATACAACCGGCTAGTAGTACTAACCTTTGTTAATTTCCAACATGCTTTTGATACAGTCGAAATATATAGCGTTATTGAAGCGCTTAAGCAGCGCTTATGCCGAAGGTACCTGCAACTTTTGCAACACATATACGACAACGCTACAGCATGTGTTGTGCTACATGAAAAAACAAAGAAGTATCGAGTAGTAAGAGGAATCAGGCAAGCGGACACAATTCCACCAAAACTTTTTACAGGAATATCTAGGATCACAAAGGCATAGATGTTGACGGAGAGTACCTAAGCCACCTACGCCTTGCGGATGACATAATCATTATAACCGATAGTTTCTTCGACGCGAAAGCAAGATTGGAACATAAGCTTTCAGAAGACAAAATTTATGACTAAGTTAGCAACCCTACGACAGCATATGGAAAGCAGATCGAACAGGTATTCAAATACAAATATCTGGGATACGAAGTTAGCATAACAAGAGACAACCAAACCCCTGACATCCAACGACGTATTGGACTCGGCTGGACCGCCTTCGGCAAGCTGAAATATGTCCTGAAAAGTGAATCTCCTATGCGCCTAAAGAGAAAAGTATTCGAACATTGTATACTGCCCGTTATAACCTACAGAGCTGACACCTTAACTCTTACAAGATGGTCTATTGACAAGCTTGAAACAGCCCAAAGAGCAATGGAAAGAGCAATGCTGGGTATAACACTAACTGGAGTCATTGATATAACATGGCATATTGCAAAGACGAAGTGGAGATGGCCAGGACACGTGGCGGATAGCAGACAACAGGTAGACAAAAAGACTTATGGAATGGAGACCAAGAGAAGACGTCAGAAACAGAGGAAGGCCACCAACGCGATGGACTGACGGTATCAAAAAAGCGCTTCCAGAAAATTGGATCCAAACAGCTCAGGATAGAAGAACGTGGGCAAATTTAGAAAACGTCTATGCCCGACTTTGGATCAAACAGACTATATGATGATGATGATGATGAACTAAAACTAAAATTGTTCTAGAAAGGGGAAAGAGAGGCTTGGCTGGGATGAAAGCTTATCTCAAACTCTGCAGTCCATCTGGGTCGATATATGCGCCCAGTTCACATTTGCTAGCAGCTTTAAACTTCCTCGATTTGTATTGATACCGCGATCTACGTGAAAGATACATGGACTTTGGCACGCCAAGCTGATTACTTATACGTTCGAACCAATTGTGGGAAAGTTACAAAATCATTCGTACTTTGTGCTCAACCGAGAGTCGCGCCTTTAAAAAGCTTGACCATTCCCAAATTTGTGTTGGCTGCAGGTCTGCTTCTAACCGAATTAATCGCATAAATACCGCAGCTTTCAGAACATTTGCGTGATGTTCACTGTTGGTCAGATTCGATGGTGATACTCTCTTAGCTTCGAGAGCAACCTTCAAACTATAATCGATTTGTCTCAAACAAAGTAAGTCAAATACACAATCAATCAATCAATCTGGCCTACATTCTTTCGATAGAATGCATTCGAAAAAATGTCAATCGTCTTGGCCAAATAATTTTGGTTAGACTTGCCACAACAACGTCGGAGAGTTCTAGTCGTTTCATCGCAACGTGACATATCGCTCGACTGCAAATATCACAACTTATTCGAAAGGTTACAGCTCTAGACGCATTTCCTAAATCAGAAATTCTTTCACACCAAAAAAAACCAAAATGGGAAATTACATGCTTATTCGCAATATTCAAGAAATTCATTTTGGAGCTAAATACAAGGCTTTAAGAGAAAGCACTAAGCCGATCCAGTAAACTACATGTATTAGCCCCATTCATCGTTTCGTATGGGTTACTTCGTGTGGGAGGACTACTACAAAATCCATTTTTGGACTTTGAGGCCAAACATCCGCTCCTTCCAAATCATATCGCTCCGTTGCCAAATCATATTCATATCACCAGCGCAATCATTTCTATTTTCATCGACAATATCTCCACGCAGGACCTCAAAGTGGCAGCATTACGTGGCGATGACGGTCTGACACGTATTGCCTTGGAGTCATTAAGCGAGCTGTTAGCAAAAAAGCTGTCATCCCTTAGAAGCAAATGAAGTTGAAAGCCTATGGCTTCGAATGTGGGGAGAATGTTCGGAGCAACATACTCGTATCATTCGCAGCAACAATAAAACATTTCCATTTTCTTTAATTTTGTTTTTTTCATAACATAACGTTAATGGTCTAATCTCTTTTCTATCATTCATGTATGTACATACTCACTTCTGCCTTGATTTCGCATCAATGAATTTCATTTAGAAGCACAGCATTTTTCATTTATTTGTTTGATCAAACAGGTGGTGCAAGCCAATACCTGCTCGAAACAGAGCCCTTTCTCGTAAGACCAAACTGGCTTTATATAAGACCATTATCATTCCGGCTCTGCTCTCAGGAGATTCAACCACGATCAAGTCAAGGACAGTTTTACTGTACATTAGGATCGCGACAATAGGTAAACGCTTCCCCCGGTAGATGAACCAATAGAGTTTGATCTTATAGACTATTTTGCTTTCTAAAGGCGACGCACAACTATTAGAACTACTTTCCAAATCTACAATGAGCTAGCTCATTATTCGATCACAAAAATAAGAAAAAAAGCTTGTCTACGCAACCAAAACTTACATCATCTCAAGAGCAATGAGCAAAGCTCGACCTAAAAAAAGAAAAGAATCACGAAACCATCACTTCCCAAACGAGTAGCTGATAAGGTTCTTTAACAATTCTCATAGAAAACTTCTCCTTATCTGCGAACATGAATATGAACACTACGTTCAAATAAGAAAAAGAAAAACATAAACATAAACACCACTTAGACTCACCTTCTATACTCAACATCAATATCAGAAGCCACAGTCGCATAAATGTTCGGAGTATTGGAGAATTTTTTCAACGCTCTACTCACAGGATGATTCTCCCAATTGTTCTGCATCCAATGCATCATAAGTGTGGGGACAATCAGCACAGCCAAAACGCTAAACCGCTTCGCCACCATCCATGTAACAGCCTTAAACGCCACATGAGCTTCAACTACTACATGGCTCTGGTCATCATCCTCATCTGTTTCAGAGAATTTCAGCTCAAGAATTAGAAAATACAAAGCTGGTAGGCAGCTATGAATGAATAAATTTAGTGCTATCCTCCTCTGGTTATATCGAATGAACTCCATGTCCCTGGAGCCGAGTAATCTGGAGAAACAATTTTCGATGGTCAGGCCAAGTGAAACAAACTCTTCCGGTGGGTATACAATGCAAAAGCACATCATTGCGTAGAGAACATTGAATATGAGTTCGTCGTTGTCCATTGTTTATGAGTAGAATATGAATTGAAGTCCAATGAAATGGGGTCCGCCTATTTGCGCTATTAACTCTAATTAATACGATCGAATTTTTATTTTATTCAAAAACGAACGCGAGATGTTTACTTCGTGACAAGATCCATTTGCGTTGAGAGTTTTACGTTTGTCTTCCAAATGTCAACATATATTTTTTTTCTTTTAAATCAATTATGGAATGTGGAACGTGAATTGCCTGTGGAACTACAGTCGAGAGGTAGAACTTATAGTCACTTGCAAATTACTATAATATCATATTTCAATTAATTACCTAACTGTTTTTGCTTCAATTCGTACAGAAATTAGTCTTAATTGGCTTGTTTAGTTTTGGTTTTTTTTTTAGAAAGTCAATGCAAATCTTCGATCAACTATGGAACAAGTAATCTGAAGAAGTTTTCCTGGTGTCCGAATACTTGCAAAAACCCTTCTGAAAGCGTATCCCGTTGGATTCCGGTCGAAACCTCGCATCCGATTACGAATTCTATATTATCTAACATTTCTATAATCTTTTTAGGGTACCATCTATCTTTCGCAACAAATGTTGGACATAAATCCCATATTCTTAGAATGTCAGTATTCAATGGGTTTTGCGACTGGTTTTGGTTGTAAAGGCAGTACTAAATCATCTAGAATATATGCTGATGCAACAGATTCGTGTCATTTTCCGTTTGTTTTCTGACTGATGTTTGCAGCAACTAAATTTTGGTTGGAAAATTGCCCAAATTTAGAAGGTGAGAATGATTCTGCCACTAAAAGACAAAATTTCAGCCTGTCCAATCGCTCTTTAAACATTCGAAACCAGAAATGTGTTTTATCAACTTGCCCTATTTAGGAAGTTGTAAAATCCATCGAGCAAGCAATGTTCGCAAACAAGCAGTGGATATGTCAACAAGGTTCACAAAGCAAAAGCGATCCACAGAGAGATAAAAAAGCGCTCCATATTTCATATCACCAGTTGACAGTCCAACCCACTGGAGAAAAACTATGGTCTGTTTCAAAGAACATCGCCTACTTTCCTTAGTCTTTCAAGCGAGCTCTTATTTAAACAGTTGACAATTATCAATGCATGATGCTCATATTGTGAGTCATGATTGAACAAACCACCCCAAGTTGTGTTGGAAGGCAAACGATATGATCTCGTCAAAGTCGTAAAGCCTTCCTTTTGAGTTAGAAACTTTCGTATACAAATTAACATTTTGTTTCTTTTGTTCTGCGTCCCTCGTTTCCTTTTTCTTTTCATTCAGTATTTTTTCTGTTACCAGTTTTTTTTTAACCTCAGACGTCCAGGAGCGATCGACAAAATAGATAGGTGCTACTCGAGGAACGACGTTCGGAAGTTTCATCAAAATGTAATAATAACAAGCCAACAAGACTAGAACAGAGATTGCTTAGAAAGAAAAAAAACGTAATTATGGAGTCACTTCTACAGACTGTTAAGTGAAGGCGTTAACCAAAATTCCGCTAATAGGCAGAACGAGCCCTTAAACGTGTGAGATGGAAATCAAGATTTCCGTTTACTCAAATAACATGATGTAAAAATAGCAATGTCTAAACCTACGTATGGCAAGTCTGCCGGGCCGGAAAGACTACCTACCGTGATATTTAAAGCAGCAGCAGATTATTTGGCAAAGAAAGGAATGCCTTTAAACTGCGCCAGCTATATAGCATCAATCTCCTTAACTTCGCTTACAAATCTTTGCCTCCCGTATTGTGTGAATGCATAAAACAGCTTAGGCCCAGCAAGCCTGTAATTGGTAGTGAAGCCTGAAACCTTAACTTTTGGTTGAAGTTAAGGTACCCAAATCCTTCGGGACGTCATTGAGGGGGTGGCGAAAGTTCTCACAAAGGCGCACTTCTTCTTAATCAGTTCGAACTACTTGGTGCACGCCTCCCATTAGAGATACTTCGAAGTATTCGAAGCCAAGCTCCATGGTTGTGTCGTAACCCTGGGCTAGAGATGGTGGCGCAAAAATCCTCAATAAGCTAACGGCAGCTCTCATAACCTCATGCTTTTAGGCGGAGCCTATGTCCAGGAGTTATATTTCGGGCCTGTTCCTTAAGCGAGAAGCTGCACATGTAGGTAATTTCCCCCAATATATATAATGTTAACGACCCCAGCAAACATTTTAAGAACAACTAATTTCGGCTTTGCATATGGAATGTTAGAACCGTTAACAGACCAAGTGCGGCCGAACAATCCTTGTAGATCCTAGACTCCTATAAAGCAGATATTATCGGAATCCAAGGAGTACAATGGGATGGACCGACCAAAAAAATGGATGAAAAATTATAACGCCTACTGCGCCAACTGCTACTACGCATATTTAGGTGTGGATTTGCTATTCGATGGACAATCAGGCAAGATTTTGGCATGTAAGCGGACGCCTCATATCAATCCGCATCAAGGCCTATTTCAGAATATAAGTCTAAAGATGACGGCGTCAGACAATCCATCTCCTAGACGGAACACATGCTAAGTGGCCCAGCTATGACACTAAACTTGTGCTGTAAAGATAAACATAGAAAAAGTAGTAAGGACGTAGTTGGTGCTGAGAATATGGAAACTTTGTTTCAAGACTGTATAAATGCGATAATGGTCAAAATCCCGCTGTTAGGCAGATAATTCCGTCGCCCTGACCTAGACGAAGGTAAAGTTAGCAAATTTGTTAGTACAGCTGGAAATGAGATATGGTCGGAGGAAAGCATGCTCTAAGCATCGTTTTTCCGATCTACAAAAAGGAGACCAATTTCGCTGCGCCAAGGATAATGCAATTAACCTTGTAAATATCGCCTATTATGTGAGCGTCTTTTTGCTCCATATCAGTGGGACTTCGGGCCAGTTAAGTCCAAAAGACCCGCGAATTTATGTTTAACACTCACCTTCTATTCGACTTCAAAGACGAATATGACTGCGTTACATGTCTAGTTTTGACATCACTGGCAAACTCGCCAAGTTGTGCAGGATGACTATGGAGAATTTTTGCTTGTCCGTTTTCAAGAAAGCTTTTAGATAAAGTGACTTTTTACGAAAGATACATGACTTTTCTTAAGTCCGAACAACTATATTACTTGTGTACGCGAATGAAATTGATGTGATTGGACATTTTCGTGAGTCAATGATCCGAAGAGTGCGCATCATATTTATGACATGTAGAGCGTATAAATATTAACACTCTGACACGAAGTCACCTGAACTGCACAACGAAATAAGTAACATCTTACTGATGTTTGGTGGTGCCAAGTTCATTTGTGAGAGTCAGTTTTTCAAGTCAACATTCGCTGAAAGTTTTTTTTTAGCCAAACGCTTCCACAAACATCAGTCTACGTTGGTCCTACATTTGTTATTTTGTATTATTCCTCTTTTCGGCCTTGTAAGCAGAAATTGTATACCCTTAACCTTGAAAAGACCAACTGCAAAGAGAGAAAAACCATCGCCTACCATAGTAATGACTACGAAGAAGGATCAAGAAAGAGGAATTGAAGAAAATTAAGAATTCATTCTTTGGCGTAAGTCTGTACAAAAATATAAATAACTGTCTGTATTTAAAACATTTAACTAACGTACAAGCATAAAATTGCAGTAACAAAGCTTTTGTAAACACCCGAGACCCCTGGCTTTGTAGAAGCATGCGCTCATTTCAACGCACTGAGACATGGAATGTTGTCATTTGATGCAGAGCCTTCATTAATACTTATTTCGAAACTGTTCTCTTCGCTCGTGCCTGTCACATTTGTCAGACTAGAATCGTTGTTCGAACTGCGCTGATCCAAAATACTCAGATTAGGCGCTGATAGATCATCATCGTCAGGTGAACTGGATAAACTACTAACACTCGAAGACGATAACATAGATGGTACCTCTTCGGGTGGCTTTAGCTTCTCACCATCGATTTCAACATCTTCGACATGCAAAGCCGATATATTGGGCAACATATCCGCTTCTGATTGCTGAGTATTTAAAGCGCTCAACATTGGTATATCCATTGACTGGCCAATATTAGCTTCACTGTTAGTTATGTCCGAGTCCACGCCAGTAGGTGGGAAGAGTTCAGAGAGAACTGGTATCACTTGTGACTCCACTATACTGGATGAAGAAAACTTCATGAGGTCCGAATGTATTTGAGTTTGCTGTTCTGACTGTATCGATTGCTGCAATTGCTCTGTAGGTGGTTCCGGTGTAATGGCACCGTTATATGTAGATGGCTGGCTAAGGATATTCATATTATTGCTCGATGTTGCTGGTGTGTCGTCACTCGGTGACGGTGCCGGAATCTCAATATCCTTTCGGTTCGGATGATACTTCTGATAGTAGTCGATGTTATTGTCGGCCAAATTATTTGATCTGGCATTGTCATTGAGTGTTTCTGTGCCGGGAAAATTGGATTCCCCATCGTTGAGCATCGCTTCTATGTCATGAATAGATGCTGATGTCAATGGTATTGAGATGTCGATCTTTGCTGCTGGTCCCTTTGTTGGTCTTGCTGGCGGGGCCTCTGGAATTAAAAAATAAAAATTAAAGAAAAAACAATGAGTCATTCGCCATTCATTGGAGGAAAAAAAAACCCCCATTACTGGGCAAAGCCACATCTTACCATTTAAATAGTTGAGAGCAACCAAATCTGCTGCTCTAAACAACTCCGCCTTGACCAGCAACTCCAGTAGAACTCCAAGGGTAGGACGTCTCTTGCCGGACGTAGACCATTCGTCAAGTAGGATCTCCGTTGCCATACGGTTTTGTTTAATACTAGCATTCTCAACCAGACGCACGTGATCGTAATTGTACTTAAAAGCCCTATCTTCGGCTGACTGCGAATCAATGTCTTTAGGTATTACCTGCATCAGTTTTTTCCACGAGTTATTCGGATCGAGAATTTGCGCCAATCTGTAGATATCTGCCGGCAATATGTGGCGGATTTCCGTCTCCCGTCTGTACATTGTACAGTTTGTTCAATTGAATTTGGATAATTTTCGAGTAAGATGTGTTTTTATTTATAAAATGAACGACATTTTAGGGAGATAATGTTTGGAAAATAAAGAAACTGGGGGAAGGAAACTGCACGCGAATGATAACGATTAGTACAAAAGCAAAAATGGTTTGAGACTTTTTTTTTCTTTTTCACTGGATTCCACAACCCACAAGTGACAGTCAGCTGTTGTGGGTAAACAGCTGCTTTAATGAATTTACTTGATTTCTCTTTATACTTTTGTGTCTACACAGGAAGTGATGCCAAGTTTCTTTCCTCGAAAAACCAGGTATATTGATTTGTGATCAATTTTAACGTGCTCCGGAGGAGAAAAGTGACATAAAACCATTTCCCCTAATTTTTTTAGAATCAAAATTTTGAGGTCCTACAGGGTCCTATGCCGTTTTGATACCACAACTGACGTGACTTGAAGGCTGTTGCTAAGAGCGTAGTTTTCAGATCCATTCTGTGGAGTTCAAAAAAACAATAATGTTGCAGAATTTTATGCCTGGAATCTCTGATAATTGCTTGAGAAAGGGTTTGCCAAGTGTGAGATACCTGGTTCTAGCTAGTGCCGGAAGTAAAAGAGAAAATGGAATAGGGTTTCCTTTTCATGTGAGTTGTCACAGGTACGCCAGTGGGGTTAAAGGGAATGTCTAATTTGGCAGCGTTCCCCCTAAAGTTGGCAATAGTTGGAGAATTGTACCCTTAATTAGTCCCATCGGGGAGCAGACTGGCTCCACAAGAGAGACATCATAGCCACATGCGGTTAGCACGTCAGAGCTCTCATTCTGCTCTATGTTACCGTGGCCGGGAACCCAGAGGAGAGCGATATTGAACGACGTGCGCTAACCTGCGTGATAATTTCCGTATACTGTTCTTCTTGTTTAGAGAACGAAGTAAGTGAATGAAGGGCTTTGCTGGCAGCCTGGCTGTTAATAAAGATTCATATGTTCTTCATGATAATGGAGCTGAGGCTAAGGCCTACAAGATCTCAATAATCGCCAGTACCTCCGCCTGGAAGACACTAGAAGAGCCTGGAAGGTGATTTGATTTGGATACGTTCTGTAAATAATAATCAATCGCAGTATAGGTCAAGCCTGTGTTCCACGATTAATGAAAACTTCAAATATTCGGCCAATTCACAAGGGAGGGGCAAAAAATAATACCGAAAACTACAGACCAATAGCAATATTATCAGTTGTTGAAATTTGTATGGAGGAAGTCATTGTCAATCGCATAAACAACTTTATTAATAGATATCATGTACTGCATCCGAATCAGTATGTATTTCAAAAAAATAAAAGTACTGGAAAATTATTGGGAGAATTTACGAATACGATCAATTCGGGGCTAAATAAAAACCATCATGTTCTTGTTCTGTTTATTGACTTTAGCAAGGCCTTTGACACTTCAACTCCTTACAAAATTATAGAATGCTTAAACAGAGTCGGCGTGAGAGGGCTATTGTCAAACTGGCTGCGAAATTACCTTACTGGCAGAAATATTAGTAAGTAAAGAAAAGCCCAGTATATTTGGTGTTCCACAGGGTTCGAAACTGGGGAAATCAGTTCGAGATCAGGGAGTCCCTGATATGCATGTCCAGGCTACCTTCTAGGGTTTTGAGTAGGTATGATGTGAGGCTAATGGGTTTAAAATCCTTCGCCGACTCATGGCCTCTCATGACAACTTTAGGGATAAAAACAACTCGAACTCGTCTCCAGGGAATGTAGTTGAAGTAAGGCACGATAAATGGCCGTTAACGAGGGCAGTACGTTGTCCAAGTTCTTTTGACACATAATCGGTAAAATCCGGTCAAGACAGGGCGATGGTTGAGGGTTGCGTAATCTGCATTGCTTGCACACCAGCGCCGCTATCTTTGCATGCCGGAAAATGGGTGTTCATTAGGAGTTCCAGTGATTCTTCAGTGGAATCTGTCTATGTTCCATCAAGTCGTTTGATGAATGTCGGATCAGAGTGTTCTTTGGACAGGGTTTTGCTTAGTCTTGTTGAATCCTTGATAGTTTCAATAGAGTGGCAGTACTCTGCCCAAGCCTATGACTTAGCCCTGATTATTGCTTGTTTTGTATATCTTAAGTTTATGCCTAGTACTAATGTTAGCTTTGTTTGGGTGATATGATGGTACTTGCCATATGGCGCCTATTTAATCAAAATATCATTTATTCGTAAGTTATTTGAAGCAAGATAACAAGTTTCGAATGAGAAAGATAGGTTGTACTTTTCCCCTATTTAGTTAAATTTTCCATTTTGTGTAATAATCGTTCAGATGTTAATCTGAGATTCGTCTCAATAATCTACTAATAATCTAATCGCCAACTAACGCGATATAAATATGGCAGTGTCGCTAGCATATTGTAAAATGTATGTGTGGGTACAAATGATAGAACTTATTCTTTTCAATACAAATCCCTTTATTCAGTACAGTTACAATTCACTATTTAATTGTTTCTCTCAGTACAATCCAATTTCTCAATCGCTTACACTTTTCTTATCTTTTACTTAAACCACTTAATCACTTCTCCTAATT
Organism: Volucella bombylans; assembly: GCA_949129095.1. NCBI lineage: Eukaryota > Metazoa > Arthropoda > Insecta > Diptera > Syrphidae > Volucella > Volucella bombylans. The sequence goes on along the minus strand of OX422140.1, from coordinate 170,061,879 downwards.
AACACTTCAAATTTCACTTTAGAACTCGTTTGCATACCTTGGGGATGCTGGTATTTATACTCGAATGACATACTTCGAGAACAATCCTCGCCATCCAGCGTCCCATACAATTTCCAATTTGCTAGAAAATTCGATTCCACTCTCCAGTCGAGACTTTGTTATTCCAGTATCGACATTTTCTGCTCTGTGAATCTAGATGTCGCTGCTCACATTTAAGTGGTTATTACATTGCTCCCTCCCTACAGTTGTTCGTCCCGAACAACTTCGTCATTCAGCATCCCGTTGAAATGACACATTCTATCCAAATGGACCACTTTCAATTTTCCTCGATCCCCACGCTGGATCCGGTAGACAACGTCATTAATGCGGGTTATCACCTTGTATGGACCTTCCCAGTCCTGTTGCAATTTTGGTGATTTGCCTTTCTTACGCTGAGGATTATACAGCCAGACCAGATCTCCTTCGTTGAAACCGGAAGATTTCGCCTTGATATCGTACCTAGTCTTCATGCGGCTGCTTGCTAGCTTCATCTTTTCTCTGGTGTCTTCATGAAATTTATGAATCCTGCTGCGCAAGTCATTTACGTAGTCGTTCACCTCTTTGGGCTCCATCGGTGGGGATCCGAATTTTGCTTCACTTGGCAACCGAATTGTTTGACCAAATAAGATCTCGGATGGTGTGTGCCCTGTTGAACTATGGACCGCGTTTCGGTAGGCCATTAAGAAGAGGGGTACGTGTCGATCCCAACCCCGCTGGCAGTTGCTGACAACCTTAGATAGATGCTCATTCAAGGTCCGATTGAATCACTCGATCATTCCATCAGATTGAGGGTGTAGTGGCGTTGTCCTTGTCTTTCTTATTCCCAAATATTGACATATTTCCTGGAAGACTTTTGATTCAAAGTTTCGCCATTGATCAGAGTGTAGCTCCATTGGGACCCCTAATCTGCTCACCCAGTTGTTGACTATCTGTTCGGCTACGGTCTTAGCCTCTTGATTTGGGATGGCAAACACTTCCGGCCACTTACTGAAGTAATCCATGACTACGAGGGTATATCGGTTTCCATTAAAGGTTTCGGGAAACGGCCCAGCGATATCGATGGCTATTCGTTCGAAAGGTGCTCCGACATTGTATTGTTGCATTTGTCCATGAGGCTTTACTTTTGGACCCTTGGTAGCTGCACATCTTATGCACTTTTTGCACCAATTCTCGACATCTTGTTTAGCGCTTAGCCAATAGAAACGTTCTCTTACCTTTTCCAACGTCTTGTTTATTCCCAAATGGCCTCCTGAGATTCCGTCATGTATTTCATGGAGCACTTGGTTGACTCTGGACCGTGGCACAATTAGCTGCATACGAGATGTTGTCCCATCTGCACTTTCCCATTTTCTCTTCAGCAATCCATCTTGCACAAAAAGCGAGTCCCACTGTGCCCAGTATGCCTTCAGAGTTTGGCTCCGATCTGATATCTGCTGCCAGCTTGGTCTTTCCTCGTGTTCTTTCCAGGCCAATATTGGTTCGATGTCATTGTCTGCCTGTTGGGAGGAACGGATTTCGTCTATACTCCAACCCTCTATTGGCTCAGTCCTGATCGTTTGGATAGTTGCCTGTTCTTTCGCTTCTTTACCACTGACTACTTCTGCTGGGAGGCTTTCATTGCATTGTTTTACCTGTGAGACTGGGATAATTACCCTGGAGTCGACTCCGGCTACAGACTTCTGCCCCGCGAAGTAAGCATTTCCTAACTGATGGCTTCTGGAAATTTAACCGGTTTCTTGGTAACCGTTTCTGCTGGTTTTTCTTTCTATTTGCCTGTAACCCCAGTGCAGGCAGCCTTCTCGTCGTACTGGTTCTTTACAATGCCCTTGCAGATGTCCTACTTTATCACAGTTCCAGCAGCGCATCCTTCGTCTCTCCCGCGGGATATTTCGTTGCATAGTAGTTGATCTTGAGCAGGAGCATTCACCAGATACTATTTCCCTGACGAAATGCATTCCTTTGGAAGCCTGATTGGATGCTTCCATCGCCAGAGCGAAGGCAAGTGCTTCAGCAAGGGTTCTTTTCCCGGCCATCCTTACTGCTGATTGTAGCTTCAAATCTGCAATTCCCCCGATGAATGCGTCCTTTGCCATTTCGTCGATTATTTCTTGGCCTGCGGTGGGATATGACAAATGTGCCAGTCTACTCACGTCTGCTTGGAGCTGTTGCAGTGTTTCTCCTCGTTGCTGCATACGGCCTTGCAATTGAATCTTGTAAACTTCCCGCATGTGGCTACCCCCAAACCGTTTGTCGATAGCCTGCACTAAAGCCATATAGTCTCTATTCTTTTCGATATCGATTGTTTGTAACAATTCTGCCGCAGGACCGCGTAAGGCCATTGCTAGGGCAAAGCACTTTTCCTCATTGTCCCAGTCGTTTGCACAGGCAGCCATTTCAAACTGCTTCTTATAAGTAGACCATGAGGTCTGGCCATCGAATGAGGGAGGTTTCAACTCTTTTCTCCTTGGTCCGCTTAAAGAACATTCTCGCAGTTTCTGTTTTCGCACTGTGTCGAGCTCTTTTGCCAGTTGCTCAACTTTGCTGTCCATTTGTTCGAATTTTTCGCCAACATTCTTCTCTTTTCTTTCAAATTTGTTATCGATTTCTTCGAACTTTTGGTGTAGAACGTTATTTTGTTCTTCCAGTTTTTGTTCTAGACTATTCTTTTGTTCGTCGACTTTTTGTTCAATGCTGCTCTTCTGCTCGTCTAGATTTTTCTTTTGTTCATCCAGCTTTTGTTCGAGACTATTCTTTTGTTCTTCCAGATTTTTCTTTTGTTCATCCAGCTTTTGTTCGAGGCTATTCTTTTGTTCTTCCAGATTTTTCTTTTGTTGGTCGAGACTGTTCTTCTGTTCGTCTATTTTTTTGTTTTGTTCGTCCATTTTTAATAAGAGGAGTTGCATCATTGCAGCCATATCATTGCCGGTACTTGTCTGTTCATCCTCGTCAACATCAAAGGAATATGCATCAGGATCATGTCCCTCGTTGTTCAAAGCCTCCTGAAGTCGGAGCACCAGGTCACTTTTTCCTCCACTGGCGCTGAGGCTTCTCTTGTTCAACTCGGATTTGAGTTGGACGAGGGTCAACTGTAATAGTTTTCGACCCATTCTAGCTTTTTCAAATAGTCAGAAAACACTTTTTTTTTTTTTACACACAATAAGTCCTATCCCACTTCTGACACCAATGTAAAATGTATGTGTGGGTACAAATGATAGAACTTATTCTTTTCAATACAAATCCTTTTATTCAGTACAGTTACAATTCACTATTTAATTGTTTCTCTCAGTACAATCCAATTTCTCAACCGCTTACACTTTTCTTATCTTTTACTTAAACCACTTAATCACTTCTCCTAATTAACACTTCAAATTTCTGTTTAGAACTCGTTTGCATACCTTGGGGATGCTGGTATTTATACTCGAATGACATACTTCGAGAACAATCCTCGCCATCCAGCGTCCCATACAATTTCCAATTTGCGAGAAAATTCGATTCCACTCTCCAGTCGAGACTTTGTTATTCCAGTATCGACATTTTCTGCTCTGTGAATCTAGATGTCGCTGCTCACATTTAAGTGGTTATCATAATATATTGCTTTTTCGCAAAATGAAATTATGTTTAGATCCAAAGTAAACGGATTAAACAAAACAGGACTAAGAACAGAAACTTGTGGTACTCCAGAACTAACATGTTTTACATCAGAACGACCTCTGCCTGAGCATTGAGCATGTCGCGTTGTGGAGGCTGAGTAAGGTCAATAAATCTTGATCCTTCCCTTCCACTCCTTTCTCCCCCGGCCTGGATCAAGGTGTTATACCTTAATTCCTCCCTCAAAGGATGAACATTTGAGGATGATGGATGGTATCGTCTAAACACTCAATTTCTGATCTCAGATACATCTAATTCAGCCTGAATGATGCTCCTCCTAACCAACTAGCTTTCCGGAATTATCGGAAAACTAATTGGCCAAAATACATAGGAACACTTTTAAAAACACTCTCCTCTGAACTCTTAAGTCCTGGCGTAACACTAACGAGCTTGACAAGTCAAGTATTTCACACCGGCTTTCAATCAGACAATGACTGCTTCCAGCCCTCTTATTCAACCTAAAAGCAAGAAAAAGCCGCACTGGTGGACATCACATTGAACGATCCTTAGAATATTGAGAGTACACAATGGTTGCTTTCCTGGACATAGAAGGTCCCTTTAACAACGTTAACACATCCGCAATCACGACTGCGCTATCAACTTTGAAGATAGATGACTTATTTGGGGGAGTTGATCAGTCTTATGCTAAGTAGCAAGTCCAAACTGGGTAGGGCTTTTGCCAAAAGCCACTGGCTATACATCTTGGTCATAAGACCGATACTCAGTTTTTTCAGTTTTCAATGCATTTTATTTTCTTAATCACTAACTCTTACATACTAACAAAAAATGCTTAAATGCTAGCTTACAATTACTTAACAATCTTATACTAACTTACTGGCCCCACACAGGCACTCTAAGTTAATCTAAATTCTTATATCTATGTCTTTCGACTTCATTTACATTTTATTTATAAATGTTTATTTAGTATACGAGTACTTAGGGCTAAGAAAAAGACCGATACTCACCTACGGGTTGGTTGTGGCCCGACGAACATGGGAGGGAGAGCACATCGATAGTCTACTTGTCAGGGGGAAAAGTTAGAGTCTAGTTCAGGGTGATATCAGCATGTCTATCAGCTTCTGGTATTCGTGTGTTCTTATTGTCAAACTGAATGAAGTGTTTTCCGCAGCGAAGTTGTTAACATATCGTCTTTTGGCTGTTGACTATTCTGATTGCCACCCAGAAATCGCCCGTAATAACGATTTAGTAAAATTCTTTGTATGAAGTCAGACAGCGTATAACACTCGTTAAAGGTCGAATTGCTGTCCAGTTTGGGGCTTTTGTAAATAAAGCAGTAGCGGATAATTTGCTTAAGGAGATGGAATTATAACAAGAAGCCGATATTTTCCCTACTGTTTTGCTCGTAGGCACGATTCATTCCTTTGTGGTGGTGTAAGTGTATATTAGGATAATGTTACAATTTTACTGTTAATGCTTCTAATTACGATGCGGTCTATTACGTCTGAAATCTGAAGACCACTTTAGTCCGCTGTAAGCAATACATCGGCACCCAAATGAACACCATTCTTTGTAGCTCTGATCGTCACAGCTTTCCATCCTTCTTTTGTCCAGCCTATTCTATCGCACTTTCTGGATTATAGATATTCTCCTCTGCTAGTTACTCGACTGTACGTGCTCTTTCGAACTTCGTTGCAGTTTTCCACTTTACAGGGTCTTACGCAGTACCTCGATTTTTACCTGAAGCAAAGAAATTGGCTGACATAAGCTCTGGGAATATCCTCCTACTGCATGAAATTGGCTTAAGTACATCCATTAAGCCCACATCATCACCTTAAGTCATCTCCTGCTCAGTTCACACAAACTTAGGCTTCATCCAGAAATATCTCGGCTAGTAGGCAACACAATTCAACACACACTCAAGGGGTGGGACAATGATCTTGAGGCAAATCTCATGACCTTTCTGTGATAAAACATTGAAAAAAGATTCCATTGTAAACGGATCATTTAAGAATCGCGTTATATTTAGAGCGCAACAGGTGAAATATATCTCTGTATGAACCTAGTCTCTACTCAAATGATTCAGTAATCCATGGTAGACATACACTTGAACTGATCTAATACCTTGTATTCAAAGAAGCATTTTTCAATTCTGTTCGTACAGGAAGTCGGGATTTAAAAAACAAAGAACAAACCATCTATTAGGTACTTCTTAATACAGTAAGCTATTTAAATTTTTAACGAGTATTTATCACTTGAAGAAGTAACCAGTTTTCCCTTTCCAATTCGATAAACAATGATATTCGAAGGGTCTCCTCTTCCATGCAGGCGAACTATTCAATCAAGATAAACTTCGACAAAAATTAAAAAAAGAAACACACAAACAACAACTACATTTTCTGGCATGGTAATAACAACTTAAACTGAAAAATCCAATTTTCTCAAACAATAGGTCAAATCCCTGATAAATGCTATCCGAACCTTAAAGGGACCAACAAAAGATGAGCCACGCATGATTGATTGAAAAATAACCTTCCAACCCTCCAAAAGGTCTTCAACTAGATTCAGATCAGTCCGTCACGTAGAGCCTTCTCTATTTTCTGTAATTCTTTCGAGGTTATCCTTTCCCTCACAATAGGTGGTCGGCTATTGTGTGATCTTTCCCTCAATGACCCGAAAAGATCCCATCACCTACCATGATAGGTGTGGCAAACCAAAGCAAAACAAATACGAGTATACTTCACTAGGAGTGATTTGGGTTATTGAACCAACTGCAACGTCCGCGTTTCTCACCAAAGAAGGAAGTCAATGTGGAATACCACTGCAATTATCTGATTAACTGCAGTGCAAAAGTGTCCAGATGCCACCAAGTGTCACTGCAGCTAGAATGTGCCAATCTGCTGGGAAAGCAATTAACCCTCTGTCAAGCGAATGGATTCATTGTTTGATTAATTACTTGTATCTGAATTTAACTGCACCTTAAAGCTGGGTAGCGCGTTAGGTATCCGTAGACCATCCAATCGAAGCTAGAAAATCTCTCGAAGCATGCCAACATGCATGGCGTCTAATCAATTATTCTAGAATGTCAGCAGCAAAGCGGGAAATGCCATACATCCATCAGCTCGCGATGGTAATTGATCTAACACACCAGACTTGGCACCATAACAATTGGTCAGATAGTCGCAGTCAGGCAGGCCTCACAAGATGAAGACGACGTCTACGATGATGATGATGATAATCCAAATCAGGAACTCAAAAGACGGTTGACTTGGCACGCGTACGCGACTGCACGCATATCCATCAAAATTCTATCACACATGAAACTGCATAATTTTCACCTACCTACAGACCGTTCTGCAGCCGCATAAGGCTCACACATGCGTCTATAAATTTGTGCTGGTCCTTAATTTAGAATTTGAAATCCAGTTCTTATTGTTCGTCTACAACCACGCAGTCTCCTTTGGAATTCTGGAACTCCATGGGCTCTCGACGGCTAAAGGACACCAACAGTATACCTCCGACAAGACCGCAAGTAATTCATAACGAAATAAGAAATAACAATAAAGGCGAAGATACTGAATAGCTGCAGGGATCGAAGTCTGAGGAGCGGTGACTTGGAGTACTTTTATCTTCTAAGCCTAACACAAAAACGACGCTGAAAAAAAAACAACAAAATGAAGATTGAATGGAGTGCGTGCCATAGATCATCATCGGACCTTAAAAGAGGGTTTAAAAAGGTAGACAATGGAAATACCACAAGTGGTCGTAAGGGGACCAGAGCACGTTATCCGTATACGTATGTACTCATACGTGTGCTATGTCGCTAGAATCTTGTAGATAATCATCGCGCATCGAGTGCGCTAATAGTTGAGTACTTGTTACTACAGGAGCGAATTCAACGAAGTTTGGCTGAGAATTGGTTTCAAATCTTAAAAGGCGCTACTTATGCTTCTTTGGCCGGGCTAAAATATGAACTTCTGAGGCTAACCGGCGGCGCGTCCCCAGGTGGCGGATAGGGGAAGGCCACGAAATGTTGTAGAGGTTTCCACACACCTCCGCGGACGAAAAGTCACGAGATGTCGGACGACCTCTCATAGCAACCAGCTATGTATTCCCCTCTTACTCGTGGGACAACACATAAATAAGAATAAAAACAAAAATAACAAAACAAAAGCAATATCAAAAGTATTAAGGGAGTTAGAAGAGTGATCACTACTCGGTTTAACAATTTCTGAGATGGACACAGAAGAGATGATTCAAATTAATTCTACACGGTCCCCATCTGAAATCTCGGACAAGATATTTGCTTAGGAGCGAAATTTACAAAGCATCGAGATGGTAGCAAATATCGACGTAAGCAAGCTTCTGCGAACACTTCACTGGGGCCGAAAAGAGTCGAATCGCTGCCCACATTAGGGACGGAACTGAACCCGAGGAGACGAAACTGCTGGAAAGAGCTAGATATGCGTCAGTTCTCGTGCAGAGGAAAATAGAAAAAGAAGGACAAAGTGGGTCCAGCACCAGCAAACGCGGCAGTTCCATAGATAGCTCTCCTATGGCAGGAACGAAGAAAAAACAAAGACCACAGTTAGAGTCATTTAAAGACACATGTGCCGCACATGACACAGCACTAAGAGTCTGCTCACCACAAATCCCACTCTGAAGCGGTCCAAAGCTCAAGTGGAAGCAGAATAAAAGAGAGCTTGCCTAAATGGCCCAGTGGGACGGACACTGCGCAGGAGCGACCTAGCACACCAAGGCTATTCTACAGGGATACTATAGCCCAATACAAGGGCGCTATCATGCACTCCATGCACATAGAGCAGATCCTTACGGACCACAAGATCAAGCTAGTGTGGAAGGGCCTACTGGTTGAGATGGACAAATCCGACAAAAACTGTCCCATCCTAAGATTTGTAGCCACCTGAGCTAGAGACGGATGGTTATCGATTACCTGTCACGACACAGTAACCAAAAACCATGAGAAAATGCAAATGTGCTTATACCAATAACTCAGGGATACGAGGTAAAACTATTCACCTGTGTTGTCTTCATTCCAGAAGCAGAAAACCTTACGTTTTCATAGCCCGGATCGCTAAACAAAACCCCGGCGTATCCACAAAAAGCTGGCAACTCCATAGATTTATTTAGGAGAAGAGCAGATGTGAAACCATCACATTCGCAGTAGATGAGGTTTCCAGGGACTACATCTTAAGCCGGGGATGCAAACTTTTCCTTAACTTCTCGCGGTGATTAGGAGAAAAGGATCATCGAGACCAGCCCAGAATAAAGTATCTGTAGCCAAAACTGAGGACAGAGAGCCAGCTCATCTGTCGACGGGAGAAAGTCGAGTACACAGGGGAGCTCAACAGGACCACCAGACAGCTGAACCCATCACATCTGGAACCTCAAATTTCAAAGACTTTAGAAGATTTTTCCTCAAAGTCTGAGACCTTAGACAGTCTGCTGGAGAAGCTAAAACTGCTGCTAAAATACTCTGCCAACATACCCCTACAATATATTTAATAAGCCTCTAGGTGAGATGTAGTCTTTATCCAGGAGTTTTATACTTACAAGAACCAGATAAGGCGCCTCTCAGATGAGTTACGAAGGAAGGCCTAGAGCTTGTGTTATATTAAATTAGAATACAACAGCAGACATGGCAGCGGCAATAATTGAGCTACCCACTGAAGGCGGTAAGGACGACGCAGTAATATGCTCAACCTAACTGGTGAGTGACTCCTCCGACCTGGACTTGCTGCCATCGAAAAGGCTCATGGACTACTGTCGCAGAACGACACTCTAGCTGATAATTGGATGCGATGCGAACGCCCACCATACAAACTCGGGCAACTCAAATATTAACAAAAGTGGAGAGACCCTTCTAGAATTTATTTAAAAAAATATAAACTTAATTAAAATTCTAAACTACGGAGATAGCCCTAGCTTTATAAATAAACGGAATTAGGGAAGAATTCCTTGGCCTCACTTTATGCACCCCAATTATAAACAATTTTATGAGGAACTGGCATGATTCAACTGAAAGATCGATGTCTGATCATCGATAAATCTGTTTATTCTTACAAACAGCCTAAATCCACAGATGGAAACACATATTGCCTATAATACATTGCATCCACGGTCCATTGATATAAAAGCACAAGAGACATTGACAGCCTTGAACTTGGCTGCGAAAGTCTCAACGCTGCAATTAGACCTGCCTATGATCAGGCTTGCCCAGAAAAAGAAAAGTCAGGCAACTACTCTTCCTCCATGGTGGAACAAGCCAAGCTCGCCAAATTAAGAACGCACACGAAGAAGCTTTTTAACAGGGCGTAACACGATGGAAAATGGGCCGAGTACTTTGAAGCACTTACAAAGTACATATTGTACAACCGAGAAATTAGAAGAGAGAGATTAGAATCATGGAAAAAAGTTATTTATTTATTTACATACAATTAAAGTTATATACAAATTATTTACAAAATGAATATATTAGGTGCTCAACTAAGTTATCGCTGTTTTTTTTTTATGAAAATGCAAATTTATTATGAAAGTATTACCAAATGTTAGCTACAACTTTTTCCCATCTTTCTGGCAGAGCTCGACTACCATTATTGTAAAAATTTTAATCTTTTGATGCTATCCACGAATCAAGCCATATTTTTATGTTTTCATATGAGCGGAACTGCTGATCAGCCATGTGCCATCGAATGAAACAAGTAATAATCGGACGGCGCAATATTTGAGGAATCCATTTAGGGTTTCCATGTAGGTTTTAAAGGGTTTGGCAACGTGAGGCCGTGCGTTGTCATGCTGTAGAATCACTTTTTCGTGCCTCTCCTAGTATTGTGGTCGCTTTTGTGCGCAATGCTCGCCTCAGTCGCATCCATTGAAGTTGATACCAGTGATACCCCAGTAATGGTTTCTTTGGGTTTCGCAGTTGTTCACAGGCGGAAAAACGACCCTCAACGCCCGCCCCTTGGCTTCAAATCATAAGGAACCCAAGTTCATTGTTTTTGAATCATTCTCAACCTTGCAATTGCTTGGAAATGGCTTAGCGGGTAAATCATAATGCTGAAGCAAGCATTTCTTGCGTTTGGCACGGATCCTCAAGCAATGCCTCAATTTCAGCTTTTTCGAAGGATTTTGATCATCCGAACCAATCACAGCATGTTGTTTCACTTAGACAGCATCTCCGTAAAACTTTTCTAGCTCTCGATGCGTTTCAACCGCCGTTTTCTTCGAATGAAAAAAGAAAATCCACACTTCCCGCAAATGACGATTATTTGGCACAAAATCAGACAGTTTGTCACAACCAAAAGTATATAACACTAAAGTGTCAAAACGGTTTGTTTACCATAAGCTTGGTTCATGACGTTTTGGATATTTCAAAATCGACCAACACTTACTGCTGGAGCCGTATATTGACAACTTAGTTGCGCACCTAACATTACAAAGGATAATGTTTCTCCTTTGTAAATTATAATTTATAATTGTATAATAAAATTCAAAAGTTATTTTTAATTAGGGTGAAAGAATTCAAATTGCTAATTATCATAAAGTTTTAGAGGAAATAATAAATTTAATTTAAACAAAAAGTAGTCAACTACCCTAATATTGACCGATTTTGAACTTTAAAGGCAGATTTAACAGCTATTTGAAGGATTGAATTCTAGGCTAAGGGGGCCATCAATATTTACTAATTTTCGTAATTTTTGCAAAAACTTTATTGTTTATAAAGTGTCATGAATGTAAACAGTAACCCTTCTTGTAGGCGACACTGTATAACAGCATACTATATATTACATAAGTGTCATACAATTGAGCACTCTCTCCTAGCCTGTAAGATGTTAGCTTAAGTGTCATTTTTGATATTAATAAAGTTAGTCTTAAGCTACCGATAAAAGAGTTTAGTCTCTTCCTCCTTCGGATGATTAGATACCAAACTGGCGACGAGGATAAACCGTTCTTTTTTTTATTTCAAATCGTACGAGTTTTTTGTTGTAGTTAATGAGCAACGGTGAAAATAAGTTTAACATACGAGACGAAGAAGTAAAAAAAACAACCAATGTAATAATGTCAAAGTTTTATTGGGCGTATCGAATATTTTAATGCGGGGGACAATTTCAATGAGTACACCGAACGGCTGACTCATTTGTTAAAATTAAATAGAATAGAAAAAGATGATGATAAAATGTCCTTCTTAATTGGAATGGGAGGAAGTGAGCTGTATGCAATTGCTAAGACTCTAGCGGCACCACAGAATCCGGACGAATTTAAGTACGACGAGCTGATAAACAAACTCAAAGTCCATTACCAACCAAAGAAAAACACAGTGGCGGAACGATTTAAATTCTTAAATCGTAACCAGGATTCGACAGAAAAAATTTCCGATTTCATTGTGTCCATAAAGCAACTAGCCACTAATTGCAAATATGGTGAATTTCTGGAGGAGGCTCTCAAGGATAGGCTGTTGATGGGCATTAAAAATAAAAAGATCCAGTCAAAATTGATCGACATTGGGGATCTTACCTTTGAAAAGGCATGTGAAACGGCGCTTAATATGGAGTTAATCGAAACTGAGATGGTACATATGAGTGGAACCTCGATGGCAGTGCATGCGGTGAAGTCAAAGTGTTCGAGAGAGGTGAGTAATCGAGACAGAAGCAGAATAAGGTCAGTTGCCAAGAAAACATCGGACGACAAAGCATATGGACAAGCATCAAGGCCGGCAATGGGACCCCTAGAGAATACACAGTGTTATTTTTGCAAAAAGTGGGGACATGTTCAAAGCAACTGTTTTCTCAAGAACAAGCGGTACCGAAACAACTCCAAAAGCAGATCAAGACACCATTATAGCGGAAACAAAGGTAATGACATTAGTGCTATTAGAAGTAAACCACAAGTAGAAAGAGACCTAGAGATAGACGTAGGTTATATACATAATTTGCAGGGCGGTAATACTCCATTAATTATCACGTTATTTTGTAATGGCAAGCGTTTAGGGATGGAACTTGATTCGGGTGCATGTACGTCAGTGATGCATGTTAAAACATTTAATGATTTTTACCCAGGAAGAAATATTGAAAATTGCAGTCGTGTTCTAAATGTAATCTCAGGAAATCAAGTGGATGTTGTTGGTTCTATTAAAGCGTCTGTTAGTTTGTCATCCCAGGGCAGCCTTTTTGAATTAGAATTGATTATAGTTAATGGTCCGAAAGCATTTTTTCCATTGTTAGGTAGGTCGTGGCTTGACAGACTTTTTCCGTATTGGAGAAACGCGTTCTTTAACGTAAATGTATGTTCTAGTTTGAAGGGTAACATTCAGGCAGAAATGGGAGACTTGATTCAGAAATATAGAAATGTGTTTTACGGAGATAAAAAAGATTCCATTCGAGAATTCAAAGCGGCAATACTTTTAAAAGAAAAAAGTACCCCGGTATTTTTTAAGCCATATACGGTTCCCTTTGGGGTTCGGGAAAAGGTCGAACAAGAGATTGAAAGGCTTTTAACGGCAAATATAATATATCCGGTACGACACAGTGAGTGGGCCTCGCCGGTGGTAGTGGTTACAAAACCCAATGGCGACATTCGTTTATGTGTCGACTGCAAAATGACAATAAACCCTTGTGTACGCACTGATCATTATCCATTACCACGGTGTGATGACATATTTGCAAGTTTGGGCAATTCACATTACTTTTGTGTCCTAGATTTAGAAGGTGCGTACCAACAAGTGGAAGTTGAAGAGAACTGCCAGGAACTGTTAACTATTAATACCCATAAGGGGCTTTTTAGATTTCGTCGTCTCATTTTTGGTGTCAAATGTGCACCTGCTATTTTTCAATCCATAATGGATGAAATTTTAAAGAACATTCCTAAAGTGCAGTGCTACCTCGATGATATTATTGTCGGAGGTTCCAACTTAGAAGATTGTCGGGCAAATTTAATTAAAGTCCTTGATAGATTGGAGAAATATAAGGTTAGGGTGAAAATGGATAAATGCAAATTTTTCCAAAAGGAAATTGATTACCTAGGTCACGTGATAAATGGAGAAGGCATTAAGCCCAGTGAAAAAAAATTAGAAGCAATAAGAAATGCCCCTCAGCCTGAGAATGTAACTCAGTTAAAATCATATCTTGGGCTTTTAAATTACTATGCACGGTTCACCCCGAACCTTTCCTCAGAATTAAAAGTTCTATACGACTTAACAAAGAAAGATGTTTGTTTTCTCTGGTCTGTCGAATGTGAAGAAACGTTTGCTAAAAGTAAGGAATTGATTCTAAGTAGTAGCATTTTAGTCCACTACGACCCCAATAAAGAGACTATTTTACTATGCGACGCCAGCCCTTATGGAGTGGGCGGAATTTTATCGCATATAGTAAATGGAGTGGAAAGACCGGTACTGTTTGCCTCCAGTACCCTTAACCCTGCAGAGAAAAAGTATTCACAGCTCCACAGAGAAGCATTGGCTATTATATTCACAGTCAAGAAGTTCCATAAATATATTTATGGGAAATCGTTTACGATCTACTCTGATCACCAACCTTTACGGGAAATTTTCAATCCTAAGAAGTCTACACCGGCAGTAACAGCGGCTCGAATTCATCGATGGGCCTTGATACTAAGTATGTATCAATATAAAATAGAGTATAAGAAAGGGACACAAATGAATAATGCCGACGGTCTATCACGTCTTCCGTTGGCATATCCTACGGAAGTAGAGGAAGATCATTCGCTGGTGAGTATGATTAAGGGCGATAGTTACCTTAATGTCCAGTTTAAAGAAGTAGCAGAAGAATCAGGAAAGGACTGGAAAATTAGAAATATTTTGAATATGGTACAAACTGGATGGCCAAACAGTGTACCTGAAAATTTAAAGAAATTCTATAATAAACGTTTGCAATTGCTAGAAGAAAATGGATGTCTTTTTTATGTTCAGCGATTGGTGATACCAGACGTCTTACATCAAGCGATTTTAGCGCTTCTTCATGAATCACATGTCGCCATCGTTCGGATGAAAATGTTAGCGAGAAAATATTTCTGGTGGCCAGGAATCGATTATGACATTGAGGCATATGTGACAGAATGCAAATCATGTGCTCTTTCAGGAAATAAACCAAGATTACATCATCTTGAACCATGGCCGGACTCGAAAACATTTTTCGAACGCATACACATCGATTTTTTTTACATTAAGAGGCGTTATTATTTGATAGTTGTCGATAGTTATACAAAGTGGATTGACATTAAACCAATGAAACAAAAAAACGTCGAAAGTGTGATTTTCGTTTTAAGATCCATTTTTACGTACTTTGGGTTACCCTCCACACTGGTATCAGATAACGGACCACCTTTTAACTCGGAGATTTTTATTAAATTTTGCAATGATAATAGCATAAAATGTTTGAAGAGCCCACCCTATCACCCACAGTCCAATGGGGCTGCGGAACGGGCAGTACAAACCACTAAAACTGCTCTTAGGAAAATGCTTACGGATCCCAACGGCAACAATATCCCGATAGAGATACTTATGAATAATTTTCTTCTCAAATACCGATCAACTCCTACCACAACCACTAATTTGTGTCCAAATGAAATTATATTTAGAACAAAACCAAAAACACTTATAGATGGTGTAAATCCTAAAATTCGAAATGATAGTAACAACAAGGCGAAAGATAAGATAAAATTAAAGACTAAAAAGAAAAAAGTATCATCCCTAAACGTAGGCCAAAATAAGAAAAATTTTAGTTTTAGTCCAGGTGAGCAAATATTGTATAAGCTCAAAAATAATCATGATTATAATTGGATTCCTGGTATAGTTGTAAGACAGATAGGAAACGTTATTTTTACTATTAATACAGATGGTGTACATAGATCCGCACATATTACTCAGTTAAAAAAGGCTAAATATAAAGAAGTTTCCTTTGCACCTACAAATATAGTGCATACATTTAAGGAACCATATGAAAAGAAAAGGTCTGTATCTTTAACAAGTTTGCCACGTAGATCAAAGAGAATAAAACTGAAGTACAAGGAGCCATAAATACCTACAAATATACAAATATTAATTGAGAATCTATATAATACATAAATTATGAATTTGTGAAACACGTATTTATATCTAAGCTGAAGGTTAAACGCAGAATAAAATGATAAAATTTAATTTTGATTTTGATTTTGAAATAGTATATGCAGAATAATAACCAAAATCAACCTTTTGGAATGGCAAATAAGAAAGAATATAAATACTTTAAAAAAAAAAAAAAAAAAAAACTTGAAATGAATTTATGATTAATTAATTGAAATTTTATATTAAGTTTATATTAAGTTTATAGTAAGTTTGGGGGAGTGTCATGAATGTAAACAGTAACCCTTCTTGTAGGCGACACTGTATAACAGCATACTATATATTACATAAGTGTCATACAATTGAGCACTCTCTCCTAGCCTTTAAGATGTTAGCTTAAGTGTCATTTTTGATATTAATAAAGTTAGTCTTAAGCTACCGATAAAAGAGTTTAGTCTCTTCCTCCTTCGGATGATTAGATACCAAATAAAGGGGTTTATTAACAAAAAAGCGGCGGTCAATGTTATATTCCATTGTTCCTAACATTGACCTCATAGTGTTCCTAACATTGACCACCCGTCAAATAATAGAAACACAATAGTTAAATTTTTATTTGTATTGAAATTAAATTACTTTAATAATAACAAAAACACAGTTAATTAAGTAATTCATTTTAGTAAAATAAAATAAATACAAAGGCAAGTAGGTAGTTCTTAATTATATATCAGTTCATAGATTTTTGTTTAACATTAAAGTTATTTATTTAAAATAAAAAACAAAGCGAAGTAAAACGAAAATTCTATTTTCAAGTTTTTATCACATTAAAAACAAAATAAGTAAATAAAAATAAAAGATAGGTTCGATTGACGAATCATCGTCAGAGTAGGATCCCACAAATTCAATTTGGAGTTCTTGAAGTGAACCAGTTTGCTCATTGGAAACATCTTCGTTGTTTGCTTTGAGATGTTGAGAGGTGGAAGCTATATTGTCATCAACAGTCACTGCTCTTCCACAAACGTTCGCCGCTTCGGAGTTTACACGTGCCTCATAACCATCTATATCTTCGAGTATAATTTCAAGCCCTGGTTGAGTTATAACTTTTGTACAACGTTTTCGTGATGCTGATTCTCAAGACCCAAAACGGAGTTCTTTTAAACATGAAATGACTTCGTTTGGATTAAATGGCACTATACCACATTTCTTAAAACCCGATATAAGGTTCGGAAATCGATTCCCTTCGTTCCCGCTTTCCATTACTAATCTGTGTAAAAGACAAATGGAACGCATCTTTAGAAAGCGATTTAGCCTTGTGGGCGCTCTTGTCTTTCCATTCGTCCAAAATTCGACGCCAAGCTTTTTTAAATGTACCAAACAAGGCGACATCCAACGGCTTGCAAATATGATATATGTCGAATTTTGTAATAAACAGGTAAAGCGAATGCTATTTTCTTGAGCCGCTGAAACAACGGCTGGGGAAAATTGGCTTGTCAAATTTCCGCAAAACATTATGGAAATATTAGACTTTGTCGAGTCTTTTATATTTTCGGGGTATCGTACTTCTCTCTTAAATACACATTTTTTAGAGCCTTGATCGTCGGAAAGTTTCGTCTCATCTCATTTTAAATTATTGAAAAAGTTAGTCACATCTTGACGACTGACCTTGGCTTTGGATGACTTTAAATTTTGGGACACTCGGACACAAAGATCGTCTTTGTGCCTTTAAAGGAATCCCCTCAACCATTCTCTACCTGGGAGATTATTCTCTTGAAAAGAACGGACCTTAGTATTACAAGAATCGAGATAATTTTTTGTGAGGCACCTCAAATTATCTCCAGTGAAAGGAAAGCCCCACCGTTATTAATGAATTAACCAGCTCTTTTTCCTCAACATCTGAAAGCACCGTCATGCACCCGATCTTACATCACTTACATCAGTTCATCAAGGTTCCCTTCGCTATGTCGTACTTTTTGCCACAGGCGTATGAATACGAACATTTGACGGTATTTAAAAGGAAGAAAGTAAAAAACAAAGATGCTAGTTGGCTTATTAGATCTGTACTATCGCTGGGTACCTCGATTTGTTGTGATAAAAGACATGCCACAAAGATGTGTCTTACGCTAAGTTTTGCCTTTTCAATCGAACGGACGTGCACTACACCTTCGCTTTTTCGAATTAAACAAGTTTAATTTTAATTCCTCCCAATAGCCAATTTCTCCCAATGCTCGCGTTCGTATTCGCAATCCAAGCCAATCACATTTTGTTTTTCTTCCGTCTGTTTTGTTCTACCCATATATTTATATATTTTTACCGACTTACTCCTCACTGACATTGTCTAAATTCTGCAATAACTCCAATTGTGTAATTACCAGTGAAACAAATGCCGACTCTTTGAATTGCAGTTGCGTCTGTAGGAAATCTTATCACGCCCTTCGTGTTACGAGTAGATTAAGTAAAAGATCAATTGTATATCTCAAAGACTACATATGCAATTTTATATTTTTTTGTGATGAGTGTAAAGATATCTCGACATCGCACATTATGCTCGCTATAAAATGCCTCAGCGACTATGTTTCAAGAGACTACAAAACCAGTTCTTCAAACTCGATAATGTTATGAGAAGTGTTGAAGATCTTTCAAGTGTCGTAGAACAATCAACCAACCTCTTAAAAACAAAGTGTAAATCTTTCGACAAACTGTTGATAAGCACCCTTGAACTTCCAAAACCCACAGACAATATTAATATTAATACAATAAAAAACGTTATTGATAACAGCGTGAAATTTGCCTTTAAGTTCTATTCTCCGTCTATTGCTGACACTTTTAGTACCTTAAAATAAGACATTGATATCTATTTCTAAGGTTCATCAACCTCAAGTGCTCCTCCATCAGATCCCTTAGTAGCTCACATCATAACTAAAATGAATAAAGTAGGTAACGACGTTACAGCATCACATCTACTTCTTGGCGACATCGTTGATGACATTATAACGGCGCTCAATCAATAAGATTGACGATCTTCCTGCACAACTCCAGCCCCAATCTAACGCAACGTGTAATACATCCCCACTAGCTGAAATGCTCGAGAACGCTTACTTTCGTACCTTCTGAGACCTCCTTACTAACACCTCACTCTTCATCTCCAACTCAAGTAATCGCAGTCAATCCACCGAAAACTGATGCGACAATTTCTCGATTTGGTACTTCCTGGACGTCCTTGGAATGTAAACAACGTCTTCAAAAACTAAAGAACTGCAACGAGTCTGGGTGTGTTACATTCATTCTGGATTGTTTATCTGTAACCACAGACTCAATCTGGCTTGTGAACTATTTTAAGCGCAGATTTAAAATCACCATAGATAACTGCCAGAAAATCACATCGCCCAACAAATCAAAGTCTTGTCGTTTCAAATTCAACATTCCCCGTAAATACGAATGGCTTTTTCGTAACCCATCCTCAGAAATCTTCCAATTTGATAGAATGAAGATGCAGATTTTTAAAGACAACCAGACCAATCACAAAAGGACCCTTAAGTCTAGACTTAATTCCGCTCATACCCCTCAGTTTCCGAACCAACCCAAACCCCCTGAAAACAGCAACCCTACAGATAACCCTCAACCCAAAAAACAATCCAAGTCCTCCCATTGAGAAACCAACTGGAGTTTTAAGATGGGCTTATTTCCCTCGTTTTCTCCACAGAATCATTTGTTCTCCCCTCCTCATGTCATCCACCCAAAAGAGCATAAAGATGTCTCCCTCCTCACAAAATCTTTCCCACCCAAACGTGACTCTATTAATATTACACCCAATCCATCTCCTTCAAAAATCCAAACCTCACATCCTAAGCATCCCTCGCTTTTCGCCCCCTATCCGAATTTCATTAACCTCCCACACACTTAATCCTCCTTCATCCACTCCATTGAAAAAAATGATAATTCTATATGACGAGGTCTCCTTCTGGCAATCAAAGTTCGTTTGAACCCTGAGCTTGTCAAAACGTCATCTACTCACTCGTTCTGCCGATTTCGAATTCATCTGTGTTAAAGTTACTCCCCCCAAACACAAACTTTATACTCTCTGTTGCAATGTTCGCCCATCCCAACCAATACACAGTTATTAGCTTGCGACTAATGTGGTTGATTCCTTCTTTGAAATCACAGATCCCTGTGATGAAATCATTGTTGTCGGCGATTTTAATCTCCACCATCTCCAATGGACTCACTCGGATGAAGAATCCTATCTTGTTGCCACAAATGCAGCTTCTGATAAAGAAATCCTCTTCACAAATTGTCTCACAAACTCTAGCCTTGTTCAAATAAACCCAATTTCTAACTTCATGGGTCGGAAACTAGATCTCTGAGTTGTATTGCTCTCGAGTGTGAACTCCTTCTTTCGAAATTAGACCGTCTCCACCCACCTCTTCACGTTGTTTATTTATATGATAACAATAATTCCTTGATGCTTTCCGAAACTTCCTTCCACTTCGATTTCCGTAAAACCAATTACACTAAGCTCAACAATCTTCTTAAGAAAGGTTGACTTTAGTTTCCTGCAAAATAGTAACATAACCGCAGATTCTGCTGTAGTTATCTTATACGATAAGATCTTCCACTATATAAGGTAAGGTCTTCCACAAGGCAGTCATCTTGGTCCGTTAATTTTTATGTTGTTACGATGTTGTTAACGTCATAAAGCACTCCCACATATCTATCAATGCCGATGATATGAAAATTTATAGACAGCCTTCAAGCCTCTCTGACTCTCAACCTTTACAAGATGATCTTAATATCTTTTTGATATGGTACCATAAAAACTTTCTCGAGCTCAACATAGAAAAATGCCGAGCCATTTTTTACTCCCGGGGGCGTTTGACACTTCCAACGCGCTCCTGTTATTTATCAAATCAAAGAGTAGCTGCAGTTACTTCAATTCGGGACTTGAGTGTCATTTGAAATACACAGCTCAATTTTCGCACCCATATTGACTACGCAATTAGCAAAGCTAACTCCGCTCTCGGATTTGTCAAATAATGTTCTAATGTTCTCCGACTCCTATGTCACCAAATCTCTTTACATAACATTTGTTCGTCCACTTCTCGAGTATACCAGCGATATATGGTCCCCTTACTACGATTTACATATTCTGCGCATTGAAGCTGCCCAACGCGGACTACCATGGGCTGACCACAATATTCTACCCCCTCATGTTAATCTACTCAAACTACTCGGTCTCCTGTCTTTGGAAAAACATCGGGAGTCCGCCGATATTCTTTTCATCCCCAAACTCTTAACCGGCACCATCGATACTCTCAACAAATTCCATTCCATGACCAACCCGTGTCATTTAAGATCTGTCTCCCTTTTTCGTCCGAATAATCATAGGACAATTTATGGTCTTAACGAGCCACTGTACTCTGTCGAATGCTAAGTGACACAAATCGGATACGTCAAGTGCTCGAATTCCACTGCAGTAGTTTAGCCCTTTGAGATTCCCTGAACAGCCATTTTCAACGTCATTAGGCCTTAGTTTAAATAAAAATAGTAGTTATAAGTCATAGTGTTAAGTTAAGTTTTTGAAGTTATATGTTTTTACTATACATTCCAATAAACAGTCCGGGGTTGACCCGGGCCTCAGATCAAAATCAAATCATCCGGAGGCTCGTTATTGGTTATCTGGTCGTTATGTTTCCTCGATAATAACGTGGATGCCGCTGCTGACACTATTCTCATCGGGTGAAGAGTATCAAACCAAAAGAAAAGGCTTGGTACGTCTCGAACTGTAAAGAGGCTATCTGAGTTAGAGAAATGTTTTTTCGGTCCTTCAAGACTAACCCGAAAGAGGAAAACAGAAAAAAGTTTAAACGAGCCAGGAATGACTGCAACGTCCTTCTTAATCGTGTGAAATTTCAGTGCGACCAAAATATGAGTCAAAAAATACTACAATGTCCCAAAGGTAGTAACAGCTTTTGTGTCGTTTGTCAAAAACATCAGAAATACTGACTCATCCTCCATCCTAACGCTCATTTACTATGACATTCCAGCTGTCAGCTCTTCAGACAAGGCCAATCTGCTAGCTGCACACTTTGCGGCCAGCTCAATACTTCCAGATTGAGCTTTGTCTCCGCCTCACATGAGTGCGTCGAATCTTCCATGGGGCGAATCCACTTTCGCGCTCGTGTAGTTGCAAGAGTACTTAAAGATCTCAACATGCATAAATCCAGATGGTATATCTCCCCTTTTTCTGAATAGGTGTTCTTCCACGTTGGCATAACCACTGCGTAAGCTTTTTCATCAATCCTACGGTTTAAGATTCTTTCCGAGAAGATGGAAAACAGCATTTGTGCAGCCCGTCCCTAAAAACGGCGAATCTTCTTCTTTCTTCTCCTACAGGCCCATTTCACTTACGTCCCTTCTTTCTAAGGTCATGTTAACGCTGATAAATCGTCAGCTCTTGAAATATCTCGAAACACGAAAACTTCTCAATGACCGTCAGTACGGTTTTCGTAGCAACACTGTTGGCGAAATCAAGATAGTTGCACTTGATATTTCTAAGGCATTTGACAGAGTTTGATATCAATCTCTATTGTCAAAAAGGCGTGCATTTGGGATCGATGACTCTCTTCAATGGATTAAAAACTACCTTTCGGGACGATCAATTCAAATTGTCTTGGGTGGTTTCAAGTCTAATATTCACAAAATAAATACTGGTTTGCCCCAGGGCTCCATTGTATTTATTCTATTTATTGTGTTTATTGTATTTATTGATTTATTTGAAATTGTTTATCACAGTAAAATAAATCTTATAAGATAGTGAAAGCCTTAAAATTAAGTTTACAAATTGAACATAATAAAATAAAAACAAGAACAACAAAGGAAAATGGTTGAGCAACAAAAAATATTTGAATAAAAAAAGAAAAAAAAAACATAAAAGAAGAAAACAAGATTCAAATAACAGACATTTGCATTTAACAAAAGACCGTTAATTAAGAATTTAATTAAAACCAAAAATAAATAACTAACAATTTAAATTTATTGCTAATTGAATATGCTGATTAATTATACTCACTGGCTAAGTACCTCAAAAGTAAATTCCTAAATCTTTTTGTGTTTCTGACTCATCTTAGTTCACGGGGCAGGGAGTTCCATAGGCGAGTGGCATGAACGAAGAATTGCCGCTTCGATGTTAGGCAAGAATGTGGAGTTTTCATTAAGGTTGTTTAGTCTTAAGAATTAATTTTATAAATGCACACCCACAATTTAAAATAAAAATAAAAATAAATAACCCACATGATACACCCTGTATGCACATCGCACAATGCACCATACACCTGATACTCACGATAGAATATCTTATTTTTGTTTCTATATTAAAATGTATCTTTGAATTTTGCGGCGTAAGCAATGTAGGTACGAATAATTTTGTATTAGAATAAGTTTTCTTTTTTGTTTTGTGTAATATCAATTTTTATGCTAGGCTAAGCTACTCGTATAATTTTGTATAAATAGTGTCGAAATAAAGACTGATTTTTCAGAGATTATCAAGCAGTTGTTGAAGACTTATTTTTTATTATTCCAAGTGAGTCTGCTTGGAGCTGCAAAATTTTCTCTCATTCTTTTGGGTGTTCTGGTGTACCATCAGCAATACCAAGATACAAGAATCTTGGTCTGTTAATTTACATAACGGTAAAAGAACCGTTACATTTTTTGGTGACCCCGACGTGATCATTTTTTTTTTTGCTTTCCCCCACCAGCGGTAAGGAGCAAATTGGACTAATTAAGGGCTAAACACTGGTATTTTTTTAATATCATATAACAATCAACACAAGTACAATAAGCGTATACCAGGGCTAGACACTGGTATTCAACAATCAACATTCCAACGATAATCGACATTCAGAGCATATATTCTACAATCAACATATAGAGCACATACAATTATCATGGACAAGTTAGCATCTCAGCAAGAGGAAACAGGAGCGGAGATTCTACGGATTAAGCTAAATCTGAAGAAGGAACCAATCCATCGACGAACAAAAGAGTTGTACACAGCTCGACTTAAGAGTCTCAATCAACTTTGGGACGATTTTGAGAAAACCGACAACATTATCCGTATTGATCATGGTGATGAGCTTTCTCATCCATATCTCGCTTATGAATACTACAATCAAGTGCAAGAGGATTTCTATTTAGCAAGAAATGAAATCCTGCAAAAACTGAAGATCATACAAGATGATGACATCCCTATTGCCCATAGTGGTCGGGATGATCCTCAAGAAGATGTCGCTCAAGGTGATAATACCCAGCAGCAAGAGGTTGTATCAAAACCACCTCCAGTCAAGGTACGGCAATCATATCAACCAAATGATCTTACAAACATAGCTGGACTAATTAGAAGGCAGCAAGCGGTAATTGAAGCACTGCAACAGGCGCTTCATGGGCTATCTGGAGATTTAACTCAAAAATCACAAGAATATTTTAAAATAAAGATAAGATCCGTAGAGCGGTATTGGGATAAAATCCAACGGCTGCATAATCAGATATACGAGCGGTCTACAAATCCGGCACTGGATGGATACAATGCACAACAATATTTCGCCTTAGAAGATACTCGTAAAACGCAACTGAAGCTTATCCAAATGTATGCATTATCTAAAGAGATACAGCCACAGTCCACTATCGGTAGCAACTTAAGGAGCCCTACTATTGAACTTCAACTACCACACATTACCATACCAACATTTAATGGAGATTATATGAAATGGCGGCAATTCTCTGACCTTTTTACGGAACTGATACACAACAAGCCCATCGCTAAATGTCAGAAGATGTATTTTCTAAAGACAAGCTTGTCCGGTGAAGCAGAGGGATTGATTTGCCACATGGCTCCCACTGAAGCAAATTATGAGGCAGGCTGGAAACTTATTAAAGAAAGATATGAAAACAAACGTCTTTTAGTTAACGCTGTCCTTAACAAACTTCTTACTCAACAAACATCAACGACTGAAAGCGTGTCTTCAATTAAATCACTTCATGACATTACTCAAGAATGTCTGCTAGCATTAGATGGTCTTGGAATCGACATCTTATCATGGGATCCAATACTCCTGCACATCATAGTAAAAAAAATTAGACAGAAATACCCACACATTGTGGGAGCAGTCTCTCAAACAGCCTAGAGAACTTCAAATGTTAAGGGAATTTCTCGAATTTTTGGAGACAAGATTCCAGTCGTTGGAGTTACTAGGAGGAAAATCCAGGCCCACTGATGATTTAAAAAGGCGATTACCTTATCAAAAATCTCTCGCTACAACATCAACCACAAACAATTCACATTCATGCAAATGCTGCAAGGAGAATCATCAATTATTCGCGTGCATAAAATTTTTGCAAATGACACCATCACAAAGGTTGGCATTTGTAAAGCAATGGAAAGGCTGCATTAATTGTCTGAGGGATGGACACACATCGTCAAAATGTTCATCTCGGGGATGCAAAGATGTTCGAAAAAGCATAATACATTATTACATTTGGAAAATACTATTCAGGGTTCATTTGCCGACAGAAAGAGTACGAGTACGTTAAACACATCAACTGTTAAGAGTAATGATGCATCAAACTCCACTAACCTAAGCAACTCGACAACAAATCAGCAAATTACGACGTTTTCTGGTATTGCTAGTCCACATGCAACCCGCTTGCCATCAAGCATCGGCTCTCAAGCCAGCACTTCACTCAAGGCAGGTGTCAATAATACAAAGGAAGGTTATGTTTTCCTAAGCACTGTGTCAGTGAAGCTGATAAGTAACAGTGGAGCTATTATACAGTGTCGTGCTATCCTGGACTCTGGCTCGCAGGTAAATATAATAACAGAGAGAATGATGCGTAAATTGGAGATGCCACTAACCAAGAGCCCAATGGTCATTCATGGTATCGGGCAATCAAGACGGCAAACACATCTCAGATCGAATTTCGAACTCTTATCCAACGTAACAAACTTTTCAACAGGGATAGAAGCTATTATATTACCTCAAATAGTATCCCCACAACCTTCACAAACGTTCGATGTTTCTACTTGGCCAATACCAAAGAACATCAAGTTGGCAGATCAACAATTTAATAAAACGAACCGCATTGATCTACTCGTACTTATCGGAGCAGAACACTACCATCAACTTTTATGTATTTGGCAAATCCAGCTAGGAAAAGGGCTTCCACTACTTCAAAACACCCTTCTTGGATGGATTGTCACGGGTAGTATCAGCAAGGCATCATCTTCAGTTTCAACTTGCGGTATATTTACACAGGATGAATCTCTTAAGCAAGCGATAGAGAAGTTTTGGGAAATTGAAAAACTACAGAGGATAAATCCAAAAATACATTAGCAGAGCTACGCTGCGAAGAACTTTTTGATCAAACAACCAAAAGGGATGCAGCGGGAAGGTTTGTTGTAAGGTTACCTTTCTCAATGGAGCCGGCAAAGCTGGGTGCGTCCATTGACATAGCACTGAGCCGGTTCTATGCATTAGAACGGCGATTTACAAGGGATATTAATCTTAAACAGCAATATATTGACTTTATGAATGAATACATTAACCTTGGTCACATGCAAGAAATCGACTACAATTCCATTCAACATCCGCATTATTTCTTGCCACATCATGGGGTTATTAAAGCAGACAGCAGCAGTACCAAGCTAAGAGCAGTTTTTGATGCGTCAACGAAGACTTCCACAAACATTTCCTTAAATAGCATAATGTATTCAGGTCCAACTATCCAGGATGATCTATTTGCAATTTTGATGCGTTTTAGGCTGCCAAAGTATGTCATTAAGGCCGATATTCAAAAAATGTATCGGCAGATAATTTTACATCCGGAAGACAGAAGGTTTGGTGATTTGGTGGAGAGCAGAATCAAAGCAACCGGTCAAATGTTATCAACTCAATACAGTGACCTACGGAACAACATCAGCTCCATACTTGGCTACTAAATGTCTACAAAGGCTAGCTCAAGATTACAAGGTTACCTATCCATTGGGTTCAGCCGCACTTCAGAGGGACTTCTATATAGATGACGCGATGACAGGTGCAAACAATTTAACGATGACAAAGGCCATTCAGACACAATTAACAGCATTACTTCAAGAAGCTGGATTCACATTACGGAAATGGAGCACAAACCACAAACAGTTGCTAAAAGATGTTCCATTAGAGGATCAGGAAATCCATTTTGACGAAGGAAATAATGAAGAATTCGTCAAAACTCTTGGTTTAATATGGCTACCAAAATCAGACATATTTTGCATTAAGGTCAAGTGCGAACCGCAAAAACGAGTAACAAAAAGAACAGTTGCATCCGATATAGCAAAACTTTTTGATCCTCTTGGTATTATTGCACCAGTTGTAATCCTGGCTGAACTGTTTCTTCAAGAATTATGGGAACTTAAATACGATTGGGATGCCGCCCTTCCAATAGAAATGTGTACCAAATGGTGTACGTATCGAGAACAATTGCAATCATTATATCGGATTAAAATTCCAAGGCATGTATTTGCTAAAAGGGTTCCTACGTCAGTGCAACTTCATACATTTGCTGATGCATCCGAGAAGGCCTATGGTGCCGCAGTCTATGCAAGATCCACTTACGATGATGGCATTATAGTAGTTCGACTATTATGCTTCAAATCGAGAGTAGCACCAGTCGCGAAAACATCTTCAGGAATACGCTTATTAACCATCCCTCGACTCGAACTATGTGCAGCGCTATTAGCTGCAGAGCTTTCCAACCGAGTAAAATCCGACTTACGTATTGAAGGAGGAACAACGCATTTCTGGACAGACTCTCAAATTGTACTTGATTGGATTAACTCAAATCCCGAATCATTTCAAGTATTCGTCGGTCGTCGTCTGGCAAATATTAAACAACTCTCCAGCAGCATACAGTGGCGACACGTCCGTTCACACGAGAATCCAGCAGATGTGTTATCGAGAGGAATTACCCCAGAAAAGTTACAAGAACACAGCTTATGGTTCTACGGTCCAAGATTTCTAAGTGGTAAGGAATCAATATGGCCACCACCATATGCAAGTCAGAGCCCGCCTCTAGAAGAAAGGAAAAAGGCATCATTGTTGATAAATGCAGAAGAGCCGAAAGGAGTGTTTGAACAAATTAAACATTCAAATTCCTTTGGCAAGCTTAAGAAGATAACAGCGTATTGTCTTCGCTTCATTGGATTAATAAAGAATGACCAGTTTCTCCCTAAAATACATGAGTTGAGACGGTCACATCTAAAACCTGACAAAACAATCTGGTCGTTGACAGTAGCAGAATTAGACAACGCTACTCAACTTATTCTAAAGTATATTCAAGAACAAGAATTCAAAGCTGACATACTTCATTTAGAGAAGTACAAGGAGCCGAATGCAAGAAGCAAATTAATTGGTCTATCAGTTTTCTTAGATCAAAACAAGCTCGTGCGTGTAGGAGGACGGTTGGAAGCATCCTCTCTACCATATGACGCCAAACATCCAATATTATTGCCTTATGCCCACCCATTTGTCAAAATACTTATGACAGATATACATGCAGAAAATATGCACGTAGGCCCTCAAAGTCTATTAGCCATAACAAGACAACGTTTTTGGCCGATCAAAGGAAAAAATATAGCTCGTTCCATCGTTCAACACTGCACAGATTGTATCAAGGCAACGCCTAAGATGTATGGTCAGATGATGGGCCATCTACCTGCACACAGAGTTCAACCAGCGCGTCCTTTTATCAATTGTGGAGTAGACTTTTGTGGGCCCATCTGGATTCATTACCGATCAAGGGGAAGTCGTCCACAAAAGAGCTACCTATCAATATTCTGCTGCTTTAGCACGAAGGCCGTACACATTGAAGTTGTAAGCGACTTATCTACAGATGCATTCATCGGTGCGTTAAGGAGGTTTATTCGCCGCCGAGGACATTGTAAAAATCTTTATTGTGATAATGCAACTAACTTTGTCGGCGCAAGCAGTCAATTAACTGAATTACAAACAACAACATATTCAACCCAAGCTCAAGGTCAAATTTCAACCAGTTGCAGCTCAAGGGGAAAAGATTTTCATTTTATCCCTCCGAGGGCTCCACATTTTGGAGGTTTATGGGAAGCGACTGTGAAGTCAGCAAAACATTTGCTGCAACGAAAAATCGCATCAGCTTCTTTAACATATGAGGAATTGTGTACCTTAAGTATAGACGCAGAAGCCATCCTAAATTCAAGGCCAATCACTACCCTCTCTACTGATCCAAATGACCTAAATGCATTAACTCCTGGTCATTTTCTTATAGGAGAGCCTCTCAGGACTATAGCTGATCCCCAAGCGGAACCATTACGGGGAAGCCTTAGCAGCAGATGGAAGCTAGTTTCGCACATCAAAGAAGAGTTTTGGAAACGGTGGTCTCAAGAGTATTTGAATAAATTACAGCACCGGAACAAATGGAAAGGTTCATTAGCAAACGTAGAGATCGGCACAATAGTAATCATCAAGGAAGACAATACTCCCATAATGAAATGGCCACTTGGCAGAATTATCGAAATGTACCATGGTAATGACGGTTTTATCAGAGTAGTAGATGTTCGCACAAAATCGGGAGTCTTAAGGCGACCGATTCACAAGCTGGAGCCACTCTGCAGCAACTCATGATCGAAAGCGCGTAACAGAAGATCCCGACAATTCTTTAGATAACACAAATGGATCGAAAAAGAAGACTCGACAATTAAGTTCAACATTGCTAACAACTTTTCTTGTTTTGTTACTACTACCGATTGTTAGAGGAAGTAATAGTGTGGAAGTAAACAAATTTGACGCAACTCCCGGAATACACTTTTTTAATCAAGGAACTGTACACTTGGTAGCTAACAAATGGAACTTAATAGCTTATTATAATCTTGATCCATACCGAAAAGAGTTTCAAGTTTTAGAAAGCAGCACAATAAAAATGCAAAATATATGCAATGAAATATCATCAATAAGCATATGCAAACAAGTAGTGCAAGAAATCCAATACATCCATCAACAACTCGCAGACCAAAACGAAGTACTTAAAACTCAACCTCGACCTAACCTACGAAAGGTGAAACGGGGAGCGGTGGACGCTGTAGGCAACATTGCAAACGCTCTCTTTGGAGTACTTGACTCTCGATATGCTGAAGAGATGTCTACTAAAATCGACAAAATATTCACTAATGAAGATCATTTACTCGATTTGCTCAAGAATCATACTTCTATATTAGACTCCACTATGAACATAATAACAAAGAACCAGGCAGCTATGGACCAACGGCATGACGAATTTTTAACACAAGTAAATCAAATATTCAATCGCGTTAACAATATCACCAGACTCGAATATCAGCTGGACGTTCAGCAATTGTTCTCATCATGGGCTATCTACACTTCACTTCTTATCACTAATATACAACGGACACAAACATCTATTTTTGCGGCACTGGCAGACACTCATTACTGGAAAACCAATTACTCGTATTTACTGATTTCACCGCAACAATTGAGGGAAGAAGTTATCAAAATTAAAATGCATCTACCATCAGGACTTCATCTACCTATTAAATCAAACAACATACTCGAACTCTATAAACTTATGACAACAGAAGGACAAATCACGAGCAACCATGTCATATTTAAAATTAATCTACCACCAATAGAAGAAGAAGAATTCGTTATGTTTAAAAACATTCCAATTCCAGCAATGGCAAACGACATCTTCATCGCCATAGAACCATCATCTACCTATCTAGCAGTAAACGCTCATCAAGACGAGTACTACCCATTATCCAACGATGACATCGCATCATGCAATATCATAGGGAAGGACAGATACCTATGTACTAAAACCCATCCAGTTTACCGCCGTGGATCGAATATCAGCTTGTGTGAAATTAATCTGCTAAATAATATACCTTCGTTATCAGCATGTAAATTAAAGGTCATTGAAACAATTCCTGTATAAACAAGCATTCCAACCACAAACGAATGGATTTATGCTGTAATGAACGAAACTCTGTTGAATGTGGTATGTAACAATCAACCATCGCTTCTTACAATCAGTGAAACCGGGATTTTGAGACTGCAACCGACCTGTGTTGTGAGACAAAATTTGTTTACGCTGCAAGCGCATGACATACGAGTATATTCAAGTAGTATTCGGCTGTCACGGACCAAATTTTTCGATGTTATAAATCTACTCAATGTAACATATCTGGCGGCACTTCGTCACAACATGATAAATGTCAGCACGAGGATCATGGAACTGCAAGCTCTTCATAAACAAATTAAGATTCAGCAGACAGTTTTGCCTAAACTGCTTCACCATCACAACATCCGGCATACAATTATAAGCTCTGGGGGACTCTTCCTGGCTGTCGCAGTTGTTCTGTATATACTTTGCAATCACAGTCCAACTATCTGCAGAAGAACAACCATCCCAGTACCACAACCAAGAACCCTATCAATCTCTGACAATCCGAGGATCGTCAGCGAGGGGCAGGATGTTTAGCCTTAAGAATTAATTTTATAAATGCACACCCACACTTTAAAATAAAAATAAAAATAAATAACCCACATGATACAGCCTGTATGCACATCGCACAATGCACCATACACCTGATACTCACGATAGAATATCTTTTTTTTGTTTCTATATTAAAATTTATCTTTGAATTTTGCGGCGTAAGCAATGTAGGTACGAATAATTTTGTATTAGAATAAGTTTTCTTTTTTGTTTTGTCTAATATCAATTTTTATGCTAGGCTAAGCTATAATTTTGTATAAATAGTGTCGAAATAAAGACTGATTTTTGAGAGATTATCAAGCAGTTGTTGAAGACCTATTTTTTATTATTCCAAGTGAGTCTGCTTGGAGCTTCAAAATTTTCTCTCATTCTTTGGGGTGTTCTGGTGTACCATCAGCAATACCACTAACAGTCAAGATACAAGAATCTTGGTCTATTAATTTACATAACGGTAGAAGAACCGTTACAAAGGTCAGAGTCCTTTGCGACCGAGGAAAAATTAATCTGCTATAGAGATACTCAGGTTGATGTGTCTGTATGATGTCATGCCGGCATGATAGGATCGAAGCACTAGCAGGTTATCGAACGAGCAGCCGACAATACACTTTGAGTAAACGGACACGTGACCATAATTTCGGAGGCCATAGATATACCGAGCATTATTGTTGTATACAACATTAAGCTTCCTATTAGAAATTTGGTCAACTTTGCCATAGATCTCATACCCATACCTTGCTAATAGTAGTGTTTATATGGTCAGTTCATGTTAGGGATTCGTTAAAAATAAGTGCGAGATTTCTTACAGTATGAACAAAGGGGACGATTTCTTCATCAAGTTTTATCGGTGGGGAGATAGGCAGATTCTGTGTTTTCCTATGAATCGCGAAAGCTTTCGACTTTGCCGGATTCAAACATAGAAAGTTACGTTGAACTCAGAGAAAAATATTGTCCAATTCTTCATTTATCGAAGCAGCGACTTGATCTAAGGCATTGATATTACCACTCAAAGCCAATTGGACATCATCGGCATACATGTGGATCAGACATCGTTGGACAATTTGTGACAAGTCATTGATGTACATAGAAAAAATGACAGGTCCAAGTATTGATCCTTGAGGAACTCCACTCGATACCCTAAGAAAGCTCGAAGTTTTATTGTTGACCACAACACATTGCTGCCTATCTACTAGCTGCCTATCTATAAGCTTTGCCGATTCTTTGGAGAAATTGTACATGGTTTGAAGTTTTCGGCAAAGAAGAACATGGTTAATAGTGTCAAACGCTTTTGAAAAGTCTAAGAGAATTAGAAAAGTAAAATATTTTTTGTCCAACGACTTCCTAATGTCATCGACTACTCACAATAATGCTGTTTTGCAGCGGTGTTTGGGACGAAAACCGGACTACCAACTGCTTACTAGCTTATTTATAGACAAATATGCTTGCATTTGCTTCAAAATTACTTTTTCTAACACTTTACTTAAAAACGAGAGAGTCGCTATGGGTCTATAATCGTCATTTCCTTTTTTAGGGATTGGGATAATTTTTATCCTCTTTCATTCACGTGGATAATCGGAAGCTGTTATTATGCTGTTGAAAATGCGGGTAATGGAAGGAAGAATGTAAGGAAGAATGTAAGGAGAAGTTTTACGAACCTGGGATCGACACCGTCGATTCCGGTTGCGTTTGACTTTATTGATAGAACCGTTTCGACAACCTCTTGATCACTGATACATATGAAACCGAAAGATTCATTGGGGACGGAGTTGTCTGAAGGATCAAATGTATTACACTCGTTTTCATTTGTGAAAGAGGATGGTTTTGTGACGAATTTAGCGTTTAAGAGTTCACAGTCAATGTTATCGGCTATTTTTGGAATATGTTTTCCAACTCCAAGTTCCTTAACAGCTTTCCATTTGTTTTTTGACGAACAACTTTGACTTAACCTATTTTCATAGTAAAGCTCCTTATGTCTAGCACCACTTTCTTCCGCAAACGGCAGTACTCCCGATATAGCGGTTCGACTCTATATCGTTCTAGGGATAACTTTTGTTTTTAGTGGGATATGTTTATTATAAACGTATCTGATCTGCTCTTGAAAAAACACAACTTTATCCTTAACAGACTACATGCATCTCAGACTATTCCAATCAGTACACTGAATGTCATACAGCAACTCACTGTAGTTCGCGTTCTTAAAGTCTCGAAACTGGAAGATGGTTTCTTTTGGTCTGGTTTTAAAATCTAAGGTTAAATAAATGAGATCATATCTCGAGAAACCAGAAGCTTAAACCTGAGTATAAAGTAGGATCTTACTAACATCACTAACAAAAAATTGATAAATCAGAGTACTTGAATCACCTTGGAAATGAGTAGGACTTTCTATATTTACAGGGAATAAGTTCAGCGATTTAAAGTTATTTAGCAAATGAGAAGAAACATTCACATCCAACAAATTGCAATTAAGGTCACCGCATAGAACAACATGGGAGCTACTATAGAAAAGTTGCTCTAGAATGGTTACTAACGGCATATAGTCTGCAGATTGATTTGCCCTGTAAGCAGTACCTAATAGAATTCTTTGACTCTCACATACAATTTTGACGAAACAATAGTCTAGCCCTGTGTCCTGCATTCTGTCTCCGACACTCTTTTTAATTTTTATGAATGATCTTTTGTCTGCCACTTCTAATCCTATTGACGACAGTACGCTCTGCTTTTCGTGTTCGTTTCCGGACTCTCGTCCCTGCTCTTCGGCTGTAGAACGGGAACGGCAGCGTATGTTAAGCTAATTAAATTCCGATAATAACAGCATAACCAATTGGGGAACTCTCAATAGAGTGGAATTTATTGCTTCCAAAACACAATGCTGTTAGCTGTCATTAAAATTTAAACACCCAGCCATTATCCATGAATGGCACTTGCATCGTCGAAACCGTCGTCCTATACAGTACAACTCGCTTATAGAATGCCCTGCCGAGCATGTCAGTATAACTTACAAACATTTAAAACCAACGCACATCGGTATTTCTCTTTTTTCCCTCCCTAACTTCCTTTCGCTCGCGCTGGGTGCAAACGTCTTAAGGGTACATAAAATCCCTAGTACGTGCGCCAATTATAAAAAAAAAAAGAAAAAAAAACGTTCTGTACGCAATTCTGAACAGTAGCATCTCTGTATTTCAAGCCGAGATACAGGCAATAGAGCTCTGCATTCGGGAGAACTTAAACAGATCTGACACCAACAAAACATTTATTATACATATATTCTCTCTGACAGCAAAGCTATCAACGTTTTTGAGATAACCTCAAAAATTTTCTGGGACTGCATTATACATACTTCTCAAAACACTAGCCAGCACCAATAGAGTCCATTTAATCTGGACGCCAGGTGACTGTGGTCTAGAGCATATCCCTTGCCATAAAATACGTCTATATCTTCTAGGTAAGCCATATCTTGAGGCAGCAGATATCACTGTCAGCTCACTCAAAGATATAGCCGTGTTTATTAAAATTGTAGGCATCATGGGTGAGCTCTAATTGGAGAAAATCACAATAGGTATGACCTGGCCGCAGTGATAAGGTGATATGGGTACATAGTCCCATATACCCGCTTAATCTTATCTAATCTAGGCTTCTTTGGATGAGACTGACAAGTATAAGAGTCTGTTTTCCGACAGGTGTTGACGAAAAGAAGTCTCTCCAGATAGACAACTTGCGATTGTGTCAGAGCCGACTACCTCCTAGTATCACTATTTAGGAATTTGTTCGGAAATTTCAAAGAGAAGGTGAAGTATGGTGAGCCTCCGGCATGACGCCGTAAAACTGTATAAATGTGGGTTGGTTGGAGCACCGTGCGGCACCGTAAAAAAGTTGATCCGAAACGCACTGAAATGTCTCGATTTTGGCTGGATAATTTGTTGATACATTCGTCTGTCATTTACGGACAACGATTACGGACTCTCCTCGACTCAAGAACAGAAGGTCTGCAGATGCCCAGTTTCCTTCAACCAGAGAAAGAATTCATACGGTATAAGATGGGCATCTTGCGGTAGATCCTTGAGAACCATTTACCATCTCAAGCGAAACAACTGGAAGAGCACGGTAGGCCTAAATCAGGCCGACACAACCGTGAAGCGCAGGAAATAAAAAACCACAGCAAATGTCTATCAGCAGACACATGGAGGTGCGTATCTCAAGTTTTAATTGCAGCAGCTATAACCGAAGAGAGACCTGGACTTGAAACTGAGTACCCCACGACGGAGCATGGGCATTTCTAGGCAGACGATTTCAAAATATACTTTCCTAGAAAATCAGAGATTAAAACCCCGATTAAGGCCCTAAAAAAACAAGCTAGTGGGCGTTGAGTAGCGTACATCTGAGAACTTTTTTCTGATGGCCTATCATAGCTTGAAGCGCCATGGGAGTGGAATGGATGATCATCAACTTTGCGAAGAAGCTATTGATTGCTGAAATTGACATGTGTTCTTGCGGCTGTGCAGCAATAAGCTCGTACAGATTATAAAACGCACGGATTCAATTCTCAATGCCGAAGAAGCAGGTACTGATTGAGTCCTCAATGGACTACAATGGACGCATAAAGATAAATGCTGATTGGTGCCTGTAAAATCACTTCACTTCTTTTCCCTTTAGTAATCCTTGAAATAGATGTGTGTAATTACTCGTAAATATAACCATATCAATCGTAGACATTTCTCACGCGCTTTTTTATTGCTACTGCTCCGCTTGTAGAGTTGGTTAAATTGGCCCACCTCAGTGCCATTCTGAAGGTCGCTCTATTTGGAATCACCTCGTCAGTAAGGGAAAAAAAGAGACTAATTTATATTTGGAAGAGTACAAAAAAACACATTTATAGTGCATTTATAATACTTGATTGACAATTGTCAATCAAGTCTACGGCTGCGTCCACTTTAGACCAGACACTTGTTAAGTATGATCGAATAGACAATACAGCTACACCATTTGCATATTAGAAAGCTGACCAGAGCAATGCAGTTCTGATACAGAACAATTTAATATTAAAAAACCAAGACCGGAAATGCAATAACCGTGAATGACACCCATTACGACAACCTGCAACAACGAATTCTTTTTTATCTCGACTAATCGACCATGATACACATTCGAGTATACTTACTCGTAACATACTCGTATGTACGAGTAGATATTTTCATTCGAATAGCGCCCTTGGTTCGTGGTTCGCCCTATGAGTTCCACATCAATACACCACACCTGAGCACTTGAGGAATCTATCATTTCTACAGAAGGTACACCAGAGAATATCCATCTACTCCGACGGTCGACTGAGGTCGTAATCTTGATCTTGATTCCATACCAGTAGGGACCAGGCATCAGCCACCAACCACTAACTTGGCAGTGGAAACACATAGATTCCATGAATTGAATGACCATGAGTGAGAAGCACGTACGAATCTGTCGTTCTAAGTAGTTCCCTGTGAGGCGTGTGTGCTAACACGTTGTTCTGCGATAGCTGCATGTTCCCGCTTCCCGCATCCCGCATCTGTACACACATCATTGTTTTTATAACCATGAAAGAAGGTACCAGGAGCGGATATGAGCTGTTTTGTGTTCTTGCGCACCATAGTGCGTCGTCTTCATTCGACCATTATATTCCTTCATCATGGTGCCGCATTTTATGCGTACTACGTCTGCATGTATTTGTAAATGTTTCAACGATCTCGTCATTATGAATTCCAATATATCGCTGACCATTGTCAGTGTCGGAGTCCCTCCTAACTCTTGGAGGGATCCTCTACAGAGGGTAGGTATTATACAAAGGAATAAGAAATGAGCAATTGAACGAATGTGTTCATGTTTACTTTACATCGCGGATGGGTCGACTATGATCCCACTTAAAGTGGGATCTCCCGTGGAGGAATCGCTAAACATGTACCGGCTGAAGAATACCAGAAGGTACATATGTACGTGCTCCGTACTATGGCATTGTTTAGACAAAATCGAGGCGACATTAAGCCATTTGCTAAAATGAAGTGGATACTACCTATAGCTCCTCTCCCTGCTTGTGAAAGAGGTGTTATTCTATTCACTTGCAGTG
Source organism: Volucella bombylans (assembly GCA_949129095.1). Taxonomy (NCBI): domain Eukaryota; kingdom Metazoa; phylum Arthropoda; class Insecta; order Diptera; family Syrphidae; genus Volucella; species Volucella bombylans. The sequence goes on along the minus strand of OX422140.1, from coordinate 170,024,497 downwards.
AAGTTGTTGGCTTATAAGTGGTTTGACCCTGGCAAAGAAGTGGGCTTCCATGTGGTTTAAGTAACTGCGGTAGATCGTTTAGTTGAGTATTTATTTGGTATCCATTTGGCGAAGGCACGAGTATTGGCATTGGTATAAGGTCATTGAAGGATGTACTCAATGATTGAGAAGTAAAGTCGTTTTGGAGTGAACATTGCCAAGACTTGGGTCTTGTTGCGTCTTGTAGTAGTCATACATTATATGGAGGGTCAAGAGGGCTTTTGACAGTGAGAAGCAAATTTTAATTACATTGAAATAACCCAATAGTTGGATGTGGTAGGCAGTGAGAGGTGTCAACCTGGCGATACCCAGTGTCTATACATCAATTGTGCACATTTTACCTACAAGTGGGAACCAACGGATACTCCAACATATTTGAACCTCAGGCCGATACGAATTTCCGAGACTAAGTCAGGGTCTTGGAAAAGAAATGGTGGCGGATGAGCCCTTAATGGACCAACCACAGCGTTCACATCCCCGAACGGGTTACTATCTTCGGTCTAACCAACCCCTCGTCCTAAGGGTTTCTATAATTGAACTGGCCATCCAGGTTGGGGGTTTTATCATAGGGGTAACTGCGCGGCAGTGGAAAAAATATGTAGTTACGAAGCAACAACAAGCCTCACATACGGATGGATCTACTATTGACAACCCCTGCAAACGAAATAAGGACAAAGAATTTTGGAACTTGCACGTGGTATGTTAGGCCATTTAATAGACCAAGTACAGCCGAACATCTAGCCAAGACCCAGGACTGCCGCAAAGTAGATATTACCGCCATTCAAGAAATGCGGTGGATAGGCCGGACAAAAAGAAGATGGAAAACTGCGAAACGAAAAACGATGCCGTCTCTGATGTTCTGGGTTTCACTCGGCCCCCACAACGAAATTCCTGGTTTGACAACGAGTGCCGGGAAGCACATGCAGCTAAGCAAGATGCGGTCAAGGAAATTGTAGTAGTAGCATCTTTACTCATTCGGAAGCTTTACCAAAGTGTAAAAAACATCCCACGCATATAAATCCCGAACCGCAGCCTGAACGTCTGAAGCGGTTCGTCAACAATCTGATCGGTCCATATCAGTGTGGCTTCAGGCCTGGAAAGTTCACCATTGACCAAATATTCACACTGCTGCAGATCTTGAAAAAAACCCAGGACCTCCAAATCGATACGCATCACCTACTCATCGATTTTAAGGCCACGTATGACAGCATCTATAGAGGGGAATTACACAGAGAAATGTTCAGTTTTGGCATCCCTGCCAAACTCGTCCGCTTGTGCAGGATGACTATGGAGAATGCACGCTGCTCCATCCAGGTCGGTAAAAAACTCTCCGAGACCTTTAATGCCAAAAAACGATTTAGACATGGCGATGGGCTGTCATACGATTTCTTTAACATCATTCTTGAAAAAGTAGTGCAAAACTCACGTGCCAATACAAGAGGTACAATTTCTCGAAAGTCCGCTGATGATATTGACATAATCGGAAGAAAGCAGCGTCATGTCAGTGGCGCGTTCACGAGTATTGCAGCAGGAACAGCGAAGTTAGGTTTAACGGTCAAAGAGCTGGGTGGAGACGCTTGTTGGTTGAGGCCCATATCAACCCCGGATTGTGGCATTACCTTAAGTAAGTAAATAGTAAAGAAACAGCCCAAGGAGAAAAGTCAGACTTTTGTGTATTAAAGAGAAATTTAAATTAGATACCAGGCGGTTTGCTATACTAAGATAAGGAAGGGTACAGTTTATTTATCGGATATCGGATTCATAAGCTCCACAATCAACCGAATATCTATAAAATCTACTTGCTTGGTTGGGGATCTGCGCGACGATTGATCGGGAAATTGCCCCACCTCCTAGTGGTGGTCATCGGTAACGGTACATCCTTACTCATGAAAGCTGAAATGGAAAGTGCGTGCTCTTTCAGTAGCATAATACTAATATTCTCCGTCATAGGGCACATAAAGGCGGTAAGAGATAAAAAAACTTGATCCAGTTAAAGCCAAACAACTAGCGGATATTCTCAACTACTACAAAGCAGACAACAGCCATCTAAGTAGTTAGTTAGTTTAAATGCATTTTTTATTTGATTTCATTAATTAACACTTACAAGCTATACAAAAAAACGCTTAAAAATTAGCTTAGGTAACTTAAAATTATCTTATTCTAACTTACTGGCCCCATGCGGGCACTCTAAGTTAAACCTAACACTTAAACTATGTCTTTCGACGTTTTGACAGGTTTTGTTCTTATTCTTATAGTTAGGACAATACAGCTTAAACTAAGAAAACATTTTTAAATAGAAAAAACTTAGTATATGAGCTATTTTGATTTTAATTTTGTTATAAAACTTAAAACTAAAAACTTACAGACTACCTAAAAATAAATCTTAATCTACTTAACCTACTTACATCAACACAATTATAGACATAGAATATATATATATATATATATATATACATACATAATACATATATACTAAATATATAAATACATGTAAACATAAACTCGTATATATATATATTTTTTTTCATTTTTTTTTTATTAATTTTTTTTGTATTTATTTATTTATTTTTCTTAAAAACTAACTTAATCCTACCTAAAACTATGTAAGCCGGCCAAGGCTAATAAAATAGTCAGACGACCGACTTTGCTTCCTATAGAGCTACCTAGTACTGGAAGAATTGGACGACGAAACTTCCCCTCCTTCAACTAGCCTCCAAAATTGTTGGTGCTGCCGAGCAACATCCCTCATATCGCGACTCCCTACCGCCCTACTGAACCGGAAACGCTCCGCACTGCCATGCGCGACGTCTCTGTCGTAGTTGAGTTGCCTGTCCGCAGCTGTTCGAGCGACGTGGAAGATTAGCGGTACCGCCAAACTGTCCTGGATCAGACCTTTACTATCTAGATAGAGGAACGCTTCTGGAGGAATGAAGCCGTCAAAGCGAACTCTCTCGTGATACATATAATTGGGGTAGAAAGCCCCGGAGATCAGGTTGTTCGACGAGCTCATTGCTCTTGCAACGTGCCTTCGAGTCAATTTAATAACAAAATTGTCCACTCTTATTAGGTTCACCCTATTGTACAAGACCTCATTACGATAGAATTTTATGTACTCAGACTCTGGTGTTCTGTAAAAGCGATGACAAGTCCTAAGACAAGCCCTCTCAAACACCCGAATCTTTTCCAATAAACTTGCTCTCACGTTGAACCACACGGGACATCCAAATACAAGCCTGATAAGGGCCATGTAGCAGATCACCTTCACCCTCGCATCGCGATATGAAATGCGATGAGATGGATCGCACAAAAAAATGGCGAAAAACTGTGATATCTACTATGGAGAATGTTACAGACAAACGAGAGCAGTTACAGCATTTATTCGGCATTTAGGGAACAAGTCCTTAGTTTCAGGGATGTAAGCGATCGCACTTCGGCGATTTGCATAAAGGGTAAATTTGCCAACATAAGAATCATAAGCGCCCACGCCGAGACAGAGGAGTGGGACGATTTACCAAAGACTGCTTCTACGAGTTACACGACAAAACATACGAGCAATGCCCTAAATATGGCGTGAAGAAATCGTAAAGGACGATTCTGGGTCGATGACAGTATGTCCGACGAATGGAACCTCAGCTTAAGAGTAGTCGGAATAAGTCTCCTCAACATTGCCTATGAAACTCTGTCTGCCCAACTTTGTGAACTTCTAAGACACTTCGTAAACCGTCTGACTGGTCCCTATCAGTGCGATTTGAGGCCGAAAAAGGCAAACACAGACAAATTTTATCATTGTGGCAGATTTGAAAAATAAACTCTAGAGTTCCCAATCGATACACATCACCTCTTCATCGATTTCAAAGCCCCATATGACAGCATCTATAGAGATGAACTATATGGAGCTATGTCCAGTTATGGCAACCCTGCCAAACTCATTTGACTATGCAGGATGACGATGGAGAGAAAACCGAGACCTTCAATGTCAGAGAAGGACTTAAACAAGGCGATTCGTTGTCATTTAACTTTTTCAACATCGTCTTGAAGGAGTTGTGCCAAACTCACAAGTCAACTCCAGAGGCACCGTCTTTCAAAAGTCTTTTGAGTTACTCGCATATGCAGACCACATTGACATAATGACTTTTGACGCAGAAGCGGGGGTACCTGGCAAAAGATTACGCTATATGGAGAGGCATGTTAGTTGAGGCTTTGGTCCACCCCGGACTGTAGCGGTACTAAGTAAGTTAGTAAGTAAGTAAGTAAGTAAGTAAGTAAGTAAGTAAGTAAGTAAGTAAGTAAGTAAGTAAGTAAGTAAGTAAGTAAGTAAGTAAGTAAGTAAGTAAGTAAGTAAGTAAGTAAGTAAGTAAGTAAGTAAGTAAGTAAGTAAGTAAGTAAGTAAGTAAGTAAGTAAGTAAGTAAGTAAGTAAGTAAGTAAGTAAGTAAGTAAGTAAGTAAGTAAGTAAGTAAGTAAGTAAGTAAGTAAGTAAGTAAGTAAGTAAGTAAGTAAGTAAGTAAGTAAGTAAGTAAGTAAGTAAGTAAGTAAGTAAGTAAGTAAGTAAGTAAGTAAGTAAGTAAGTAAGTAAGTAAGTAAGTAAGTAAGTAAGTAAGTAAGTAAGTAAGTAAGTAAGTAAGTAAGTAAGTAAGTAAGTAAGTAAGTAAGTAAGTAAGTAAGTAAGTAAGTAAGTAAGTAAGTAAGTAAGTAAGTAAGTAAGTAAGTAAGTAAGTAAGTAAGTAAGTAAGTAAGTAAGTAAGTAAGTAAGTAAGTAAGTAAGTAAGTAAGTAAGTAAGTAAGTAAGTAAGTAAGTAAGTAAGTAAGTAAGTAAGTAAGTAAGTAAGTAAGTAAGTAAGTAAGTAAGTAAGTAAGTAAGTAAGTAAGTAAGTAAGTAAGTAAGTAAGTAAGTAAGTAAGTAAGTAAGTAAGTAAGTAAGTAAGTAAGTAAGTAAGTAAGTAAGTAAGTAAGTAAGTAAGTAAGTAAGTAAGTAAGTAAGTAAGTAAGTAAGTAAGTAAGTAAGTAAGTAAGTAAGTAAGTAAGTAAGTAAGTAAGTAAGTAAGTAAGTAAGTAAGTAAGTAAGTAAGTAAGTAAGTAAGTAAGTAAGTAAGTAAGTAAGTAAGTAAGTAAGTAAGTAAGTAAGTAAGTAAGTAAGTAAGTAAGTAAGTAAGTAAGTAAGTAAGTAAGTAAGTAAGTAAGTAAGTAAGTAAGTAAGTAAGTAAGTAAGTAAGTAAGTAAGTAAGTAAGTAAGTAAGTAAGTAAGTAAGTAAGTAAGTAAGTAAGTAAGTAAGTAAGTAAGTAAGTAAGTAAGTAAGTAAGTAAGTAAGTAAGTAAGTAAGTAAGTAAGTAAGTAAGTAAGTAAGTAAGTAAGTAAGTAAGTAAGTAAGTAAGTAAGTAAGTAAGTAAGTAAGTAAGTAAGTAAGTAAGTAAGTAAGTAAGTAAGTAAGTAAGTAAGTAAGTAAGTAAGTAAGTAAGTAAGTAAGTAAGTAAGTAAGTAAGTAAGTAAGTAAGTAAGTAAGTAAGTAAGTAAGTAAGTAAGTAAGTAAGTAAGTAAGTAAGTAAGTAAGTAAGTAAGTAAGTAAGTAAGTAAGTAAGTAAGTAAGTAAGTAAGTAAGTAAGTAAGTAAGTAAGTAAGTAAGTAAGTAAGTAAGTAAGTAAGTAAGTAAGTAAGTAAGTAAGTAAGTAAGTAAGTAAGTAAGTAAGTAAGTAAGTAAGTAAGTAAGTAAGTAAGTAAGTAAGTAAGTAAGTAAGTAAGTAAGTAAGTAAGTAAGTAAGTAAGTAAGTAAGTAAGTAAGTAAGTAAGTAAGTAAGTAAGTAAGTAAGTAAGTAAGTAAGTAAGTAAGTAAGTAAGTAAGTAAGTAAGTAAGTAAGTAAGTAAGTAAGTAAGTAAGTAAGTAAGTAAGTAAGTAAGTAAGTAAGTAAGTAAGTAAGTAAGTAAGTAAGTAAGTAAGTAAGTAAGTAAGTAAGTAAGTAAGTAAGTAAGTAAGTAAGTAAGTAAGTAAGTAAGTAAGTAAGTAAGTAAGTAAGTAAGTAAGTAAGTAAGTAAGTAAGTAAGTAAGTAAGTAAGTAAGTAAGTAAGTAAGTAAGTAAGTAAGTAAGTAAGTAAGTAAGTAAGTAAGTAAGTAAGTAAGTAAGTAAGTAAGTAAGTAAGTAAGTAAGTAAGTAAGTAAGTAAGTAAGTAAGTAAGTAAGTAAGTAAGTAAGTAAGTAAGTAAGTAAGTAAGTAAGTAAGTAAGTAAGTAAGTAAGTAAGTAAGTAAGTAAGTAAGTAAGTAAGTAAGTAAGTAAGTAAGTAAGTAAGTAAGTAAGTAAGTAAGTAAGTAAGTAAGTAAGTAAGTAAGTAAGTAAGTAAGTAAGTAAGTAAGTAAGTAAGTAAGTAAGTAAGTAAGTAAGTAAGTAAGTAAGTAAGTAAGTAAGTAAGTAAGTAAGTAAGTAAGTAAGTAAGTAAGTAAGTAAGTAAGTAAGTAAGTAAGTAAGTAAGTAAGTAAGTAAGTAAGTAAGTAAGTAAGTAAGTAAGTAAGTAAGTAAGTAAGTAAGTAAGTAAGTAAGTAAGTAAGTAAGTAAGTAAGTAAGTAAGTAAGTAAGTAAGTAAGTAAGTAAGTAAGTAAGTAAGTAAGTAAGTAAGTAAGTAAGTAAGTAAGTAAGTAAGTAAGTAAGTAAGTAAGTAAGTAAGTAAGTAAGTAAGTAAGTAAGTAAGTAAGTAAGTAAGTAAGTAAGTAAGTAAGTAAGTAAGTAAGTAAGTAAGTAAGTAAGTAAGTAAGTAAGTAAGTAAGTAAGTAAGTAAGTAAGTAAGTAAGTAAGTAAGTAAGTAAGTAAGTAAGTAAGTAAGTAAGTAAGTAAGTAAGTAAGTAAGTAAGTAAGTAAGTAAGTAAGTAAGTAAGTAAGTAAGTAAGTAAGTAAGTAAGTAAGTAAGTAAGTAAGTAAGTAAGTAAGTAAGTAAGTAAGTAAGTAAGTAAGTAAGTAAGTAAGTAAGTAAGTAAGTAAGTAAGTAAGTAAGTAAGTAAGTAAGTAAGTAAGTAAGTAAGTAAGTAAGTAAGTAAGTAAGTAAGTAAGTAAGTAAGTAAGTAAGTAAGTAAGTAAGTAAGTAAGTAAGTAAGTAAGTAAGTAAGTAAGTAAGTAAGTAAGTAAGTAAGTAAGTAAGTAAGTAAGTAAGTAAGTAAGTAAGTAAGTAAGTAAGTAAGTAAGTAAGTAAGTAAGTAAGTAAGTAAGTAAGTAAGTAAGTAAGTAAGTAAGTAAGTAAGTAAGTAAGTAAGTAAGTAAGTAAGTAAGTAAGTAAGTAAGTAAGTAAGTAAGTAAGTAAGTAAGTAAGTAAGTAAGTAAGTAAGTAAGTAAGTAAGTAAGTAAGTAAGTAAGTAAGTAAGTAAGTAAGTAAGTAAGTAAGTAAGTAAGTAAGTAAGTAAGTAAGTAAGTAAGTAAGTAAGTAAGTAAGTAAGTAAGTAAGTAAGTAAGTAAGTAAGTAAGTAAGTAAGTAAGTAAGTAAGTAAGTAAGTAAGTAAGTAAGTAAGTAAGTAAGTAAGTAAGTAAGTAAGTAAGTAAGTAAGTAAGTAAGTAAGTAAGTAAGTAAGTAAGTAAGTAAGTAAGTAAGTAAGTAAGTAAGTAAGTAAGTAAGTAAGTAAGTAAGTAAGTAAGTAAGTAAGTAAGTAAGTAAGTAAGTAAGTAAGTAAGTAAGTAAGTAAGTAAGTAAGTAAGTAAGTAAGTAAGTAAGTAAGTAAGTAAGTAAGTAAGTAAGTAAGTAAGTAAGTAAGTAAGTAAGTAAGTAAGTAAGTAAGTAAGTAAGTAAGTAAGTAAGTAAGTAAGTAAGTAAGTAAGTAAGTAAGTAAGTAAGTAAGTAAGTAAGTAAGTAAGTAAGTAAGTAAGTAAGTAAGTAAGTAAGTAAGTAAGTAAGTAAGTAAGTAAGTAAGTAAGTAAGTAAGTAAGTAAGTAAGTAAGTAAGTAAGTAAGTAAGTAAGTAAGTAAGTAAGTAAGTAAGTAAGTAAGTAAGTAAGTAAGTAAGTAAGTAAGTAAGTAAGTAAGTAAGTAAGTAAGTAAGTAAGTAAGTAAGTAAGTAAGTAAGTAAGTAAGTAAGTAAGTAAGTAAGTAAGTAAGTAAGTAAGTAAGTAAGTAAGTAAGTAAGTAAGTAAGTAAGTAAGTAAGTAAGTAAGTAAGTAAGTAAGTAAGTAAGTAAGTAAGTAAGTAAGTAAGTAAGTAAGTAAGTAAGTAAGTAAGTAAGTAAGTAAGTTTAGTTCCACATTTTCGTAGAGGTGGAGTCAGTTTGCACCAAATGGTAATGAACTGCATAGAAACCCGAGATGTGGAGGAAAATCTAAGACCACGAACAAAATAAAGACTGGGGTAGTCAGTTCAAGACCAATATAACGTATATACTTACTTGTATCCTGTACGAATCCTGAACCCTAGCTGGTTCTCCTTTAAATGTTCTGCGCCATGAACGAGTTTGTCTCGGTCTTCTTTCATCCTAGGTAAGTGAATTGCATTGCAGATCATGACAGGCAATGAAAGCATTACTTTATCGAAAAGTATATGTATAATTCACTGACGAAGACGAACTTCGTATGGAAGTAAGGATGTAGTTTCAGTTCCAAGAGCTTGATAGGTTTCAGTGGCAGTCAGTCAGACTAGTCTCTGAACCGGCAGAATATTTTTTCGCTGACTTTCTCATCGCTCGTGTCTAACTCTTAACTCGGCTCCAATTCCACAAGTGTACCTTCTTCACTTTCATTTTCTAGTTTTACATATTTTTTTTCTTCTCCTTCCTCTGGTGTTAGTGAGTGAAAATCTAGTGTGTTGTGAAGAAAATGCCCTTAAGGCCAAGTGCTCCCACGGGCAAACGGTACAGCCTGCTTAACACGCTTACCGAGCCCAAACATAAAAAATAGAAAAAAACCGATTTCGGAACACATAGACCAATTTAACATGCTTCCGACAACCGCGACCACAGCAAACCCCAAATTCATAGTCATTCCCCCGGCAAGTGAACAAAAACCCCTCACCACATTTAGTGTTTTTCTTTTAAAAAAAGCAATCGATGGCGTAAGTACCGTCTACGATTACATTTCATAATTGTGCGACGGTAATTTACTGCTGCTGGTAAAATCGCAGAGAATCGCTGATCTCTTCCTCTCCAAAAAAAAACGTTGCCAAGCCTTTGCACCATCTCTATCACACATATGCTCCCTGCTTTTTTAAATTTACCCGAAGCAGAAATAATCAGCGAAATGAAAGACCAAGGCGTTATAAATGTGTTTAAGTTTAAAAGGACAGTAGAAGGGACGCAACGAGCCACGTGTCTCATTTTATTTACATTTGGTTTATACAACCCACCAAGTTCAGTAAACATTTGCTGGTACAAGGTTAAAGTCGAAGAATATTTCCCCAAACCGATGCGCTGCCAAACTGCCAGTTGCTTGGCCATACTGCAAAAAGAAACACCTCCTTTGTCACTTGCAACCTTCCCACGCACAACCCTGAAAAATGTACGCGCATGTGCAAATTGCGACGAAGAGCATGAATCGTCTTCAAAAGACTGCAAACAATATTTGAAAGCAAATGGGGATCTGAAAAATCAAGACCATCAACAAATGCACAATTGCAGAATTCAAACATAAATATGCAGAACAAAACCCTTTCCTCCCCGCATTCCGAACCTTTTCAGCCGTCGCTAGATCTGCATCAGACCCTCTCAAGCATACAACCAAAAACCAGCAAAACACCCACTCCGGCTATGACCCCCTTACCACAAACCCAACCACAAACAATAAAAATGTTAATCAAATTGACACTAATGTGGCACTATCTCACAAACCAATTTTAAATACTAATACCCCAACCAAAAACGACACACCCACCAATAATTCTCATATACTCAATAGAAACAAATCTTTCCCTCATAGTACTAACGTAATACTTACTAATACCATAACAAGACCAACGCGAATTGAACCTCCTTCCCTCTCTAATTTCTCACAACCAAAAAAAAAGCTCAAACAATTCCGACCCACATTTTTCAACGGTATCATATATAGAATACAAACAAAACAGAATCCATCCTCTCTCACTCTAACACAACGAAAAATACAACACATGTCAATTTGCCTTCACAACACCTTAATCCAATCCCCTTAATCACCAATAACACATCATGATATAGTCAACAACTAATAACACTAGCACACCAAAAGATTATATTTCCAATTGCGAACCAGATTTCGATCAATATGACGACACACTTTAATACAAATAATCAGTCCGAACGATCGGATTCTTACATTGTTCCATTCTTCCATAACCTTGAAACTACCACCCAAGCCAAACAATCTATCACAGAGAATAAAGTTACGAAATACAGGTCCGATATAGCTGCAATTGCAATTGAAATTGAGTGGAAAACAAAACTAACAATTATCTCCATATACGAGTACATTCACCCAAACCAAATATTTAACACCAGGGATTTTGAAGTCTTTTTAACCTCACTTCAAACCCCTATTTTACTTACGGGAGATTTTAATGTGTGGAATCCTATTGGGGCTCTTCCTCAATGACAAAATCGGAAAATCAGTTAAAAACTTATTAGACAATTGCTCATTATTACTACTGAACGATGGCAGCCCCACCCGCTTTTCGACCCATGAAACTCTCATTAACATCGATTTAACCGCTATATCCCCCTAACTATACACAAACGTAAAATGAAAGGTTCTAGATGATTGCATGACACTTTCCGCAAACCAAAATGCCCCCTAAATACCAAATAGATAGAGCTAATTGGACCGCATTTCAGGCTGAAATCTCAGCTTTTCTAGCACAAAACAACCCAGCTTAAACATAAATAGAGAAGCTGCCACCTTAATTAAGTCTATTCGAAATGCAGCCAATCTGACAATTCCTCAATCCCACAACAACCCTAGGAAATCGTTAGTCATCTGGTGGAGCAGAGAACTGGTACAGCTTAGTCTTAACAAATAATATGCCTGTATTGAAGGTATGAAGGTATTTAGAAAACACCCAAATGACAAAAATTTAGTATACTACCGAAAAGCCAATGAGGTCTTTAGAAAGATGGTGAGATCTGCTAAGTCTGACTCCTTTGCAAAGTTTACCGCAAACATTAATTCTAACGGTAGTTCCAAGAAACTTTGGACAGATGTCAAATTGTTAACCGGAAATTATGAAATCTAACACAGATACCCTATCCAGCCCTTCCGAAGTTACCGAATTCTTCGTAACACTTGGTCAAATTACTCCAACGACCTTAATTTTTTACCAGATTTCCTTTAGGAAAAGAATTTTGTACTTAACTTAAAACCCGACTTTCACAAAATAGACACATCAGCTCTTTATATAGACCTTCAAATTAATGAAAATGAGTTCGAAACTTGCCTCAAATCCGTCAAAGGTAAGACACCAGGATTTGATCGAGTTTGTTATATTTACAATGATCAAAAATTCACCTCCAGCTTTTAAAAACCGACTTCTTGCTATCTACAACCTTATCTTTATCAATGGTGTTATCCCACAAACCTGGAAAACGGCCAGTGTGGTCCCTATACCCAAACCAAACAAAAATCACACCCAGATTAAAGCATATCGTCCTATATCCCTACTCCCATGTATTGGAAAACTTCTTGAAAAAATTATCTCCAAAAGGTTACTATGGTTTCTAGAAAAAAGCAACCTGTTGAAAACAAATCAGCTGGCATTCAGACCCGGGCATTCCACAACTCACTCACATATCGATCACTGTGTATCATCCGCCTTGTCAGCTAAAAATCATATTTCAGTTTTATCAATCGATTTCGAAAAAGCATTTGACAGAATAGGAATTCAACTTATTTAAAAAAAAACTGACTCAGTGGAAAATAGGCCCAAATATGTACAATTACATCAAAGCCTTTCTATCTAATAGACAATTCCGAATCAAATTAAATTGCTTCCGTCAAAAAAATCAGCAACGGAATACCACAAGGATCTCCACTGTCGTCAATTCTATGTGTAATAGGATTGGACGATTTAAATAATATTTTAACTAAATTCCTTGTATGCGGATGATCTATATATATTTTCAAAAATTGAAGACCTTAAAGAGGTAGCAGATATTTTTTCAAGCATCCTTTCAGATATCACTGATTGGGGCAAACGCAAACGAAAAAAGTAAAATGTAGCATATTTGTAAAAAAAACTAGCTGCAATAAAATACTGAAACTGAATTCTATTTTTGATATCATAATTAATGTAAATGCCCTCAGCATACTAGGTATTATTTTTGATAGTAAGTTTAATTTTAAGTCTCACTGTATGTACCTTAGAAAAAGCTTAGCTACCAGACTCAATATCATCTATCGTTGTTTTTGCAACGTTAGTTCTTTAATCAATATCATAAGATCAACCTTTCTTACAAAGATAGACTACGGATTAAGCATATATGGAAAATGTCCAAAATCAACCCTAAATATGATTCAAACACCATATCACGCGGCCGTTAGAACAAGTTTAAGAGCTTTTAGAACAACCCCAATAAAAAATATCTTAACTGAAGCCGGACTTCCTTCAATAGAACACAGATTTGATTTTTTAACTTTGCTAGTAATAACAAAGTTATCCAATGTCCAAAAGTCACCAATCAAAACATATACCAACAAAGTTCTTTCTAGCAAAAGAACTCTTAAATACGCTTCCACGATTTCGAATGCAGTAGTACTTGCAAAGGAAATTGACATCCCCCCCCACCGAAACAAAAACGCTACATAAAGTTTTCCACCCACCCTGGATCCTAAGCCGAAATTCCATCAACACTGTTATATCAACATTTTCGAAAACAACTACCAGCGATGAAGAATTTAAACAGTTGTTTCAAATCAAAGATGCACAAAAAAAGCTAAACTGGAACTTAATTTTTACAGATGGCCCAAAATCTAAATTCGGAACAGGTTTTGCAATGGTCGATGAAGTGGGCAAAACACTTACCAAAGGACTTCTTTTAGAGTCCTCCTCCGTTCTGTCAGCAGAAGCAATGGGACTTTTAAAAGCGATTGACCTAGCCAAAAAGAATAAAATCATTATTTGCACTGGCAGTCTCTCAACAATACAAGCTATTATCAACATCGAGAACAATCATAGCACTTATCAGGGACAAACTTATAGCGTATTTTGGAATAAAAGGCAACGAAGAAGCAGACAAAGAAGCAAAGTCCGCAATAGCTGAACCACTAACAACTTTTTATGTTCAGAATTATAAGGACATTAGAAGGAAAACCATACAATTCTGGGAAGACAAAAGGCTAAAAGGCTGGAAGGAATATTCTCATCATTACACGCAAATAAATGAGGAGGGCACTAAATCATTTTACCCAACAAACATCTCTCATAAGAAAATCAAAATTTTTGCTCGACTCCGATTAGGGCACACCAACTTTACCCACAGTCACCTCATAACCAAAGATTCACCTCCATACTGCAATCTTTGCAATAACAACGAAGCAATATCGATAAGGGACATCATTTACGAATGCTCTAAGATTAAAGAAGTAACTCAATTAAAGATCCTTCAGAAAAAAAAATAAACTTAATACGAGTATTTAAACTTTTTTCCGACACAAAAATCGTAAATTTTATTTAAAACTTTACTTAGTTTGTACTTTTATGATTATTAAATAAGCAACAGAGCAACTTTTCTTATTTTTATATATATATAATAAAAATACAAATTATCATGTTAATTCCTAATTAATTCATGTAAAACAACTTTGTAACGCTGGTAGTCTCATTGACGATGACGTGATAATGCTGCCAATGAGTTGTATAGAAGCTGAGGAACTCTATCGAGCTAGACAACTGGCAATGGTCTTATTGATCGAAGTCGCTACGAACTTGCAAGTGGGTTTCAGGCAGAGGTTCGCTGCGGGTAAACGAGAAAGAAAAAGAAGTCACAAAGGACACTTGGAAAAAAGCTCTTTCTAAGATTGATCAGAGGCTGAGGAACTCTGCCGAACTGATCAGTGGCCAAATCAAGAGTGATCATTTATTTCATAAGCTTGTCTTTTATACATTTTCACAGAGCTTTAATATTTAGCTTGAAGAGTTTTTTTTTGTTATTTAGCTTGAAGAGCTTTTATAATTCAAGATTAAGGGGCAGCATTGCCAGTACTACATTTATTTATTAAGTGACATTGCCAGTATCAAATTTAATATATAAATACAAATGTTTTAATTTCATGATTGTTATATAAAATGTGTTAAAATGTGTTGTTTGTGTTATGGGGTTGCTATCACTTAGAATTTCCTACCAAATCTTTCTCTCTTTTAATAGATAACCATTTAAACTTAAGCAAGCCGAAAGCCAAGGTAGCTAGTGCTTTCTTTCTTTCATATTGAAATTGTAATTGACCTTTACATATCAATAAAGTTTATAATAATAATAATAAAAGGTTTCAGTGGTTGTCACTTCTGTCACCACCGGAGGAAAGAGGGTTTTATTACTCGCGTATTCGACAGCACTTGCCGGGTCTTTGCGTTGTGCATTTGTCTCATGTCTTATTCTACTCTTAAACTCCCCCGTAGACAGTAGTCTTTCAGAGTGCGCCTCTTCTGGAGCTCGTTAGACAAAAAAAATACCAACGCCGAGGTCAGCACCTAGATCGGATGGGAGTCTTCCTAAGTGTGGTGTTTTCCGCATCCAGAATCTATTCCCGCCCGCGGTCGAAAAGACCAGGTGCATTGTTACTATTCCGAGGTCGCTTCTATACTGCTTAACAATTTTTCCCTAAATCTAGACAAAGGATCCAGAGAAAGGAAGGAAGATTGATGATAATTTGCGTATTCCAGTCTTTGGGAAAATATTCAATTTCCCAGGATTCTCTCTACCAGTGGGTGCAGGATTTACGGCTGCTTCCTTTTCCGCATTCGTTGTATTGGTGTAACTGCGTTCACATGCTACTTTTTATTTCTTTCATATTTTAGCATAAGCTCCTTCTTCGCTGTTGTTGAGGTTGCTAGGGTTGCTGAGAGATGAGTTCTTAGAACTTTCCGTTTTACGATTAGTCTCCAGTTGTCCTCAGAAAGCCACTAGATCTATCTTCTACGCAATCTTTCGTTTCGGAAGTAGAAACATTTTCACAAGGGTTAAATATTCTTAAATAGTTGCTCCCTGCTGCTAATTGCGAAAGATGTTCCCTTAAATGGTGGCACACGGAATGGTTCTTTAGTCAGACGAAGTTGTTCGGTAGATAAGACAACGTAAATAACGTGGGTTGAAGGATGTAAAGTTGAAAAGGGATGTGTAGTAGATGAAACCTGAGAGCAGTCGATGAATGAAAATAATGTCATCTATACGAGTATTGCCACGATTTTCTAAAGATTTCAAATGGATAAGTTTGAGGCGGTCCTGATAGGGATATAAGATTGAAGGGTTGTTCCAGGGCAGGCCATGGATCGCAAACTGGATGAATCGCCGTTGAATAGCTCCGATTCGGGAAAAATCAACTCAGTAAAAGGGGGACCAGGCTTGACTGGCGAATTCAAGCAGGGGGTGAACAAAGGTAACGTAGAGAGATCTTGTTACGTATGGTTTGAAAAATTCCTTGGACTACCGTTTAATAAAACCAAGTGATGAGGCTATAAGGATAATCTTATCGATATGGGAACGGAAATTAAACAATATGTCAAAGTCTTAAAAACAGGGCAATAGGTTAACCATAGAGAAAATAAAGACGGGTTGCCTTTACTTGAAAAAGCTATAGATTGTCATTTGGGCATATTAAGTTCTAAGCAGTTTTTGAGGTACCAGATTGAAAAAGAAATAGTTTTAAAAATTTTGCGTCGTCAGCTTAAAGGGAGAATGAAGTTAATAGTAAGAATGAAGAGAAGAATAACTTAAGCATTAAGCTTCTAAGTTCTTCGGAAATAAGTACGAAAGGGGGAGAGAAATGTTTGAAGAGCATTTTTTTAAGAAAAATGGCGGGGAGACCATATGGCTATATTCGGGACAAGAGTAAGCAAAGCCACTATTATTGAATGTTACGTCTCTCCAATCCGAACTACTTCAACAGATTACAGAAAACAACGCCCAAAGGGGATATCGTCATTTTGACGGGAGATCTCAACGCAAAGGTAGGCAACAATAACACAAATCTCCGATATGTCATCACCGCATAGCTTTGTTATGCTTAATACAAGCAAAAACTTAAATACTAAACTTAAAAACTAAACTTAAGCTGTGTTAAGTGCTATGAACAGGGAGTATTGGACGTGAGGCATACTCGTAGGAAGAATAAAGGGCAGTATTGAGGGAGAGTTTACTTCAGGTAGGCTGAATAGATTTGACTTCGCGAAGCATTCTGGACAAAAGATCATGATATCCATAATTCGTTCGATGAGGATTTATACGAAAGAGAGGAACTGATCTAAGGTTTCGTGGGTTCACATTCAAAGACATGAGTTGCAATAGAGTAGGAGAATCAATAATACGAGTTAAAAGCTGGTGATCAAAGAATATGTCACTAACTTCAAGACGTGTTATAAGGGGCTGTAAGTTTATCAACGTTATAACGTTTTCGAGTGTACCACATGGATTAAAAAGTTCCCGGAATAATGGCGCTCCTATTGTTCTGATTTGGGTTCTGTTTTTTTTGTTAAGTTGGTAAATCTGTTGTTGAAATTCCATCTAAATCTTAGCGTCATAGCTTGACATTTGCAAAAGTTACGTAGCCAAGAGTACATCTATCTATGTGTGTTGGCGATTTTTTACAATTTTAGAAATGGACTTAAATTTGCAACAACGAACTTGTATTAAATTTTGCGTAAAAAACGGATTTGATGGAAATAAACGGAAATGTTGGAAAAGTGTTTTGGCAACGATTCTTTAAAGAAAATGGTAGCTTACCAGTGGTGCGAGCGGTTCAAAAGTGGTCGTGAGTCAATCGAAGATGATGAGCGCAGTGGCGTCGACATCGAAAACCGACGAAAACATTGATGGAGTAAATGAAATGTTGGTCAATAACAGCAAATTTACCATCAGACAGATAGCGAAGGACTTGAAAATTGCCTATGGATCCGTCCAAGACATTTTGGTTAATGATTTGGGTTTCTGTCGTGTAGTAGAAAAGTTGGTGCCAAAAGACCTCAATTTCATGCAAAAAAGAGACCGTGTTTGCGTCGCAAAAGAGATGATTTGCGAGGCTGAATCCGATCCCACATTCATCAAAAGGATCATTACTGGAGACGAGACATGGGTTTATGAATACGACACACAATCCAGATATCAGGCAAGTGAATGTCGTTCACCAAATGAGCCGAGACCAAAAAAAAAAAATGCGTTTTTAGTCAAAAAAGAAGGCAATGGCCACGGTTTTCATTGATTACATGATGTATTTTTGCCAGAAGGCCAGACAGTAAACAAAGAGTACTCATATTATTTGGCCGTTATGAGACGTTTACGTGAAGCAATTCGCCGAAAGAGACCAGAATTGTACGCAGAAAACTCATGGATTTTGCATCATGATCACACACCGTCGCATAGTGCCATCATTATTCGTAATTTTGACGAAAAATGCAACAAATCCAACAGCCACCGAATTTACCTGATTTGGCTCAATGTGACTTCTTTCTGATCAATCGAGTTAAAAAAAACCACTACGAGCAACGCGTTTCAGCAGCGTAGTAGCAGCAGAAGTAATGGAAAAATCGCAGGAAGCACTGATGGACATAGCGAAAACTGAATATAAAAAATGTTTCAAGGATTGGATCAAGCGCTGGCATAAGTGTGTTGCAGTCGATGGGGATTACTTTGAAGGGGACAATATAGATTTAAATTAATAAACTTGTATTTTTAATTTTCTGAATAAATTCTGTGAACTTTTGGTATGTTATATTTTTCAAGGACATTTTTCTGACACCAATTGGAAAACCAGTTTAAGCATTCTTGCAGCGAAAAACAGTCCAACGAAGTCGGAAATATGTCGAAAGATATTGATGTCATCTGGATATATTGATATAAATGAATTTACAATAATACAATTAATATCAATTGTCAGGATGAATAACCAAGGACCGAAATGGCTTCCTTGGGGTACGCCGGAAGGGACTTTTACTGGTTCACATCCTGTTGTCCTAAAGAGGGCACTGTAGTGTCTTCCTATTAAGTAATAATAAGTAATGAATTCTGATTGAAAACTAAGAGAAAAGAGGATGAATTTATGCGAAATTTTATCGAAAGCTTTACTGAAATCGGTAGTAATTACATCAACTTCTTTGCCATCTTCTACAACGCACAGAGTACTTGATACGAATTTTGTTAGGTTTGTGGTTTTGATCTATCCTTTAGGTATCCGTGATAGTTATTTGAAAGGATAGAATTGCAATGAAAAAATGTAGAATCGCATATGTACATATAACACTCTCGAAGAGTTTTAGAATGAAGGACAGTTTTCGATTTTTCGGCCATGTTTTTGGAAAGGAAAGAAGAAAAATAAGAAAGAATATGAAATAGAGAGCTGAAAAAGAGCTATGGGAGCTTGTGCCAAGTAATTCATACATCTTTTTAAAATGATGGCGGACAGACCGTCAGGATCAGCAGAGTTTCGATCTTTGCTTTTACTAATTCTAGAGTAATGTCCACCGAAATAAATCATGTTTGTGGACAACTGCCCAAGTAGGAGAAGTAAAGCTAATCGGCAAATAGCTCCGCTGTTATTTGAAGACCCTCAGAGGGTGTATTGCCGAGTTTTAATTCGGAAGGGTAAGTTTCCGCTTTTCTTTTGAAATTAATGAATAGTAAAAAGAGTTTGGAGTCGGAATTAAACTATGATTCATATGGCTTAAATAAGTTAAATATGGTGATTCACAAAGTCAGAGAATTGGGTTTAAGATTGTAGGTATGAAAATCTACATCGGACCGTGATCTCAAATAAGTGTACCATAGTTTATTTCTCTTGTTACGGATTACTCGTAATTCTTTGCTATGCCAGGGAGACGATGATGAGGAGTTCTTTTGGGCAAAGTCGGAACAGATTGTGAAAAAGAATTGAAAATTTTAGTATAAAAACATCTATCCCTATAGAAAGGCAATCTTTTAATAGAAAAAGCTAAAATCGGTTGCACTTAGTAAGTTGTTTAGTTTTAAGTATATAGTCTTCTGTACGAAAATTAGAGCTATAGGCGTGTTCATAGGATTGATTTTTGAGACTGCAGCTATACTAAAACGTAAGCATATAGATGGGTGGTAGTGATTTATATCATAAAGTATGTGATTGCTCTCTGAAACGATGCAATTATCCTCATCAGAAGAAAATATGAGATCAAATTGTCTTCCAAGATTGTTGGTGATATAATTTTATTGGGAAAAGACCGACGTCCATAAGACAGTCGATGAAGAGAACTTAATTTTCAGACATCGCGTTGTTCAGAAGGATGAATATGACTTTCGCCCAAGTGTAGTCGCAAGAGTACTTAAAGATCTTAAGTACTCACAAAAAACGCTAGTCCAGACGGCCTATCTCCCCTTCTTCTGAACAAGTGTTCGTTCTTCCACGTTGGGAAAACTACTGCGTAAACTTTGTCATCATTTCTACATTTTAGGATTCTTTCCGATCAGATGAAAAACAGCATTTCCGGTGTGAGATATAAAATTGATTCTGACTTTATTTTGAAGCTGCGTTCATGCCATTATGTGTGAAATAGCACATCATCCAAATGGCCGCCTCGGCTTCGATGGCAGTGTTTCATGCGGTCGGTCCAATTTTTTGTGACTCGGTCCAATATGTGCGGCGGTGTTTCCGCAATAGAGTGCCGAATGTTGGCCTCGAACTCGTCCGAAGAGGTTGGCTTGTTAGCGTAGGCTGCACGACGTAGAACCATGAGATTCGATGATGTAGCCATGCCATAAACCACACCAAATAGTCAATTTTTGTGGATGCATTGATGCTTGACCCAACACTTGAAGATTGTGTTCGTTCCAATAACGGCAATTTTGCTTGTTGACATAGCCGCTCTGCCAAAAATGGGCCTATTCCAAGAAAATGGATTTTTGGCCAAAATCCAGATTTCCGGCTTCAATTTTTGCGTCAGCGTAATCTTATAGGCACAAATCCAACTGCAAAATAAGCCGGGTTGGCTCTTTGACGATACCCAATTCAGCTGATCGGCGCCGAATCGACGTTTCTGTTCGACGTCTTATTCGATACTGGCTACGGCGCCTATGTTTTCTTTATTTCGCACCAATCTCTGTCTAGTTGGTGGCCTAACATCCAAAAGAGTGTACTCACGCTCAAAGTTTTGCACGGTGCGACGAATTGCCTGCACACTGAAGCCATGATGATGACCGACTTAGAATGCCTTGCCGAGTTCTTTATTTTCTAGTCATTATAACATTTAAAGAAACACCTTAGTCGGTACCTCGTTTGCTGCGATGTGTGCAAGCATTTTGAGGATACTCAAATCCCTTGAGCGTGCGCAGATTATAAAAAAAAACAACAAATTCAGATGTGAAAATTGCGTTTTGAGATGGGGATACTAGCGCAAACAAATTCGAAATGAGCTATGAATAACCTTTTGTAAGGAGCAGATTTGAGACGAGTTAGTATTGCCAAAATGACTCTGCCCCCAGTCTATCTCTATACCATTGTTACTGTATAGTCTTGGGTGCATACTTGTAACTCACAATTTCTATAAGAAACGACAGTAGTTTTTAAAACTGGAACGCATTTTTTGGAGGTGCCTAATACTCTTAGAACTTACGTAGACGACATATGACGAAAAATCATTTGTCCTTAAAAACTCTTCTATGAACCTTGCCTAATAAGTTCATTGGCGAATTCAGTTCCCATGTTTCCATTGTAACTTGGGACCCTAAGAAGACTCAATGAAAATTACTATTGTGTTCAGAGAAATCTTGCATTCTCGAACTTGGGAATCTTGAGGGAGTTCAGTATGGCTTTAAGCGCAGCTTGGCTGTTGCCATAGATTCAGATGTTTTGCCGCCTGCGCCGATTTTTATAAATAAATTCATTGCCATCAAAGTCGCTTGAAATACAGACGCACTTGGAGTGAAATCTAGCGTTGTCGTACTTTAGATAAGCACTAGCGGAAAGTTTTGCGGCCATCCGTGAATACTTCCTGGCTCGGATTCTTACCGAAACCATTTCTGGGTATGTTAAAACAACAAGAGTTCTGGTGTCATTGCATCAGGCAGCATCTCCATAAGATCAGAGCCAAAAGAGTGTCGGCACGCAAGGTGCGAAAAATTCCAGTACGTGTTATACCAAAGACCGCTTCTCTTTAAATGAAAGATGGTTTTGAGAGTGCAGCTCATGATATAAGCATTGAGAGGAGGGAGATTCATCAGTGCGTCTAGAGCAGAGCCAGGCGTGCGAGGGAAAGCCCTAATGCAGCCAAGACAGATCGTTCCCTCGAGTCCGGTAAAAATAGCAGTGACGTATTATGAATGCTTCTTCCGCCACACAACCGACCCATAGGATCTAATTGGCCTTATGATAACCGTGTAGATCCAACGGACTCTCGTACGTGACAAGGTTCATGTCTTGATGAAAGCTCCTTTATACTGCCCGAATGTCAACAGCGCCTTGGAAGTTTTTGACGTGACATGTACGAATATAGTCCAAACAAGAGAAGCGGATTTTTTTATTTTTTTATAATGAGCCTGCGCTCAAGGGGTTTGTGTACCCTTAAGGTGATTGTTCACAGCGCGGGCAAAGGAAATTTAGGGAGGAAGAAAAGAAAAGAGGAAAAAATGTTTGCAAGTTATAACAACCAGGAAATACAAAGATCGGCAGGGCATTCCATAAACGAGTTTTACGGCTTAGGAACGAATAACGACATTTTAGAGTACGTCCAAAAATGGGCTTGAGGGTATACTGATGAGCATTCATAGCGAGCCGGGTGTTACGGTTGAAAGTTTGAATGGGCGAAATGCTTCTGGCGACTTTAGTGGAGCACTGGTGGTGGAAATAGCGATAAAACAAAGTGACACAGGAGACATTACGTCGGTGTTCGAGGGTGTCAATTGATTGGCTGGTATTAGTATCATCAATAAGTTTTATCGTACGGTTTTGAATCCTATCTAGCAGGTGAAGAGAGGTTTTAGGAGCACCTGACCAGATATGGGCATTGTACTCCAATTTTGGGCAGATCAATGCCTTGATTATTGAGACCAGATCAGAGGGGGTGAAATATTTCTTACATCACTTGAGGAAACCTAGACATTTCGCAGCATTTTTGGCGACATCAAATATGTGGTCATTCCAACGTAAGTTGTCATTGATACACATACCGAGAATGGAAAGTTTTTCGGCTTCGACGGTGCAAGTGCCATTCTGGGTAATGGCTGGGTGTTTAAATTTCGCTTTAACGACAGCAGACAGCATTGTGTTTTGGAAGCATTAAATTCCACTCTGTTGATAGTTCCACAATTGGTTATGCTGTTGATATCGGAATATAATGAGCTTAGCATACACTGCCGTTCTCGTTCTAACGCCGAAGAGCAGGGCCGTGAGTCCGGGAAGGAATACGAAAAGCAGAGAGTACTGTCATCAGCAAAGGAGTATATTGGATTAGAAGTAGCAGACAAGAGATCATTAATGAAAATTAAAAAGGGTGTCGGAGACAGAACAGAGCCCTGGGGCACACCAGCATTTATTTTGTGAATATCAGACTTGAAACCATCCAAGACAACTTAATTTGAACGTTTCGATAGGTAGTTTCTAATCCATTGAAGAAGAGATTCGTCGATCCCAAAAGCACGCATTTTCGACAAAAGAGCCTGATGCCAAACTCTGTCAAATGCCTTAGAAATATTAAATGCAACTATCTTTCTTTCGCTGATTGATGTACGCCTTGGTTTCACTTTTCGGTGAGACATGCCATCAAATCACCAGTGGACTTGTTGCAGTTCAGTTTTAATGCATTTTATTTTCTTAACACTAACTCTTACATTCTAACAAAAAATGCTTAAATGCTAGCTTACAATTACTTAACAATCTTATGCTAACTTACTGGCCCCACACAGGCGCTCTAAGCTACTCTAAATTCTTATAACTATGTCTTTCGGCTTTATTTACATTTTACTTAGAACTATTTATCTTAAATACTTAAGGGTAAGAAAAAATATTTGTTAAGAAAAACTTAGCATATGTACATAATTTTTTTATTTTTTATAAAAACTTAATATCTAACTTAAAATAAACCTTAGCCTACCTAACCTAAACGCACAATACACACATAGACATTATACACAATTATATACATATATTAGTATATACAAAGGTATATAAAAATATTATATTAGTATATACAAAGGTATATACTAATATATGTATATATTTCTTAAATGCTAACCTAAACCTATGCAAGCTGGCCATCGCTATTCACAGAGAAAACGGATTGGTCAGCTCTGCCTCATTAGTGAGGCTGGTCCGTAATTGGCGGAAACGACGACGAAACATCTTCCCCATCATTCAACCACCAGAAATGCTGGTGCTGCCGAACGACATCCCTCTTATCGCGATTCCCCACCGCCCTACTGAACCTGAGACGATCCACACTGCCGTGTGCGACGTCTCTGTTGTAGTTGAGTCGCCTGTCCCCAGCTGTCCGAGCGACATGGAAGATTAACGGCACCGCTGATCTATCCTGGATCAACCCTATCTGATCTAGGTAGAGGAATGCTTCCGGTGGAACGAAGCCGTCAGAGCGCACACTCTCGTGGTAAAGGTAATTGGGGTAGTAAGCCCCAGATATCAGGTTATTCGTCGAAGTCATTGCCCTAGCAATGTGCCTTCGAATCAGCTTAATTATGAAGTTGTCCACTCGTATTAGGTTCGCCCTGTTGTAGAGGACCTCATTATGATAAAATTTCTTGTACTCCGACTATGGAGTTCTGTACAAGCGAAGACAAGCCCTCTCAAACACCCGAATCTTTTCCATTAAGCTTGCTCGTACATTGAACCACACGGGACAACCAAATACCAGCATGGGCCTAATAAGGTAATTGTCGATCTCCTCGTTTGACAAATTCCTATTGGACGGTGGGTGGAGCGTGTTCGAGGAGAGCGCTCTTGTCAAGGTTGCGGAGAAGCGTGTCCATCAAGTCTTACTGTAGTTGTAAAAATATCTTTGGACAAACTCCTCCAATTCCGCAATTTCGTTGGGGACTGTAATTTCGGTGCTAAAACCGCAATGGTCGCTGTCATACACGAATGTGCGCAGACAGTTTAATGTTTGTAAATTTGTACCTGTCAGTCGTATACGTTCGTCGTACAGTAGATCCAAATAAGACCCGCCTCTGGGAAACGATGGGTTATCCGTAGCTTTAAGACCGAGTCTGTACATTACATCGTGCTGACCCCACCAATTGAGTAGTAGGTTCCCTCTAGTATTTGGCAAATTATTTCCCCAATCTCTGTGTCTAGCGTTGAAATCCCCACCGATTATAAAATAATCCTCCCCCGATTCCAGCCTCAGAAGTCGAAAAAGCGTGTCGAGCTCTGTAATGAATAGGGTGGATTGTGAAGCCTCAGGTGCATAAACAGAGGCCAAGTACATCCGCTTTCCACTGCGGAGCGGTATGTAGATGACGACTGCCTCCAACACCCGGAACCTGCGCAACACTCCCTTGTACACTTTGTGAAATTTTATACCTTCTTTAATGAAGATCGCGACACCGTCTCCAGGTTTGGATCTGGGCCGATTTCTTCTTCTAACAATATAATTATTGTACTCCAGTTTGTGCTTATCGGTTAGCTTGGTTTCGCTAGCAAAAAACACATCCGGAGTTTGGTCTTGTAGCAATTTAAACATCGCGGCTCTTCGTTCGATCCTAATCAGTGAATTAACATTCACCGCAAATACCTCCAAAGTTTGCTCCACCATGTGCGTACCCATTACGGCATGTGTTGCGTTAGGCCCGGCAGCAGCGAGTAGATCTGGTCCACCCGCTTGGCCTGTTCTTGTACTTGCTGCTGTAGCTGAGCCATCTGCCCTTGGATTGCGAGCAAGATGGCCAGCATGTTAGGTGCAGCTTCCGTTGTTCTCGGCATTGGCGCTGGAGAAGCAACAGTCGCTTGTTGTACCTTAGCCCCCCTACCTGACGCCATTTGAGCGTAGGAAATTTGGGGCGTGACGGCTGGTGTTTGAAACCTCACAGGTGAACGTTTGACCTCCACCTTCTGCTGCCGAGCTAGTTTTGCTTTTTTAATGTCAGCGAACTTGGGACAACCCCGATAGTTTGCGGTGTGTCCCACGTTCCCACATAACATGCACGAGAGCTGCGTCCTATCGGATGCTCCGTCCCTACCTAGAGCACACTCCTCGGAATTGTGGTTCTTTGCGCACTCACGCATCGAGGCTGCATTTGGCAGTTCGACGCGGCGTGCCCGAACCTCTGGCAGGGAACGCATTGTATAACGACTTCGCTCCTTTTTAATTTTTCCCAGTGAACCACCTGGTAGTCTAGGACATTGATACTTCTTAGACTATCCAGACGGCTTTCGGGACTGAGCTGCACCAAGGAAGAACGGCGGACTCCGTTTCTCCCGCCTGGCTCTAGCTGTGGTAAATGGCTTTACCCCTACAAACTTGAGTCCTTCGCACTCCTTCTCTTTGAGCAGAGCCAGGATCTCCTCAGGATCAGAAGACCGTGGATTCTGCTGCTGCGTGGGGCTGCTCCAACCCCTTGAGCAGCATCGATTGTCGCTTTTCACACTTTGGTGTGAATGAGTAGTGCTCCGTCGTCGTTTCCTTTAGGAGGTCTTTAACTTTCGCGTTACCCTCCACTGTATTACAGTGGATGACATGGCGATCGTTCCCCAATCTCTTGATATTAAAATTATTACCAATGACCAACTTACACAGGTCCTTGGTTTCATTTACCTCTAGTTTATAAGTGTTGATAGGAGGCACCTTCTCCTTCTTCTTCTTCTGCTGCTGCTGTTGCTGTTGTTGCTACTGCTGCTGTTTTTTCAGCTGCTGTGTTTTCATTTGTAATTGTTTCTGCGGCTGCTGTTGTTTCTGTTGCTGCTGCAGTGGTTGTTTCGA
Organism: Volucella bombylans; assembly: GCA_949129095.1. Lineage (NCBI taxonomy): Eukaryota > Metazoa > Arthropoda > Insecta > Diptera > Syrphidae > Volucella > Volucella bombylans. Next base: position 169,998,440 of record OX422140.1, on the reverse strand, counting down.
CTGCTGCTGGTTTTGTTTTTGCTGCAGTTGTTGTTCCTGCTCGTGTTGCTTTTTTTGTTTGGCGCTTTCTGCCTCTAATTTCTCCCTCTGCCTGCGTGCAGTTTGTTTTTTCTTAACAGCAAGCATTTTTTCTTGCAGCTTTGCTATGCTGCTACTAATGTCTTTTAACATTTCATCCTCATCTTCCGATTCGGATGCTGCTAGAGAAGCAAAGTTGTTATTGCCGCTGAATAATGTTCGTCATCCTCTGACAAAACGGCATTTATTCTTTTTTTTGTTACATTAGGAGGGGATTTCAAACTCCTCCTCCTTTTAATGGCTTTCGCCACGGCACCGACAACACTACCGTTGCCTTTTGCATCTCCCGTTATGGGAAGAGCGGAACGCTCTCCACCATCCATCGCGTGCTTTCCTGAACGGTTTTGTTTTGATAACATTATTTTCTAATGTTTTCTAATGTTTTTGACGAACGACTAAAAATTTTTACTGCCTTTGGGACATTGCAGCATTTTTTGCCTCAGTTTTTGGTCGTATTGGAATTTCACACGCTCAAGAAAGGCGTTGCAGTCATTTCTGGCTCGTTTGAACTTTTTTCGGTTTTCCTCTGTCGGGTTGGTCTTGAAGGACCGAAAAGACATTTCCTAACCCTGACGGCCTCTTTACAGCTAGAGTCGTACCATGCCCTTTCTTTTGGTTTGATACTCTTCATCCGATGAGGACTAAAGGATCTCATTCCAAAGAGAATGGTGTCTGTAATCATATCAGCAGCGGCATCCACGTCTTTATCGAGGAAGCACAACGACCAGTTAAAATTCCTAAAGAAGCTGTTAAGACCACTCCAATTGGCTTTCTCGTATTGCCATACGGTTCGTTTAGGAATTTTTCCTCTAACTGAGTGGTCGGTGTACGAAAAATTTGCTGATATGACACAATGGTCCGACGAGCCTAGAGGGGAGATCACATCAACGGTGTACTTATCAGGGTGAGATGTTAAAAACAAGTCCAGGGTGTTGGCGGTATGACTATCAACGTCTGGTATTCGCGTGGGCTCATTTACAAGCTGAGTTAAGTTGTTTTCCGCAGCGAAGATCTCAACACACCGTCCTACGGGTGTTGTCTGTCCAGAATGTCGAAACCACCCAGAATTGTGTATATTGAAATCGCCCGTAATAACGATTTCAGTATGAGGATACAGGGATACAATTCTTTGAATGAAGTCAGACAGCGCATCAAACTCGTTAAAAGTCGAATTGCTGTCCAGTTTGGGGCTTCTGTAAATAAAGCAGTAGTGGATAATTTGCTTACGGAGATGGAATTTTAACCACATGAAGTTGAATTCCGGATTGGAACATGGATCACATTGTGGTGGAGTTTGGTAAGCTACATCATTACGCACGTAAATGGCGAGACCGCGGTGAGAGAAGAATAATGGCACTAGGATGGTGATGCCTTTAAGCACTAGATGAGTTAGACTAGCCAGCTTTCAACTACTTTTCGTAAAGAGAACCTCGGTTTCGAGAGGGTTGACTGAAAGCAGATTTCTAGTGCATCAATCGTCGATCATATCTACAGCTAACTACCCTTTGTCGCTAGGCATGATCCAACAGATATACTATACTCTGCAGCCGAGAATCTACTTTGATATTATTGTGTTTGAAGTATTGGATGCTAAATTCAGGCTGAGGATAGAGTGAGTGGATAGACTGCGTTGATTTTCGTTCCCTTCATTCAATTTCAAAAAATCATTTTCAATAAGCTGTCAGTTGATTTATGAGCATAGGCTTCGTCTAACATTTAGCTCACTCTATTCATGACGTGGCAAGCTGTATGCCGAAAATGTCAATGGGTAACAAATGAAACAGAATTTGAAGGGCCGCACTTGGACAGGCTCTTAACGTGCAGGTGATGTTTTTTTATAGGAACAAGGTGTTAGCTCCTTTTTTCAATGTAGGTCACCAGACGACTTTGCCATAAGTAAGAGTTAATAACTGCAGTGGGGATCAGGGTTTAACATTGGGTTATGAACCCCATTCTGAGCCAACGGTCTTCTTGCATAAGCAAGAAGCACCTACAGCTTTCTTGTTTCTTTCCGCGATATTTGTTTCTCACATCAATGTATTATGCAGGATGAGACCTGATCACCTGGCAATATCCGAGGTTTTGTCTCTTCTTGTGAACAAAACTTGCTTTGCTTTGACCGAATTGAACTTAGGTTACAGATGCGAGTCTAAGAGCAGAGTATAAAAGGCATAAGACAACGACCACTCAGTATAATACGAGGAGCTGCGAAACCAATACATTTAACCAACAGTAAAAAGCGGACACGTCAAAATAATAAATATGAACTGAAGCTTGCACAACGTACTTCAACAAATTGTGCAAGGCGCACAAGCCAACACAGGAAGAACAATCTTTTGGTGCAACTTAACCAGCTATCTTATTACTTATAGATTTTGCAGCAGCTTTTTCAGATATCTGCTGCTGGTCAATGAACGTAATTTTAAGCAATTAAACAGTTGATACTGCTTTCCCAGAAAATACGGTCCCCTTATCGTTTTTTTAAGAGAAATTCCGACTCAAACTTTCAGGAAATGCAACTGCAGATGTGTAAATCTACATTCCACGTCCCTTTCTATCTTCCTCACACATGGTATTACTACCGTTTATATCAAAAGGGCCAAAAGGTTATCGTACTTCAACAATCCCATTGCAGCAAGAACCAGGAAATGATATTACTCACAGCTGCTAGCTGGGGTGATAATGTTCAACACCATCGTAGTCATCACCTATCCAAACAGACGCACATTATATGTTTCACGCATTTTCTAGAATCTGAAGAGGAAACACCTCCGATTCCAAGCCGCTGGTGTTCTAATTTCCCTTTTCCACACAGTAGGTGTAGGTACCGCTGGACGGTCGGTGCTGTTAAAATACCTCAATCATTTGCACCCAATTACGATGTTCGAATTGCTCTGTTGATTCTAACAATTAATACGCAGCTCCTACAAAAGACCGCGCGAGACACATTCCTTTGGTCGCACATTGTTACTTTGTTTACACTAACTGGCGCTAGGTTAGCCTCGAGCATTCCTCCTCCTTCGTCTATCGCCTACCCACTCATGGACCCGAACAAGAGTACGAATATGTGGGTGCCATGGTTGAGAATATCTAACAAGATCACATGCTATCATGACGGCTGCATCATGGTATCTTGGTTCTACACGAAATTTTTTTTCTCTCATAGTTCGGATGAGCACAATGTCTTAATCTACTCGAACACATCTCCAGCGTTCATTGTGATCTTCAATATTTGAGATCCCATCAAGATCGCTGGTATGGATAACTACCTCTGTCACTACATCTAAGACGGCGGCGACGGAGCAGTGGATGTTAATTAGACTGCTCCACATTTCAACGGATGTTGTAGAAAAAGTGAAAATCCAATAATTGATGCGACACAAAATTAGTGCATCAAACAAATAGACAAGCACCAGAGGAAACGACAAACGTCAGGCAGCAGATACATTTGTATCTGCATAAATGGGACTGCATTTCGGATTAATTTGTGGTCGGTTTGATGTTTTAATTATTCACCGAGAATAATAAAGTAGATTCCCAACGTCGTCGCTTATTGACGTAATCAGTTAGTTATGGCCCATTTGGAAGGAGGATTGGTACGTTGAGGAATCTCCGTCGCAGGCGGTAATTTGTTTTCGGTCAGATTATGCAAGAGATTTTCGCTGATTAATGAGTCGGTGATTCGGTGGGTCGTGTTTTTGGAAAAACAAACGTTAAGCGGCTCTTAACCACCCGGTTCGATGGATCGATTCGATTCTGAAGAGAATTTTAGAAGCGCGTACTCCAGCTGAATATCAAATGAAGTCGAGGCAGAGGTAGATAGACCTGGTAATGTCTACTCGTATGTCGAACGTCCGAGTTCGGATTGTTTGGACTTTTACTTCTTCGGCTGTGGTGGACATTGTGGTGCTGGTGATTCTTAGAAGTCATGCGCTGATGTTTAATTCATTTCGAGTGGATGGAACGTAGGTGCGCACGCGAGTTTTACTCGTAGTTGGCTGCCACTCAAGTGGAACATTGACTTTGTTTAGCAGTAAATTGATCGATAGAATTCGTATTCCAGCAGTCACTCTATTGAAGAGTTTTCAATGGAATAGTTGTGCATTTCGATAGCGGAAGTTTTGCTGCAGTTGGCAAGGGTTCCAGTGTACAAACCTCAAACCATGTCGTTGAAGTTGAAGTAAGATGTTGTTTACAAATCGTAGCAATTCACTATTCATGGTCGTGCGTCACATGTTGATAAACAGAAATCCAAGAAGGACATTGCCACTGATCGGGCTAATAATACAAACTGAAGAGCAACGACCTATAGAATGTTAGAGAATAAGAGTGATGGAAGTTTGAAAGTAAGACAAGACAGACGGGGACTGTTGCAAGTACATACATAGATACATATAATATATGTATGTATAAATTCCGCTAACTCCAAGCAAATAAACTGTAAGCAAATAAAGTTGGCCTTCGGGAAAATGTCTTAGACAAGTAAAACGTTGAATTGCGGTGCTACCACAACCATGATTCTGCTTAGGAACGGATTTGCTTTAGCCCTAAGCAAGGTATGCAATCTGGCATCTACCGATGGCTATAGCCACATCCAGAGTCTGTTTTATCTGCCTGTGGGGTCAGTGGTAAGTAATTGTATAAGCCTTTACGCAATCTAAGGTGAGGTTGTAAGATCCAAACATTTTTGAGTTTTTCTTCTAACAGACTTAGGTAAGCATTCTGCGTTACAGAATCCAACAAGCTGAGGAGCTGAAAATACGCGTCAGATACTATGTTGATGACTTTTAGCTACTGCACTCGTATTTCGATTACTTTCCGGAATGTTAAGGTCTTCCCGACTTAAAAACTAAAGCCCCACTGAACTTTAGATTCGTTCATCTGGAGACAAATTTCATCTTATGTAAGTTGGACAATTTGAGACTGAGTGAAATAAGGTGGTTGGAAGAGAGAGAGTATCAGTCTATAATAGGGAACACTTTTTTATTCCGAAAAAATATCCGATGGCCCCCGGAAAGCTGGCATATTGTAAATACCAACCTCATGAACGGACTCGATTTCTGGGTAACCATACGGAAATAGAATACTGATTGCCAAATTTCTGGTGACATATCGCGATTTTACAGCTCTCGGGTAATGACGAGGTCGACATGGCTATAATCAACTTAGCGCTGTTTTCAACCAAAGACCAAATACAAACATCACCATGTTGATAGACATATCCAATCCTAGGTAATAACAACAATAAACTCAAACATGTTAATGAGAAGTTTTGGTTTGATGACCGCAATGACAGTGGAGAGCACTTTATTGGATTCTCCAAGGCCAATCGTCTTGTCATAGGTGTGGCCTTGTTTGAACATAAGACCTACCACAAAGTTGGGTGTTAATTGATAAGCAACCTCTTACCAAGTTGACCATTTGGCAATCCATCGCAGCTTTAGAAGAAGTCTCCAGGACGTGAGTTATAGATCATGAGATCACCACCTTAGGATAGCTACAGAACAGCTACAGTTCGTAGATTTCACGAGAACGCCAGTATATTCAGGTATTTCCTGGACATTTTAAAGGATCCCTCAGTGAACAAGAATTAAGGTACCGTTTTGCATTGAAACAATCAACACCTCGCCTTTTGCCAATATTCAAAATGATTGGGGTACTGGGCATGTCGATCGCATGACTTCCTGAGGATATCTATAAAACGACCGACTATTCTTCGCAATTAAAAGCAACTACTATGTAGCTCTGAGATGAGCTCTGGCCACATTGCAACTTTATTGCAAAATAAGTAACCGAGACGCAGTATATCGCTAAACAGGAATGTCAATTGGCCACCGACATCATGCGATTTGACGCTCTTGGACATTTTTCTTTGTGGTTATTACAAAAGTAATGTCTATGCTGCCGGTGTAACTGCCCGGTCACGGAAAAAATCTATAGTTACAAAGCAACAACAAGCCTCGGATACGGACGGATCTACTGTTGACAACTGTTGACAAAGAAATAAGATTGGAGGGACCGAACAAAAAAAGGATGAAAAACTATGACATCTACTACGGCGATGGTAATCGCCTCACAGAGGAGAAATACAGTGACACAAAGATAGCTTCTACAAGATCTTAGGCAAGATCTATGAGCAGTTTTTATACAAAGCTTGGAAGAGATGGCATCTTTGGTAGTATTGTAGGAAGGTATAGCTGTACGACACCACCTCCGATAACAGATTCAGGCTAATTGATTTTGCTCACCAGCTCTATGAGCAGAAGAAGAGGGACGAATGCCGGCTTCTCAGGGGAAAAAAAGAAGGAGCATGAGAAGCGCGCTATCAAGGAAACTGAGAGATGTTACTCCTGGAATGAGATTCGGAAATTTAACCAAAAGGTAAAAAAAAACATGCCACCGGCACACATCTCCAACCTAAGCATGTAGAGACTAACTAGGGAACACAGTAGTAGATGCGGAGGATTAGACTGTACAACGGTGATAATGAACCAAACACCACTGTCAGGTAGAACGAACTTTTCAACTTGGACTATGTAGACCAACAATTCCGTTCACCCGAAATGGACGAAGTGAATATAGCCATATTTAAGCTTAAGTCCCACAAAGCTGCTCATCTGTAAAATATGATTGGACAAAAGTATGTCCGATGAATGGAATCTTAGCCTTCTTTGTCCGATTATCAGGAAAAGAGACTCTCTGAACTGCGTCAACTACAGAGGTATCAGTCTTCTTCACATCGTCTACAGGATCCTATCTACCGTATTGTGTGAACGACTGAAGCCGTTCATCAACAACCTGATCGGTCCATATCAGTGTGGCTTCAGGCCAGGAAAGTCCATCATCGACCAAATATTCACATTACCGCAGACTTTAGAAAAAATCCATGAACTCTAAATCGATTCACACCTCCTAGTCATCGATTTAAGGCTAGCGAACAAAACAATGTCTAGTTTTAGCATCCCTGCCAAACTCACCCACTTGTGCAGGATGACGCTGGAGAATGCACGCTGCTCTATCAAGGTCGGTAAAGAACTGACCGAGACCTTTGATTCCAAAAAAACAATTTAGACATGGCGATGCGCTGTCATGCGATTTCTTTAACATCATTCTTGAAAAAATATGCAAAATTCACGCGCCAATACAAGAAGTCTCAAAAGTCCGTCCAATTAGTCGCATATGCCGACGATATTGATATAATCGGAAGAAAGAAGCGTCATGTCATTGGCGTTTTCGCGAGTATTGCAGCAGGAGCGGCGGATATGGGTTTAGCAGTCAAAGAGGACGAGACCATGGACTTATGTATATGACCCCCAACGAAGAGACCCTCGACACATATAACTTTGAGGTATTTAGGGACTTTGTCTACCTAGGTTCCGCTACCAATTCAGACAACGACGCCATCACTAAGATCAAACGAAGAATAACTCTTGCCAATCGCTGCTTCTTTGGACTAAGAAGGCAATTTACTAGCAAGGTCCTCTCCCGAACAACAAAAGTGACCTTAATGGCGCAGAGGGATGGACTTTATCAACAATGATGAGGATGCTCTTTTCTACTTTGAGAAGAATATTCTTCGAGTGATTTTCGGTCCCGTCTGTATAGAAGGTGAGTGGAGGAAGCGGTACAACGACGAACTCTAAGATCGGCAATACAGCTCCAGCAATTTTTTTGTAGTTAGGGTTAAATATGATTTTCTTTACATTATCTAGATCGGATGGGCGGAATATTTATTTATCAATGCTGAGATTGAGTAGAATGTTTTGCTTGATATCGTGTTTATACTGTCTGCAGAAATGGTGTTTCCATATTTTTTCAAACTTCAGATTGGGTTTTAAAATCGTGACATATTCTTTGTCCATGATAATATAAAATTGAACCTCATTCCTGTTACAGAATCTCTCTAATTCATCGACGCGTGCACATTTACATGCCCCATTATTTTCCATTGAGAAGCGGGTGTTCGGCCTCATCATTATGCTCGTAGAGCTCGCGAACTGCTGGAGCCATAATCATGGTCTCATCACAAATGCAAAAAAAAAAAATGTTATGCATATGATGTTGATCATCTGATGAAGGTTAATTTGGGAAAGAAGCAACATTGCTACTATCAAACAGAGAAGACTCCACCAAGGCATATTCTGAAAATGTGCCCAAAAGCTGATCTTCATCCTCTGGTCGTAAAGAAACTCTTTTTGATTCATCGTCGGTGTCAGAGGTAGAGACCGTCGGACTGGTTGTCACCTCGGAAAGATTGGAGTGGTCGCTGTCCATTTTAACAAAGGAAATTAACGCTACAAGATCTGAAGCTGTACTCACTATTTCAATTGAAAGAGTAGGAAGTTATTAGCATCCAGCTCATCCTTTTTGTAAACCCTTAAGGTTATTAGCTCGAAACCGAAACGAATAATGCCTTTAGTCTGGCCAGAGGATTAAGGGATTCGTTATTGATCGCATTAATGCACATGTATGTATAAGGGTCACTTAGGTCAATAAGGTCTTTTAGTTTCCAGTTTCGAGACTTTCCAGTCATAAGTTTGAAGAATCGGGTTGCTGAGCCAAATGATCTCCAGACTGCCTTCTGGGAAGAAGGGCTCAACTGGGATCCAGGTGTGGTTTCTAGGTCTGCGAGACCTAGAGCTTTGCATCCGGCCAGACCTCTCCTAATCCAACCACGGGTTGTGTGTGAAGATAGAGAAATCTTTGGTCCGCACAAGCGATAAGCTTGACATGACCTTGGTACCAGCCAGCATTGCCTGTGATGGGGAGTGGTCCGGACATTTCCCGCATGATGGCCAAGAAACTTCCCGAATGTTTTAACTTGACCAACCGCCACCGTTCAGGTGTAATTGATCCGTCGCTCATATCAATCACCACGATCATTATTGCGCCTTTTAGAACTACCCTAAAAGGCCTCAGAGATGTGACGTTGGAAGGCCCTTTGGCGGTTTTGTCTCCTTTAATTTTGGCTCTTTTGGGAACCGGAACGGTTTCCTTAAACGATCTCATGCCCTTGGAGGAGTCTTTCATCGTTTTGGAATGCTTTTGGTTCACTTCATTTGGTTCCTCATGTCCGCAGTTCTCTCGATCTCCGGAATGGATCCGAGGGTTTTTATAATACGTGCTGGATTTCGGCGTCTTATGTATAGCACCTTGGATGGGGCTTGCCGACGCAAGAATTTTAGTAGCAGCAGGTAGACCATGGCGTGCCAAAACTTGCTGCAGCTAGGGGTGGAGGAAGTGGTAACACCATGGCTTGCAATAGTCTTGCCACTCGTTGAGAGTTTAGTGTTTGGCTCGTTGCGCTTTCCTTTAGAAGGTGCACCATGACCTGTCACAGTCTTGCCTTTAATCGGCATTACAGAAGCCTTGCCGGTAGTGGGTGTAGTCACCGTATTCACGTCCGGTATTTCAAGAGTACCTAAGAGTATCAGGACTCATATGGACAACTTCTCGAGAACCGTTAACCATAAAAAAAGCCAAAACTATTTTCATCACGACGTTTATAATCAAATAATAATTAACAAGTGTTTTTGGGCAACGATTAATGGTTGCAAATTCCAGCTTTATGTGCCACCCCAACATAGTTTTGGAGAGCAAAATGGTACATAACATACGATATTGCCAACAGATATATTCTTAATACTGTAGTATGAGCCTTCCATTCCATTTTATTATTAATATTTAATCCCATATATTTGAAAACAGAAACAGTTGGGAGAGCAATTAATATTTGAATCATGACTTATATCAATGCTCTTGTTTACACCACAAGTATACAAACTAATAATCACGTTTTTACATCCTGCACTATAAAATTAGGAGGACTAAGATCGAAAGTAGGTACAAAGTCGAGTCCTGATGTACAAGAATAAAAGTAAGCTATATCATCAGCAAATACAGTTTAAGCCCCTTTTAAATCTTGAGTAAAAATAGAGTTTATAAAAATAAGGGAAAAAATTGGACACCGAATAAAACCTTGTGGGGCACCGATTGGAATATTTAGGAGCTCACTGAATATCTCCCTATCCTTAAAATTTGATTCCTATTCTTAAGATTTTGTATTTTTTTTTTCATGCTCTTAAAATGTATGCACATAGCACGTGTGAAGGAAACTTAGGAAGGAAGAAAAGAGAGGTACTGATTTTACTTTGGTCTTAAATGCTTGCAAGTTAAAATGACTAGGAAATAGAGAGCTCGACAGGGCATTCCAGAAGCTAGTTGTATGGCTTAGGAAAGAATCACCATATTTTAGAGTACGTTCAAAAGTAGTGTTGCAAATCATACAATAGCAGAACTTATGTATATTTTAGTATTCCCTTCTTCGTTACAAAACTTATTTAATTCATGCACTTACATTTACACTTCTTTTACATGTCTTAGGAACTTAAAACTTTTAATGATGTTCATTTTCCTTCCAACTCGAATACGATTTTCTATTCAAATTGAGTATTCTTTTATTATATGGTGCTGAAACCCGGGAGAAAAAACGTACGGAAACAAGAAAATATTAAAATCATGTAATGGAACTCTCTGATCGAGCTACCGATAGGGGGCAGGTTTCAAAAATAGTAAAATCTGTCGGTGAATTCCTCGCTAACGATGAATCGCAACTAAATAACAAAGAAGAGCTGGTAACGTTTAACTTAACTACGGATCACAAAAGTATCGCCAATCGAGAGGTTAAAAACTAGGATCTCATTAAAGTCGAGGATATGGCAAGAGAACTCGAAAGAGTGGCGGATTACGCATATTCTGCAGTAGGTATGATAGCACAACTCAATTCAGGGCTTGAGAAAATTCATCGAAAGCTGAAGCCTACTATCATGAAATGTGATGAGCGCTCTCATAGTCATAACACACCAGCTCTTGCATATTTATCCATGAAACTACAAAAATTACCGTTGAGAAAATTTTACAGCAATTTCCAGGAACTGTTACCATTTTGGGAACAATTCAGAATGGCAGTTCATGGAAATAACAGTTAGACGTCATCAGATATGTAAGTTCAGCTAAGAAAAGACGTCGCTGGCTTATGCAATCTGGGACGTGAGTCTGGGAACGATAATGAAAAGCAGAAAGTACTGTCATCAGCAATGGAAAATATGTGGAGATTTTTGAGTACTCTTGCTACTATACTAGTGCGAAAGTGGATTCGTCCCATTGAATATTCGACGCACTCAAGTGTAACCGGATACCCAGCCCAATCTGGAAGAGTTGAGATGGCCGCAAAGCATACAACAAGCAGATTGGCCATGTCCAAAGAGCTGACAGCTGGAATGTCATTATAAATGAGCGTTGTGATGTAGGATAAAGAATTTGTAATATTTTTGACGAACAACTAACAATTTTTATTACCCTTGGAGCATTGTAGTATTTTGTGAATCTTTTGGTCATATTCAAATTGCACACGCTTAAGAAAGACGTTGCAGTCATACCTGGCTTGTTTGAACTTGATGCAACTCCTCTTGTTAAAAGTGGACGAACAGAAGAACAGAAGAATAAAAGAACATTCTACAGCGAAAGTTCAAAGAAATCGACAAAAATTTTAAATAAATTAATAGCAAAGTTGAGCAACTGGCAAAAGAGCTCAATACAGTGCGGAAACACAAACACCGAGAATGTTCTTTAAGCGGTCCAAAGAGAAAAGAGTTGAACCCTCCCTCATTCGATGGCCAGACCTCATTGTCCGCGTACAAGAATCAGTTCGACATTGTTGCTTGTGCGAACCACTGGTAGAATGAAGAGAAGTTCTTTGCCCTAGAAATGGCCCTGTATGGCCCACGGTACTGCAGCAACAATTTTGCAAGCAATAGACATCGAAAAGCATCAAGATTATGCGGTTTTAATACAGACAATCGAGAAACGGTTTGGAGATATCCACATGCCGGAGGTTTACAAGGAAGTAGCATCTGTTGAATGCTCCTGCGATAGTCTTGGTGCCGAGGAACGAGATACTCCATGGGATAAACAAAGAATACGCTGCTGAACTTCAATGAAATAGGACATCTTCAAAGGCAGTGTAAAGAACCGATGCAACGAGAAAAGGCTGCTCTCACTATGGTAACGAGAATATAGAGGAAGAAACCGACAGAAATGGCTAATAATGATGGGGCGGCAGTTGGTAGCAGGAGTCGACGACCCCAGGACCATCATCCAAGTCTCTCTAGCAAAACGAAGCAATGAAAGCCTTCAAGTAGAAGTATTTAGTAGAAAGGAATAAGTTCTATCATCAATTTATTTTTTATTTTTTACAATTAGCGCGCACAAGGGATTTATGTACCCTTAAGATGTTTGCACATAGCGTGGGCGAAAGGAAGTTAGAGAGGGAAAAAAGAGACATATCGATGTGCGTTGGTTTTAAATGTTTGCAAGTTATACTGGATAGGAAATAAAGAGCTCGGCAGGGCATTCTAAAAGCGAGTTGTACGGCTTAGGAATGAATCACAATATTTCAGAGTACGTCCGAAGATAAGCGTGTACTGATGAGGTGTTACGGTTAAAAGTTTGATGGGGCGGGATGCTACTGGCAATTTCGGAAGAGCACTGGTAGTGAAAATAGCGATACAACAAGGTGAGACACTAGACGTTACGCCGGTGTTCGAGGGTGTCTAATGACTGCGCTATATTGGCATCACCTATGAGCTTTATCGCAAGGTTTTGGATCCTATTTATCAAGTGCAAAGAGGTCTTAGGGGCACCTAACCAGATGTGGGCATTGTACTACAATTTTGGGCGGATAAACGCCTTATATATTGTGGCCAGGTCAGAGGAGGAGAAATATTTCTTACATCGCTTAAGGAAACCTAGACATTTCGCAGCATTTTTGGCGACATCAAACGTAAGTTATCATTGACACACATACCGAGAATGGAATGTTTTTCGGTTTCAGCGATGCAAGTGCCATTCATGGATAATGGCTGGGTATTTCAATTTCGCTTTAACGACAGCAGACAGCATTGTGTTTTGGAAGCATTACATTCCACTCTGTTGATAGTTCCTCAATTGGTTATGCTGTTAATATCGGAATTTAATAAGCTTAACATACGCTGCCGTTCCCGTTCTACAAACGAAGAGCAGGGACGTCAGTCCGGAAACGAATATGAAAAGCAGAGAGTACTGTCGTCAGCAAAGGAATAAACTGGATTAGAAGTAGCAGACAAGAGATCATTAATGAAAATTAAAAAGAGTGTCGGAGACAGAACGAAGCCTTGGGCACACCAGCATTTATTTTGTGAATATCAGACTTGAAACCATCCAAGACAACTTGAATTGAACGTTTCAAAAGATAGTTTCTAATCCATTGAAGAAGAGAGCCATCGATCCCAAATGCACGCATTTTCGACAAAAGAGCCTGATGCCAAACTTTGTCAAACGCCTTAGAAATATCAAGTGCAACTATCTTGCTTTCACCAGATTGACGTATGCTTTTGTTCCACTTTTCGGTTAGACATGCCAAAAAATCACCAGTGAACCTGTTGCTACGAAAACCGTACTGCCGGTCATTGAGAACTTTTCATGTTTCGAGATATTTCAAGAGCTGACGATTTATCAGCGTTTCCACGACCTTGGAAAGAAGGGACTTAAGTGCAATGGGGGGTTTTAATAGACCGAAAAAAAACATTTCTCTAACCCTGACAGCCTCTTTGCAGCTCAAGTCGTACCATGACTTTTTTTTTGGTTTGGTATTCTTCATCTGATGAGGGATAAAGGTTCTCATTTCAAAGAGAATAGTGTTTGTGATCATATCAGCAGCGGCATTCACGACGTTATCGAGGAAACATGACGACCAGTTAAATTTCCTAAAAAAGCTGTTAAGTCCGCTCCAATTGGCTTTCTCTTTTTTTCATACGGTTCTTTTAGGAATCTTTTCTCTAACTGTGTGGTCGGTATATGAGAAATTAGCTGATATAACACAGTGGTCCGACGAGTCTAGAGGGAAAAGCACTTCAACAGTGTACTTATCAGGGTGAGAAGTTAAAAACAAGTCCAGGGTGTTGGCGGTAACTAACAACGTCTGGTATTCGTGTGGGCTCATTTACAAGCTGGGTTAAGTTATTTTCCGCAGCGAAGTTCTCAACACACCGTCCTTCGCATGTTGTCTGTCTCGAAGCCACAGAATTGTGTATATTAAAATCGCCCGCAATAACGATTTCAGTATGAGGATACAGGGATACAATTCTTTGTATGGAGTCAGACAGCGCATCGAACTCATTGTAGGTCGAATTGCTGTCCAATTTGGGGCTTCTATAAATAAAGCAATAGTGGATAATTTGCTTGCGGAGATGGAGTTTTAACCACATGAAGTTGAATTCCGGATTGGAACAAGGATTACATTGTGGTGGAATTTGGTAAGCGACATCACTACGCACGCAAATGGCGAGACCGCGGTGAGAAAAGAATAATGGCACTAGTTCATAGCCAGGCAGCTTCAGATCGGAGGATCTGAGTGGTGTGGGCGGGGATCTACCTGTGTTTCACTAAGTGTTAAAACAGCTGGTCTGTATTTACAGACGTGGACGTACGCAGAAAAGTGATTACTTTTTAGCCCACGTATATTTGCTAGGTGTACTCTAAATTCGCTAGCCATTAGAAAAAAACAAACACCAAAAACACAGTAACCGACGATGCTAAGCAACGAAAGAAGAAGACAACAAGCATGCTATAACATACCACGGCACTGGACTGAATACGGAAAAAGGAGATATGAAGTAACTAACATGTACAATTCAATTTCTTTAAGATATACATGCACATATAGTAAACCGAACTCACTACATTTAATAAATAAAATAATAACGTAAATAAACTTCTGCAGATAAATCCCTAATTCTTCGCAGATGATTACAATATATCAAAATGTTAAACTTGAAAAATTGTCAATAAAGAAGCAGTTCTAATTCTTCTGTGGAGCATTCTCTTTATGCTTATTGTTTGCCTTGAAGCACTTTCCGGTATTTCTCCTTAAACTAGACTTTTGATTGTGGTGGCTTATGGCAATGGCGATCCGCCTGATGACCTGTTAGCAACCTTACGCTGATAACGTATAACTTCTTAAAAAAAAATTAGCGACACTCGATCGGCAAGACTTCTGGTGACCTCTTGACCGATTCTAGGCGCCCTTAGCCGTCATAAGCTAAGGAGTCCTCCAAATGAATATTTACATGAAGCAAACGTATAGACAATTTAAACATATATGGATAAGACACTGCTCGTATATTTTATTCATGAGCTCGTAGAAGCTATCGTCATCTTTATTATTTCTGAGGCTATATATGCATATTTGGTTTACGCTAGATCAGCAGATTCAACGTATAATAATCATAAGCACATGGAAGTAATCGCAACTACACATATTATGATGATTTGTCCATGTCACTTCCTTTCGATCCATCATTAGTCCAATTTCACTTCACAGTCGTTTGTTAATATGAAGCAGGTAACGTCATTTATAGTTTTATTGGTTAGCTCGTCCTTGGACTTGGGTATTTTCAAAGTTTTCATTATTTGAAAGATCTTTTCCAGCAACCACTCAAATAGCTATACATCATCAAAAGCAAGAGTACACGTATCTGCTTGCATAAATCTTTGCAATACAACCATCATCCGTGGTATCTTCACTTGTGAGAGTTATTTTTGTAATTGCCGGTGACTTTAATAACGCTTAAATGCCATAAAACTAAAATGCAACATTGCTTTGTGTTAGCGTGCAACATTATGAACATGCAACAAGTTTTATTAACTAGACCAACATGAAGGTATTGTCTAATAATTCTGGTTTTTTTTCCCCTCAATGGACAGCTGAAGATGTTGCATTCAATGTCAAGTTTAATGAGAGCTTTGATGCATCCTTAGTCGGAAAAATTATTGGATAATTAAAAACGTTTTCTCGGCTCTGGATTTTGGCTTTCATTGTGTGTGTTAAGGAATGGTATGTATATTTTCTAAGGTCAATCTCGAAGAGGCATGCGTAAATATAAGTACTATAGTCACCTCTTTGAAATGAATCGAAAGTTTGCATAAAACTGATACTTCAAATGAATGAAGAGTCACTTTGCAGCATTCACTTGTAAACTTCTTGACGACTGTTGCTATTGGTGTCACTTATATAGTATGCCTAGTAAAGTTATGTACTTGCTAAAGTGTCGTGCACCCATGAAACGCCAATAAATATGCATTTGTTTGGTATTTTTTCACTTCATAGTGATATTGAATAGTAACGACAAGTACGGCTATACTCATAGGTAGCCCAACCATCTATAGAAGGCTTAGTGGAGAATATACTTAGTAGTAACATAGATTCCGACCTTGGGAAGTCCTCCTCTGAGCCCTGCCTACTAAGTTTGAACAAATAACTCATTTTGTTGCAATATTCTCGTAATAGAATGTAACTTCCACTTAATGCCGACCCTATAAACTGTATTTCAACTGTACGAGTATGTCAGATTAATGTAATAAAATATTCTCTCTTCTTCGTTGTTCACCAAAGCCCCGTGTTGTGTTTTTCATAATTCTTTTGATTGCAGCATCTTTTCAACGGGTTATTGGCTCAGACCCGCCTCTATCAAAATAATACAACATTTTTCGTAAATAAAACTTAAGCTATAGAAGAAACTAGAACGATTTTTAAAGATTATATTTTGAGGTATAAAAATGGCATCCAATGTTGCGTCGTGCAAATTGCGATACTTGGGAATTCTCGGTGAAGTCACTGATAGACCATGAGGGACTCTGTGAAGGAATCCTCGCAATCGACGAATCAAAAATAACTGACCACACAAGAGCAACGATGAAAATTGTTTTGCTCATGGACCCAGTGAATTATATTCACATACAGATAGGCACCATAGTAAAACAAATTCAGAATAATTCGGTCTGCTGCGAAGCATTATAACGACGCGATTGAATGATTGCAGTACAGTGGAGGACTAAGTCTCCAAGAAGATAGTTTCGATTGCCATAAACCTGAGTAGGATTGGGACGCCTGTATGCGACGAATGGGTTGGTACTTTACTGTTAGCTTGTTTACCGGGTCAATACAAACACATGATCATTGGTATTGAGGTATTCGGCTATCTCAATCACAGGTGATGCCATCAAAACATAAATTGTTCAAGACGCCAAACAAGAAATTCCTGAGGACATCACAGCGGCATTCTATGGTGCCGTAGCAGTAGCAACAACAGTGGATCTGCCAGCGGGAGCAGCCAAGGTGTAGCATGCTGTTATGCAACAAAGTTGGATATTTTATGAGGAATTGTTCATCAAGGCTAAAAACAAGTAAAGAAGCAGATCGTAAAAAAAGAAACTATGTTTTATACGTCATTTGCAACCAAGTTCCGGTGCATCTGCACATATGTGTACTAGCAGACAAATGTTGTCAGATGTCCATCAACCACCAAATAGACAGGTGGTAATATTCAACAACGCTAGGCAGGTGTAGGCAGCCTAAATCTACTAGTTACAAGTTCCAAAAAGGCGGAGGTGAACGTGGAAAACGTATTGTGTATACCAGATTTGTGCGTGAATCTGCTTCCAATGAGCAAAATAATCCAAAAAGGATACTAAAGTATACAGTAGAGTTCAATTAGCTAGTCTGCAAAGTTTATAACCGCAGTTATAATGTCGCAGCAACTGCTACTCACGAAGGCGGACTTTTCAGGTTGGGCAGGAACATTGCTGAAAAAGTTTGCGTAGTTCAGGACTTGGAAGCTGGCACCTTAGAATAGGACATCTTGGTGAACAGAGATTACAGTGGGCTATTGGTCGCCTTCCTACTTTCGGAACATTGTCATCAACTGCCTATAAAGTGTGCCTTAAAGGCAAGCAAGGCATCAGAGCGAGTGAAGTGTTGGAGCTTATTCACTCCAATTTATGTGGTCCTTTCCAAGCATCAAGTAAGGGCGGTGCTCGATACACTTTGATATTTGTGGATGGCCAAACTAGAAAATTATTTGCATATTTTCTACAGTCAAAGGACGTTTCTTCATTTTAAAGCCTTAGTGAAGAATCAGTGTCGTATGCTCTGACAATGGGTCTGAATACTGCAACAAGGGGTTTTAGACATTATTGCGTAAAAGTGGTATACGCCACCAGACGACCGCAGTAGCAGTCCACATCATCAAAAGATCTCCATGCAATTCATTAACACATAATGTACCAGAAGAGGCGTAGCAAAGCAAATGGTTCATGTTCCAGAAGCTCGACGAAAGAAACTAGGCGGAAAGTCCGAGACCAATGGATATCGTGGTATTTTTTGAGATTTAACTCTTATTACCAACAAAGGTAACTACAAATTATGACTTCACTAATTTTTCTGGATTACTATATTCTCGGATATCTGTGGTGCTGAGGGCAATGGTAACAGTGGGTCTGTTTCTGATGGGATAAACATATATATATCTGACGCACCTCCTCAAGATAGTGAGAACGAGTACATAATTCCACATTCGGTGTCCAAGATAGTTTCTCCTAGCACCCAATTGATCTGACTAGGAACTCTAACGGAACGCTATATTAGACGAGCTCGATTCCTTGACAGAAAACAATACCTGGGAACTCGTTAAATTACCAGCGAACAAAAAGGCGATCAATAAGATCGTTCTAAAGAAACAATACATTTTGACAAGAGCGGTATATTAGTGAATTGTTAGCTCATTTCAATATGACAGATGGTAATTTCGCTAGTACGCTGTTGGACGCTATTATGAAACTAGCGGGAGAGATGGGTCCAAAGATAGGAGAGGAGGAATATGAAATGTCCCAGATACCGTACCAATGGTCAGTTGGAAGTATTATGTTTGCGGCGCCTACGAAAAGCCGGTAGTAGCTTCAAGCGGTCGGTCCAATTTTTGATGACCCAATCTAAAATGTGTACCGTTAATCCGGCACTCTCTGGCGATGCCCAATTCAGCTGATCGGCGCCAAATCGACGTTTCTGTGTCTCCTTCGATACTGGCGTGTATGTTTTCTTAATTTCGCACCAATCTCTGTCTGGTTTGTGCTTAAGATCCAAAAGAGTGTACTTACGCTCAAACTGCGACGAATTGCCTGCACACTGAAGCCATGATAACGACCGACTTTACGGCGAAATTCACGTCAGCACTCGAGTTTATAAGATTGGCAAGTCGAGTCCGGATAGACATCGACCAGTATACTATGGCTACCACTTGGAGGTAAAATAAGCACAACTGATGTGTACAAACAGTTACAGGGTATCGCTAGGTTCATCTCTCAGTGCCTACCCTATTTCTCTTGCACCCAACCACCGGCACTTTTTATTTGGTTTTCTAAATTTGCCGCAGTAAAAACGCAATAATTTTTTTCAACACCAATTTTCAACGAAATTGGTCTAATGAGTGTTTTGTACAACAGTAATTTTATATTTTGTGACACATGCATGGAATTCAGCAACGGCATTTATATACGTGTCACCATATTTGTTAACCAGAAGTCTGTTTTGGAAGTTAGTATCAAGATATTTAGTTTCAACACGTACTATGGTGCAATAGGACTTCCATTAATCTGGAGTTTTAACAACTTACTTTCCTTTACCCCAACATAATGACTTTTTCCACTAGAGCTTATGAAGCATGTTATACCATTTTTGTGAGTGTTTATGTTAAGTCACCACTTTTTTAAGTAATCTTCTAAAATACAAGAACTTTGCTTGGTTTTGCTTTACTAGCTACTAAGGTAGTATCGTAATATCTATCTAACTTAAGATGTTTGAAAGGAAAATCGTTAAGAAATCTTTTAAAAATAACAGACCCGAAAATAAAATCTTCTGGCATACCTGAATACTTGAAAAGATTCTGAGTATTGAGTACCAATGAAGATGAAGGTGGTTCTGCTTCGAAGAAAACTGAAGATTAGTTTTATCATCTACGTTGGCCAGTTTAGCTTAAAGGCTCTTCGAACTAAATCGTGTCAAAGGCTTTTAGAAAATCAAAATCCAAGCTCACTGTGTATTTCTTATTTCGCAGACTTTGAACAATCGTATGGTATAAGGTAAGGGATGCGTGTTCAGTTGAATGACTTTTCTTAAAACCAAACTGGTTATTTGGTATAACATTTGATTCCTCGCAAAATTCGTTCAACTCATCAGTTTGTACCCTCTCAAAGAGTTTTCCTGCGTTTGAAAGCATTGACATAGGCCGAAAATCGTTGACTTCCTTTGTGGATTTTCACTTCGCTATCGGAAGAAGCTTGGCTATTTTGAATATTTGGAAAGTATCCATTTTAAATGCAATGGTTAAATAAAAGCGAGAGAAGGAAATCCAATGAATGAGGACATTTTCGCAGCATGAAGTTACAATAGATTTCTTTCGGATTTCTTTTATTCTTTAGAGCTAGTCTTAGCAAGTTTACGTTGTTGCGCGTTGTAAACAAAAGTATTGTAAACAAGGATCACGTGCGTCGTGTATAATGATGAATAAGAGCTTTTTAGATGTGATTCACAGAACCGCTTTATTGTTGACGGTGGTTAAAGGGAGGGCTTATTTGTAGAACATACTTCGAAATAGAATTTGTATACGATTTGTATACAATCGTTTTTCTGAACTTTGTGAGTCCCTTTACCTTGAGTACCTCTACCGCATGTAATTTAGCTTAGTCTCGGACCCTAACCTCTTTTATCAGTTTGTTAATACCAAAAGAAAATCACACGGCTACCCATCAACTCTCAAATTTCTTAGTGAATCTTCTACCGACCCAAAAACCGTTGCAAATTTTTTTGCCTGCCATTTTAACAAATCCTTTTCTAATACAATAGCTGAACCCGATCCTAGTTACTTTAGCTATATGAGAAACTATCCTTTGGTATCTGAAAATATTACCAAATTTAAAGATGGCTTTCCGCCCGGCCTGTTGGCCTTCCAGCTAATGTAATAAAAAAGTGTGTAACCCATCTCGGTCCTCCTCTCTGTTTCTTGTCTGTTTCAACAGGTACTTTCCCTCTCTTATGGAAGAAATCTTACATCATCCCTATTCATAAAATAGGAAGTAAGGCCGAAGTCGATAATTATATGCCCATAGCCAAACTCTGTTGCATACCCAAACTTTTTGAAAGCATAATCTATCAACAACTGTTTCCGTACTGTAGGCTAACTATCTGCACAAATCAGCACGGTTTCATGAAGGATAAATCAACCTCCACTAACCTAACTGAGTTCGTCTCTAGGAGCTTTGTGTCTTAGAAGACGGTGATGAAGTCAATTCAATTTCCACAGATTTCTGTAAGCCATTCGATAAAATTTCTCACCAACTTACCATTTTTAAACTAAAAAAAAAATGGTTTTTCCCTTCATTGTGTGGCATGGAAAAAATCCTATTTAGAAGACCGAGAATACAGGGTCATCTTCAGATCTTCAATATCCGACCCCATTAAAGCAACATCTTGTGTCCTTCAGGGTAATCTCATTTTAACGAATTCGAATCTTTCTATATTCGCTGATGACATGAGAATTTCCAAGGCCATTTCATTGCCTGCAAGATGACTTGAATAACTTTTCGGTAAAGTGCAAACAAAACTTTTTTGAGCTTTTTTTGTTGACATTAAACCAAATGCCAAGCGATAACCTATTCCCGCAAACGTTTATCTCCCCCTCCAAGAAACTACTTCATCTACGATGAGCCTATTCCTTCCACTACCCTAGTACGGGATCTAAGAATAATTTGTGACAGAGAATTGAATTTCGACTCACATATTGACGCATTATAAATGAAGCTAACTCTGCACTTGGCTTTGTCAAACGCTGGACAAAAGAATTTTCCAACCCTTACGTTACTAAGTCCCTGTACATTACTTTTGTAAGGCCTCTTCTCGAATATCGCAGCCAAGTTTGGTCATCCTATAAACAAATCCGCATTCAAAGAATTGAAGCGGTCCAACGCAGGTTAATCCGTTTCGGACTTCGTGGTCTACCTTAGGCCTATCCATATGGATTACCTCCCTATGAAAATAGGCTAAAACTAAGTACCATGCATACACTAAAAAAAACTTCATGAAGTTGCTGATGTACTTTTTATCCACCAGTTATTGACTGGAAACATCGACTGCCCGAGAATAACGCAAAATATTTCATTCACTCACAATCCCCGTAATCTAAGATCTGTCCCACACCTCCTCATCCGAACTTACCGCACCAACTACGGTCACTTTGAACCAATATCTAGAATGTTTCGTATAACAAAAAACTACGCCGAAGTTTTTGACCTAAATAGCAGAAAATACGAAATAAAAAAAGCGCTGCTCAATGTGCCACATCCTTAACATCTCCCCGACCAACATTTCTCCTCACCCAATTAGGTTAAGAATATCTTTGTGAGCTTTTAAGCCCAGCTTTAAGTTTTTGCTTGTTAATAAGCTTAATAAAGTTTTCCGGGGTACACCCGGGCCAATAATAAGACCTTTCTACAAAATTGAGGCTTTTTTTGTTTCTTTGGGAGAGAAAGTGCCTGTTTACATTGGCGACAGGATGAAAGTCCTCACAATGAACGTCGTGTTCACATTTTCATGGGGTTGAAAGACTTTTTGACAAGTGGAACACTTGAATCGGAGCATTTTTATTTTTAAAATTTGAGCAGTTGGCCGAAAAGATACCTTTTTTCCTATTCTTCACACTTCCTTTCTCATCAACGATCAAAACTAAAATGAAAAAATATGTCAGAAGTGGAACGATATGGAAAAAAACGATGTGTTGCACCCGAGAATCCACTTTAGAAATAGATTCTCGGTGGAAGTAACCCTTCCTTTTCCCACTTCAATAAAAAGCGTTCCCTCTCTTTCGGACAATCTTCCTGCCCGCGCCAATGTGAACAGGCACAAAGAATATGCTCCGATACCCGTACCACGCAGTCTATCAATCATTATTTCATGTACATTAATGTTGCTTACATAGACTCTAGTTCTTCTATAACCCATGTTAATAAACTTACCTTCTAACTTAGATACGTTACGCTCTTTTGAATCAAGATCTATAATCTGATTACCTCAGTTCGCACCGAAAATGTATATGGGAGGACACTAGTTACATTTATTAACTTTGATTCAATGAAATTCGATTACAGAATCTTGCGTACTCGTTACATTTATTAACTTTGATTCAATGAAATTCGATTACAGAATCTTGCGTTCTCGTACTGCTGCAAAACCGGTTCCAAAAGACTCACTCTCTGCTAGAGGTGAAAATGGATACGGTTATTGGTAAGGTTCATTTGTTTAGCAGAGCAAATAGATGTGTCATCCGCATGGTTTCTCTTCCTTCAACTTAGATGAGTCGTTGCATACGATGGAACAGTTCGCCACTACGCTTTCAGAATTGTTGTTGCTTGATGTCATTGCCTCGCTGTATCATTCATTTTAAATGCATTTTTATTAAATTTAATTTATTTATTCTTACAAGCTATACAAAAAAAACGCTTAAAAACTAGCTTAACTAACGCACTTTCTTACTTCCACTTACTGGTCCTATGCGGTCACTCTAAACCAAACCTAATACTTAATCTATGACTTTCGACAACTTAATTCAATTTATTTTTATAATTAAATGGAATAAAAGTATTATTAAAACTTATTATCAGAACATTTATTTATTCTTTTTTTATAAAACTTGATTCTACCTAAAAATCTTAGAGTACTTAGAATAACTTCACCTATCTTTTGTAACTAAATACGCAATCTTTTTATTGTTTTTTAATTTTTTTTATTTTTGTTTATTTATAGGATTACCAGATAGCAACGATAATTTTTCCGATTATATATTATGTTTCAGCAGCTGTCAAAGATACCAACGACATCCAGCTGTCTAAATATTCAGTAGAGTTTGCCATTTCATCTTGCATCGTTTTACGCTTGCCGAACGTGAGGAAATTATTAATAAATATTAAGTTGTAGCACATGTCCGATCTTCTAGTAAAAATTTAAAAGCCAATATTACTTTTCCGTAAACTTTTGTTCAATCAAAATAGGATCCGTTGGCATCTATGACATTCTTCCAACGTGATACAAGGTTAAATATTAATTTTTCGTAGAAATGCTGACTTTTTAAGGCAATGAAATCTTCAAAGACTTCTATGACCTCTGCTCGATTCCAGAAGACCTTTTGCCGGCAGAATGAATCCATACTATGTTTATAAGACAGCACAATGTGCATTGAACCAATCCGCATTGGTTCAATACGCTCATATAAACACCACTCCAAACCGCATTGAAATATTTAACACGCATTCGTTCATTCCATTTTATAAAACGCATTAAGAATTAGTAACCACTTTGAAATATCATATAAACACTTTCAAAAAGCATTGAAACATTTTGCATCATCATTCTTTCATCATCGGGCAGGTTATGTATTTAAAATGTGGGATTGCAAACGAAATATTTGGAAAGCAAAGAAATAAGAACAATGTATCAGGGTTAGTGTCAAGTGTCAGTTCAATCAGCTGTTTGTTAAACTCTCTCAATTTTCTCTCGCTCATTTTGGATTTGGTTTTGATAATTTCATATAAACACCACCATTTCTACCAATGCGGATTGACTAAATGCACATTGAGCTGTCATATAAACTGGGTACCAGACTGCGGAAAAGATGGTAATCCGTTGGGGAAATATCAGGAGAGTAAGGTGGATGCGAAAGAATTTCAAATCCCAACTGCAAAAGATTTTGCACCGTTACTTATGAAGTATGGGGTCTAGTATAGTCATGCAAAAAGATCGGACCGTGCATATTGACCAACGCAGGATGCTTTTCAGCCAATTTCGATTTTTTCATAATACGAGTATTTGATAGCATTTATTGTTTCTCTTGGTTGAAGAAATGAATAGTGGATTGGTCCTTTCGGTGCCCATAACCTTTTTTGGGTGAAGATCCGGCGTGGGGGTGGGTTTTGGTTTTCCATCTGCATCCAACTACTGCCTACATATTTTACGATTATCATGTAGTATACACTTTTCATCACAGGTGACTATCCGGTGCAATAACGGTTCAATTTGGTTTCTTAATGTAAGCGATGCGCATATTTCCAGGCGGCGTTGTTTTTGGGATTCGTTCAGTTCATGGGGTACCCACTTATCGAATTTCTTTACCTTTCCTATGAGACAAAGGTGTTGACTCATTGTCATTGGGGATACTCCCATCCTTTGTGCACCGATTTCGTTGCGGCCGCATCCACCGTTGCTCTTAAAACATCGTCGTCAACTAACCACATGGGAGGTTCATTTTCGAGGCTGAAATCTCCCGAACGGAACTAACATCCTATTTCCAAACTAACGTCGTATAGTGCGTTCGTTTACCGTTGCATCTTCAAATGCGTCATTAATGGTTTTTATTGCCAATGACGCATTATGCCCCATTTTAAATTCGTAAAGGAAGAAGGTCCGAATTTAATGGTAAATAATTCCTAGAAAAAAAAATAGCGGTACTTGTAACAAACCCTAAAATACTCACACGTCAAGCACACGTACCACTTTATTTTACAAAAAAAGAAAACTTAGCGTACTGTTGCAGATGTTCACTCAAGAGCTTCTTATTTCCGACTGTGGGAAAATCGGACATTTCATGTGGTACAACTCAATATTATCGAAATTCCGCTGTACATACGCAACATGAATTTCGTCGTGAGGTCGGTCGTCATCATGGCTTCAGCGTACAGGCAATTCGTCGCACAGTGGAAAAGTTTGAGTCTGAGTACGTTCTTTTGGATCTTAAGCCACCAACCAGACAGATATCGTCGACGTTAAGGGAGATATACGAGTATTTGATGATCCTATCGAGATCATTTATGGTTAATATAAAAAGAAGGGGATCGAGATGGCTGCCTTGTGGAACACCAGAGGTAGAGAAAAATGGAGCCAAGTGGGCTGACCTAAAACGAACACTTTAAAAACTGTTTTCGAGGTAAGAGGATATCCATTTTAATTTTAACAGTATGGGTTCAAAGCCGAGTGCAGACAATTTGAAGAATACTAATCGATGAGAGATTTTATCGAAGGCCTTGCTATAATCGGTTGCAACTACATCGACTTCGTCACCATTCTTTATGGCGGAGAGAGCGAAGGATACGAATTCAATGAGATTTGTGATGGCTGACCTACCCTTCAGAAAGCCATGTTGCTTAGGGGAAATAAGTGCTTTGCATTGAAAACTTGGAGCTTCATACAAAATACTTTCGAAGAGTTTGGGTAAATGGGAGAGTTTAGGGGTGGGACAATAGTTGGTTATTTCATTCTTTGATCCTATTTTGTGGATCGGGGTTATGAAGGAGGTATTCCAAACCTGAGAAAATTCTCCTTGTGAAGGGGCGAGACGAAAGATATTAGAAAGGGCAAGGGAAAGAGAGGAGGAACATTTTTTAAGAAATATAGCAGGGAGACCATCTTGGCCGGATGTGAATTCGTCATTAAGCTATGGTAACTTATATTCGTCTTATGGTCCAAGATGTGAGAGAGAAGTGGGCCGTTGGAGAAGTTCAGTTGGTAATTAAAATAGGATAGTTCTGGTACAAAGGAGTCGTTAGTGAAGGATTGTTTAAAAAGGTGGGAAATACTCGTAGGTTGGCAAAGGTGAGTGGATCGGTTGATGACTTGTTGTTGAAAGAGAGGGAAGGACGGTAACCATCGGAGTTTCTTTTGTAGTTAACAAATTGCAAAAAGGACTTAGGGTCGTTTATATGGTTGACCTGCGCATTATTGAGGCAGCGTTGGTAAAGAGAATCGTAAAGTTCGGTGAAATGAAGATAAGCACCAAAATAGTTGAAATAGTCGGAAAAGGATCTGGTACGAAGGAAAATAGCCCATAACTTGGTTCTCTTATTTCGTTAGAAACGAAGTTTGCGATTGTACCAGGAAGGACTAGTAGAGGATGATTTAAAACGGAAAAAGGGAAAAAGAATTAAATATTTCTCCATAAAAAATGGATAAGGCATCATTTATGCTTAGGTTGTGAAAGTTAACGGGGGATCTGCTGAGATAGTCACTGATTTTGCGAAAGTTTGCTTTATGAAAGTCGAAGGATGAGAGAGTGCTGAGGGGAGTGGACTAGACAGAAGAACTATGAAATACGAGAGAAGAAGGGGATGGTGGTAGTTATCATTTGTTGAGAGAGATAGGGGACTAAATGAGACTCTGACCATGTACTTGGATATACCACTGACTTGGTATGTTAAGCTTTCTAAGAAGAGATTTTCCTTAGCTGCGCTGGCATTTGAAGCGATGGTCCACTGTAGCTGAGGAAGATTAAAGTCGCCGAAAATAAGGTTATCCTCAATAGAGTCAGACAGGTCAATTAAAGGGTCAATCGCATCGATAGCAAGTTGTTAGGATTCGATAGGTTGAGCTGGTAGGACGTAGCGACATGTAACGTAAACGGACTTGAAGGGGAGTGATATTTTTATTGTGACGAAGTCAACTTTAGAGGATGAAGAAATGGTAATGGGAGAAGAGTTAAGGCTTTGTGGATCGCCAGTAGAACGACTTGACAGGGGGAATCATCATTTGGGAGTGTAGGGTCGTCGTCGTGAAAAAACATTAAAAGTATGGAGGAACAAGTCCTGGTTCTTTATGACGGGTATCAGATTGGTTTCAGTCAGGGCGTAAATATCAAAGGGAAGAACATGGGATTGACGTAGAACAGCATTGGTTTTAGAGCGAAGACCTCTTACATTCTGGTGGCAAAGTCGTCCGCCTGTTTCTGGGGGACACGCTATAAATCTCGTGGTACCTGACATAAAGATTCCTGAGACTGATAGGGTCAGTAGGGAGGCCTTCCTGCTAGATGGAAACCATGATGCTGGTTTTGGTCTTCTCTTCGTAACGGACCGAGTCTGATTTGTCATATGAATAGGCAAGAAAGAAAGGAATCTTTTCATATATCTTTCTTTCTCTAACCCTAGAGAGTGCATAACAACTTTTTGTAGTGTCATTAGTTTGCTTGGATATGGAGTTGCACGAGCTCCATTTTTAAAGTCGAGGTTAGGAAATTGAGAAGGCATAATATGGGTGATTGGGGTTAAGTTGAAAGAGACGCTCTGGAGCGGGGGCTTGGATGGCGGGAATTAGGGGATTAGAGGATTGGTGCGTAAGGGGCTTGTGTTGGATAAGTGAGAAGGGAGGACTAATATTAGGGAATATGTTTGTTTTGAAGCTCCAGTTAGAGTCGGGATTAGAGCTTCGCTTGCTTTTTGTTAGCATGTTTCTTTGTTACTTTTGGAAGGGAGTTTTAGCGGAGTCTTTTATTAACCATTTGATGATACTTATCTGAACAAGTTTAGTGACCTTACCAGGGAAAGTCATGAATAACAACGAATATTTAGATGGGATGTTAAATTTGAAGCTGCTGGGACTGTTGGAGTCAGCAGGAGAAATCATCTGGCACTAACTAGATAATGGTGATAGTATAATTTCGGTGAAAGAAGTTACGCACACAAGAAGCATCAGCGTGTTGAAGAGCACCTTCAACCTAGAATGCCGTATCGTTTCCCTTTTCATTTTCAGTTTTTCGAGTCTGCTTTTCCATTCGGAGGGGGATGAAGCTCCAAATTATTTAAGCAGTTTGTGTGGAGGCGTGTCGGTGGGATACTTTCCGTTGTTAGGGCGGCGGGAAGAGTAGTTGAAAAAATGTGAACAAATTATGGCATGTGACACTCCGTGCCTACTAATTCATTATGAATTGAGACATTGTAACTTGGAATTGAATTTTGTCGGGTAACGAAATGGTCAACTCTTATTAGGTTCCCCCTATTATGCAAGACCTTGTTTGGGTAGAATTTTTCGTACTCCGACTCTGGTGTTGGGTACACGCGGAGTCCTAAGACAAGCCCTGTCAAACACCCGGATCTTTTACAATAAATTTGGTCTCACTTTGAAACACACGGGGCAAATTACCTTCAGCCTCGTATCGAGTTGGCTGATATAAAACAGTCTCTTTGTAAGGACAATCGCATTTTTGCTCTGGCCAGAACAGCATCTATATGTTTGTTAAAATATAGGTATCTGTCTACATTTCGACAAGCAAGTGGCTGCCCGTACGATCGAAAACTTTGGCGAATTCTTTCTGGTATCCGAAGAGGCCCCAGAAATGCGTCCTAAAAAGAATAGTTTCCGACTTCTGAAAATTTATCTTCAACTTCCAGCCCACGCTGTGAACAATCACCTTAAGGGTACTCAAACCCCTTGAGCGCGCGCTCATTATAAAAAAAAAAAAAAAATCGCAATATCATTTCAGCTTATCGTAGTTACTTTACAATACCATATTAATGTATGTACTCGATCTTTGGACCTAATCTGTACACCATTAAGTTGTCTGCGCACGATATCGCATGGTGAAGCGATCCCATAAGATCGCTTGTGTAGATAATGAGAAAAGGATCGGTGAAAAACGGGTGCGGTTAGCTTGTTACAGACCGTTGTGAAGCATTCCAGCAGTAGTAATTTAGTCATTCTGCACGATGGACTGTGAGCATATTAAAAAGAATGTACCGCAGCCTCTTAAGCTTGAAGAAGAGTTCTTTGAACCATACGGTGTCGAAGGCACCCGTGTATTCCGTCTTGCTTTTGTTCCACTGGATATCAGATACCAGTTTAGACGCAGCATGTGAGATATCATGTCCCGCCGTGAAACCGGCTGGTTTTCCAGAAATATATTTTCCAGAAATATAATCAGGACTATTGATCACCTTTTGAAATACCTTGCTGATATCCAGGCGAAGACTTTTCGACCGAAGATTAGCTGGATTGGACTTGTGTTTATCCTTCTTGGGAATTGGATGCACCACAGCTATTTTCCAATGCGCTAGATAATCGGCATAATTCATTGCATTATTAAGCAGAAAGGTTTAAAAGCCCACCGCTTCTAGTGGGAGATGTCGAAGCACAATGTTCGGTAAGCCATTGGTTTCAACTAATTTCTTGCTTCTCAGTGATTCGAAGATTATTGGGAGCTCTTTCTTCGAAATGAACGGAGGTAGTTCCCTCTCATAGGCGATAACATTATTTGCCATATTTTGGTCATTGAACTCAGTGAACCCTGAGTTATCGTTTAGTCAGGACTCCATATCATTTCAAAGGTTGAAATTGTGCAATTGACCCAATTCATCATATAGTGCTCCTGGCCATTGACACCATTCACCTTGTACACTTCCCGCAAAATCACTCCAACCTTTTCTAAAGGATCCCCGATCAAAAAGAAGTTGTCATAATCGTGCCTCGCTGGTTCCTTTGATGAACAATGGATTGTTGTTACTGCTGAATGATCGATTTTTAAGTCACGCGTAATAGATTCGACTACACTCGGACTTTTGCTAATGATAGTTATGAGCACAAAAGCTGCAAAGTCACTATGTACACGATTTTCGCAATAATTTAAACTTATAAAGAGTCACTGTCGCAAGAAAAAATATATACACGAGTACATACATATGAATGAATACAATTTTAGCGGAAAAAATCACTACTCAATAAAGTAGAGCACGTCCTTTAAGCACGGATGTTTTTTTTTCCAAGAACCCCATTAAGGGGAAGTAAGAGTCGCATCTGTGCTTGTTTGTAACAACTGGATGACTCAGCATATCATAGTACACAATCAAAATATATTTTTGCTGATCTGTAGCACCTAGATCACGGTTTCCAAAGTGAATTACATTTTAATAACTTCTGACGACATTAAAAACGGTGATTTACTTCTGCTTCAAATATAATCGCACATTGTAGTGTACTTACCCCAAAGAGCGAAAAATGAAACGAAAAATCC
Source organism: Volucella bombylans (assembly GCA_949129095.1). NCBI lineage: Eukaryota > Metazoa > Arthropoda > Insecta > Diptera > Syrphidae > Volucella > Volucella bombylans. Next base: position 169,967,616 of record OX422140.1, on the reverse strand, counting down.
CCGCGACCAACCTTATGTTCTACGAGTACTTTTCAGAATTCGGAGATAACAATTCAAGACCACTTTCCTTGAACTGTCTTATCTCACGACCGACTGAAGCTAATAAAGACTGAGCTCAACTTAGTTCTATCGTATATAAAGCACAACGTAGAGTAGAATCAGCATCACAGTTCAATTGGAATCGCTGAAAACAACTCATCTATCTATCAAAATGAATTTCAAAATTTTCGTTGTGCTAATTTTGGCTATAATTGCTATTTCAACAAAATCAGTTGAGGCAAGACGGCGATCAGGATTTCCACCCTCCAGCACAGGACCACATAACCCAAATCCTCGATCGAGGTTCTAACCATCTGCTGCTAACACATACTTTCTAAGGAACTTTTTTCTCTATTGAATAAAAAAATATAAAAAAATATAAATCACTGTTTTAAGTCATTTAAGAAATATTTTTGGAATTTATTCAGTGCTTCTAGAGCAGAAAGCCACCATGCAGTCGAGCCAAACTATGGAGCAGTGACATATTTTTGTGTAAGCTTGTTCTATCACACAACCGATGCATAGATCTAATTGGTTTAATCATAGCCGTGTAGACTGAAATTACATTCTACAGTTCTTTCTTGTCGAAAGCTCCTTCACGTTCCTCGAAGTCGACAGCGCCTTGGAGATTTTCGCCGTGAAATGTTTAGTCCAAGACGACACCAAATACTGAGAATCGTAGGAAAGCGAATGGTGATGCCATTAAACACTAGATCAGTCAGATCAGCCCGCTTCTTCATTCGTTTTAAGAGAATAATCTCAGCTTTGTGAGCTTTGACTGAAAGCCCATTTGCAGTGTACAAATCTTCAGTCACGAATAGGGCTGCCTGTTACAATAGACGGTACAGATACATCATGAGAGTGTAAAGCAGTGACTCGACTCGACCATCATGCAGCATAGCAGTGAAGACAGGAGCAGCAAGGGATCTACACATTTTTCTAGCATTTCGTCTCAATATATATAAAGAAAAGTTCTGACTCATCAACGCCCAGCCCTAACCCTTGGAAATAGAAAGCTGAAATTTTGTACAGAGGTTCTCTTTATGATGTATACAATGAATTACACCCATAACGAGGTAAAATGGAGGCTCAAATTTTGTATGGAAAAATATTATTAAACAGACATTTCGACTTGAAATTTCGTAGAAGTACTCCTAAAAACAAAATAAGGAACACGTATTTCGTCCTTAGGGGTAAATGAAATGAAATGAAAGGTAGTATTTAGACCCAAAAATCGATATGGGTATCATTATTAAGGTTTTTTGGGACGTTGATTGCGATGATGGCATTTATTTTGAAGTTCAAAACGATGGACATGACTTAAAATTAAAAGCCTATAGTGGCGAAACGGGATTTCAGAGTTTGTTTTAGGAATTTTCTAATTCAATTCTAACCTTATTTTCCAAAAATCGAAACCTTAGAATACAGAATAAAGGATATAATTATATATTTTCGCTTTGAAGTTGCTTTATTTCCGTAAATATATCTAATATGACCTCCTGTTAGTATCTATTATATGACGCACAGGTGATGGACAGAGAAGAAGAACCTGGGCAAATCATTAGTCATGTGGTGGCTAATTGGGAAGAGTTTGCCATTATGTCCCATGGCATTAACGGGGACAGTACTGCTGAATACCGCATTGCCTGTCACGCCCTTTTATTTGTGGCAGTTTATGTGAGCTGGAAGCGGCAGGGAAACCCTTTCCATGGATCTTTGAAGCTTCTGCGTGTAATCCCGTGGGAGGACTACGTTTTCCTCATGACCTATCACGGATCCATTTCGATGTATAGGTAAGTGGTGAAATGGTATCGACAATATCCGAGTCCGCCTACTCTTCTTCATTTCACCCTGTCGTCTCCAAAAGGATAGGGCGCCACAGTCTTGATATGAGCAAAATAGTCCTAGTAGGTAAGTAGAAAGAAAGTGATCACTGCGGCATGGCTTATGATACCGATACAGATAATGGAAGCGACAACACCGTAGCCTTGGGTTAGATGACCAACAAGTGCCGGTGGTTCAATGCTCTCAAGTGAAAGGAGGAGGCACCCGGCAAGTTTTGTTGCACTGGTAAAATGTAGCTCTCGCCTTATGAAATGCTAACCGAGTCTCTCTACAGCTTGATAAGGAATATACATGAACATTTCATGAACGGTATTCGTAAATATAATAGTTCCTTTCAAATGACTTCATTCGGTGCTAAACAGATAATAAAAGACGATTTTACGCCTACTTTTAAAGTTCAGGGCCAGTTATAACACTGAATCGGTAGCTTGTTGCCAGCACCTCAAAAGGAGGAACCACAATTCCTACAAATATATTTTGTTGGCGAAGACGACAGAGAAGCACATTTTTTTTTCTTTTTTTTTATAAATGCTCACACACAGCGCGGGCAAAGAAAAATCAGCGAGTATAGAAAGAGAAATACCGATGAACGTTGATTTTAAATGTTTGAATGTTATAATATCTAGGAAACAAAGAGCTATGCAGGGCATTCCATAAACGAGTTGTACGGCTCAGAAACGAATAACGATATTTTAGAGTACGTTCGCAAGTGGGCTTGATGAGTATTCGTAGCGAGACGGGTGTTACGGTTAAAAGTTTGAAGGGGCGGAATGCTACTGGCAATTTCGGTAGAGTACTGGTGGTGAAAATAGCAATACAACAAGATGAGACAGGAGACATTACGCCGGTGTTCGAAGGCGCCTAATGATTGTGTCGTATTAGCATCACCTATGACTTTTATCGCACTATTTTGGATCCTATCTAGCAAGTGCAAAGAGGTCTTAGGGGCACCTGCCCAGATGTGGGCAATGTACTTCAATTACATTGCCACAATTGGGCGGATAAAGGCCTTATATATTGTGGCCAGTTCAGAGGAGTTGAAATATTTCTTACATCGCTTGAGGAAACCTAGACATTTCACAGCATTTTTGGCGACATCGAATATGTGGTCATACCATCGTAAGTTGTTATTGACACACATACCGAGAATGGAAAGTTTTTCAGTTTCGACGATGCAAGTTCCATTCATGGACAATGGCTGGGTGTTTAAATTACGCTTTAACGACAGCAAACAGCATTGAATTGTACTCTGTTGATAGTTCCCCAAATGGTTATGCTATTAATATCCGAATTTAATGAGCTTAACATACGCTGGCGTTTCCGTTCTATAGCCGAAGATCAGAGGAATATATTGCATTATAAGTAGCAGACAAGAGATCATTGACGAAAATTAAAAAGAGTGTGGGAGACAGAACGGAGCTCTGGGGCACACCAGCATTTATTTTATGGATATCAAACTTGAAGCCATCCAAGACAACTTGAATTGAATGTTCCAATAGGTAGATTGAAGAAGACAGACGTCGGTTTCAAATACACGCATTTTCAACAAAAGAGCCTGATGCCCAACACTGTCAAATGCCTTAGAAATATCAAGTGCAACTCTCTTCCTTTCACCAGATTGAGGTGAGACATACCATCAAATCACCAGTGGACCTGTCGTTACGAAAACTGTACTGCTGGTCATTGAGAAATTTTCATGTTTCGAGATATTTCATGATCTGACAGTTTATCAGCGTTTCCATGACATTGGAAAGAAAGGACGTAAGTGCAATGGGTCTCTATGAGAAGAGAGAAGATTCGCCATTTTAGGAACGGGCTGGCTGGATAATTGCTGTTTTCTATCTGCTCGGAAAGAGTCCTAAAGTGTAGGATTGATGAATAACGTTACCCAGTGGTTTTGTCAGCGAAGAAGAACACCTCTTCAGAAGAAGGGGAAATATACCATCTGGACCATCAGATTTGTGTCTATTAAGACCTTTAAGTACCCTTTCTACTACACGAGTGCGAAAGTGGATTCGTCCCATTTAAGATTCGACGCAATTAAGAGTATGAAAGTGTTGAGCTGACCGCAAAGTGTGCAGCAAGCAGATTGGAATTGTACAAAAAGCTGACAGCTCGAATGTCATTCTAAATGAACGTTGGGATGGATGATGAGGCAAAATTTCTAATATTTTTGATGACCGACGAAAAATTTTACTACCTGGATGATTTAGCATCGCTTTATGCAAAATTTCGATTTTCAAAGAAAAAAATACTCGTCCAACTACTTTTTCGACAATTCAATTTTCATTTGAGCAATCACGAACTAAACATGTAAAAAGCTATTATGCAACTGATGGCTTGCTACAAACTGTGATTTAATGACACTGTAATTAATAAAAGTTGATTTCCAGAGTTGCCAGATTAAAACGAAAAAATCAAAAATAATTACACTTTGCTTCTTTTAGGAATTCTTTCCATAACTGTGTGGTCGGTGTACGAGAAATTAGTGGTCCGACGAGCTTAGATAGGATAGCACATTGATCTTGTATTTGTCAGGGTGAGAAGTTAAAAAACAAGTCCAGGGTGTTGGCGGTATGACTATCGACGTCTGATATTCGTGTGGGCTTACTTACAAGGTGGGTCAATTATTTTCCGCAGCGAAGATCTCAACATACCTTCCTTCGGGTGTTGTTTGTCCAGAATATCGAAGCCAACCATAATTGTGTATATTGAAATCGCCCGTAATCCCGATTCCAGTATGGGATACAATTCTTTGTATGAAGTCAGACAGCGCATCAAACTCGTTAAAGGTCGAATTGCTGTCCAGTTTGGAATTTTTTTTGAATTCCAGATTGGAATATGGACTACATTGTGGTGGAGTTCGTAGCCAGGTAGCTTCAGATCAGAGTGATATGAGAGGTGTGGGTGGGGATCTACATTTGTTTCACTAAGTACAAGACAGCTGGTCAATTTACAGACGTGAACGTTAGCAGACAAGTGCTTACATATTGGCTATACCCACTCTAAGTTCCTGAGTCGTCATAAAAAAATTCAAACACAAAAAACACTAACACCAACGATACTAAGCACAGCTGTGAAGTCAAGATTCAGAATCGGTTTACCGAATTAAATTGTTGTACGCAGTCGTTCATAGACCTCAGCGGAGACCAAACGCATTACGCATTTCGTGTTCGGCTTTAAAAGTGTGGAAAAAAATAAATGGAGTGTTATACAATAAATTTTCAAGTGTAGCCGAAGTGGTAGAGACCCGGACAATAAATCTCGGGGTTGTGGGTTCGCTTCCCAGCCTCTGCGAAAGTTTTTTTTTTCCTTTTAATTAATTAAAAGCAATTAAAAGACAATCTTTATTAAAAAAGTGTTTGCTTAATAAAACGTGATGGATTGTGTAGAGCGGTCCGCTATGCCAATAGCGGGATCGGCTGAGATAGCAGATGAGGCTTCGAATGGTTCGAGCCAAACGCCAAAGCCAAAGAGAAAGAGGATGCTAAAGCCAATCTCTAACTTGGCACAACGTCCCACCCTACAAACGACCACTGTAAAGCTTGGTGGAGTGAGGGCAGGAAACAACTTCGCTTTATTGGCAGCAAGCGAATCGGACGACGAAGAGGAGGAAATAGAGTCGATAAGTAGCAGCATAAAAATGCTACAGCAAAGGGTACAGGCCATTAAAGAACAGCAAATGTTCAGAAGGAAGAGGGAAGAGCATGAGCAATCCCAACAACAACAGCAGTCGCAGCTTGCTCAAAAGCAGTCCAAACAAAAACAACAGACAAATACAAAAGCACAAGTGCTACAACAACACCAACAAAAGCAAACGAAACACCAGCAACACCGCCGTTCTTCCTGGTGCAGCTCAGTCCCGAAAGCCGTCTGGATAGTCTAAGGAGTATTAATGTCCTAGACTACCAGGTGGTTCACTGGGAAAAACTAAAAAGGAGCGAAGGCATTATACAATGCGTTCGCTGCCAGAGGTTCGGGCACGCCGCGTCGAACTGCCAAATGCAGCCTCGATGCGTGAAGTGCGCAAAGAACCGCAGTTCTTAGGAGTGTGCTCTGGGTGTTGACGGAGCATCCGATAGGTCGCAGCTCTCGTGCGTGTTATGTGGAAACGTGGGACACACCGAAAACTACCGGGATTGTCCTAAGTTCGCTGACATTAAGAAAGCAAAACTGGCTCGGCAGCAGAAGGTGGAGGTCAAACGTTCACCTGTTAGATTTCAAACACCAGCCGTCACGTCCCAAATTTCCTACGCCCAAATGGCGTCAGGTAGGGGGGCTACGGTACAGCAAGCGACTGTTGCTTCTCCGGCGCCAATGCAGAGGACACCGGAAGCTGCACCTAACATGCTGGCCATCTTGCTCGCAATCCAAGGGCAGATGACTCAGCTGCAAAAGCAGGTGCAAGAACAGGCCATGCGGGTGGACCAGATCTACTCGCTGCTGCCGGGCCTAACGCAACACTTGTCGTAATGGATACGCACATGGTGGAGCAAACTTTGAAGGTCCAGTGAATTAACATTCACCGATTAGGATCGAACGAAAAGCCGCGATGTTTAAATTGCTACAATTGCTAAACTCCTGGTGTGCTTTACGCTAGCGAAACCAAGCTAACCGATAAGCACAACCTGGAGTACAATAATTATATTGTTAGAAGAAGAAATCGGCCCAGATCCAAACGTGGAGGCGGTGTCGCGATCTTCATTAAAGAAGGTATAAAATTTCACAGAGTGTACAAGGGCGTGTTGCGCAGGTTCCGGGTGTTGGAGGTAGTCGTCATTTACATACCGCTCCGCAGTGGAAAGCGGCTGTACTTGGCCTCTGTTTATGCACCTGAGGCTTCACAAATCCACCCTATTCATTACAGACCTCGACACGCTTTTTCGACTTCTGAGGCTGGAATCGGGGGAGAATTATTTTCAACGGCGGGGATTTCAACGATAGACACAGAGATTGGGGAAATAATTTGCCAAATACTAGAGGGAACCTACTACTCGATTGGTGGGGTCAGCACGATGTCATATACAGACTCGGTCTTAAAGCGACGGATAACCCGTCGTTTCCCAGAGGCGGGTCTTATTTGGATCTACTGCTGTATGACGAACGTATACGACTGACAGGTACGAATTTACAAACAATAAACTGTCTGCGCACATTCGTGTATGACAGCGACCATTGCGGTTTTAGCACCGAAATTACAGTTCCCAACGAAATTGCGGAATTGGAGGAGTTTGTCCAAAGATATTCTTACAACTACAGTAAGACTCGATGGACACGCTTCTCCGCAACCTTGACAAGAGCGCTCTCCTCGAACACGCTCCACCCACCGTCCAATAGGAATTTGTCAAACGAGGAGATCGACAATTACCTAAAGCAAATGGACGAGACAATACCGCGGAATTGACGTACAACTAACGAAGACCTGTTCCGCAATCCTACTATTGAAGCACTGCAACAGAAGAGTAGACTTCTGACAAGACTTAAAAACTTGTACAGACAGTTAACTGACAGACAAGACCCGGAGATTAGGACACTGAAGTCGTCGATTAAAAATGTGCAAACGTTAATAAAAGAGAATTACAGAATTTCTGTAAGTTTGTATTGGAACAACAAGGTTCGGGCTATAAACACCAGCAACCCGAATATGTTCCCGCAAATAACTAAACTATTTCGGAGAAAAAATCAAAACGACCTTCAGTGTCTTAAAATAGCCCGGGCAACAGACAACGAACGGTTACTGACAATAGCAGGTATTGATCCAGATGAGGCCGCTGATGATGACGACTTCTTTGTGATCGAGGATCCACAGGAGAAGGTTGAGGCCATAGGGGCAACTTTCCAGGAAGTATACAAGGCCATTGGTATCATTGGCCCTAATTATGACCTGGACAATCGCGTCTTGGTGCACGACTTCTGCATTCGAAATGAAATAGGGAACTGGCGATCCGAGGGCTTTGGTTTCACCCGGTTCAATGACGAAAATATGGCCAATAATGTCATTGCCAGAGAGGGTGACCTACCCCCATTCATTTCGAAGGAAGAACACAATCAGGGCTAAGAAATCAGTGGGGACCGATGGTATTCCGAACATCATGCTGCGACATCTTCCTCTAGAAGCGGTTGACATTTACACCACCCTGTTTAGTAATGCAATGAATAATGCACATTATCCAGCGCATTGGAAAACGGCGGTAGTTCAACCTATACCCAAAAAGGGAAAGAATATATCCAATCCGGCGAATCTTCGGTCGATAAGTCTCCTTCCGAATATCAGTAAGGTTTTTGAAAAGGTAATCAACAGAGCGCTGTCTGGGTGGATCGAGGACAAACAGATAGTCCCGGATAATCAATTCGGTTTTAAGGCGGGACATGATATTTCACATGCCGCGTCTAAACTGGTGTCCGATATTCAATTGAATAAAGGCAAAAAGCAATGTACTGGTGCCTGCCTTGTTGATTTGGAGAAGGCTTTCGACACCGTATGGTTAGAGGGTCTTTTCTATAAGCTGACTAGGCTGGGGATCAGTAAACCACTCTTGTATATTCTTTATAATATGCTAACTAACAGACAGTTCATCGTGAAGAATGGTGGTGTGACTTCTGTTGGAATATTTCAAATTAAAAATGGTCTTCAGCAAGGCGCGGTCAATTCGCCGATCCTATTCAACATTTTTACAAGCGACTTGATAGGTTCACTTCCCCATACTATTGCGTACGCAGACAATTTGATAGCGTACAGAACAGGTCAAAAAATCGAGGTCATTAATACTCTCTTGCAGCGTGACATCGATAAGATAAGACGATTATGCGATGACTGGAAGTTGAAAATCAACTTTCAGAAGTCGGAAACCATTCTCTTTAGGACGCCGTTGTCTGGGGCCTCTAGGGATACCAGAAAAAATTGGCGAAAGTTCTCTATCATTGGACAACACGGACAACCTCTTGCCTATCGAAATGTAGTCAGATGCCTTGGAATCTGGCTAGATCAGTTTCTGTATTTTGGCAAAAATGTAGATGCTGCTCTGGCAGGTGTATAGTGATATATGTATATGATTGTGTATATGTGATCATGACTATGTGTGTTTATGTGTGTATTGTGCATTTAGGTAGGCTAAGGTTTATTTTAAGTTAGATACTAAGTTTTTATAAAAAATAAAAAATGATGTCCATATGCTAAGTTTTTCTTAACAAACATTTTTTTCTTAGCCTTAAGTATTCAAAATAAATAGTTCTAAGTAAAATGTAAATAAAGTCATGTTTCCCACTTTCCCTAATCATAGTAATATTTCAGTTGGCTGGGACAGGGTTCGTTCAGAATCAGGTGATAGTGTGATACTACGTACCTTGTTAAATGTTTTCTCCAAACAAAAGCAAGGCCTTCAGCTTTGCCACATAAATGCACAAAGCTTAGGACCTAAGATGGATGAATTACGTTATCTTTTTGTTGGCTCTGAGATTGAAATAATTTGTGTATCCGAAACTTGGTTCCTTTCTGACCTTATTGGTGATGAAGTTAGAGAGATAAATACAAATCTGGTTGAGATGGAAAGGTATGACATTTTTCGTGCTGATAGAGTTCGACGGACTGGAGGAGTTGCAATCTATGTTCGTAAGGGTATCTTTAGAAATATAAAAATTGTATGCAAATCCCAGGGTGCGTGTCCTATGGACTACCTGTTCATAGAATTATCTACTGCTCTCGACTCAATTCTGCTTGGTGTAGTTTACATGCCTAATAAAAATATTAATCTGTGCCAGCTTACATCGATACTCGAAGACATTTCACTGACCGCCCCGAATTTTATCTTGTGTGGTGACTTAAACAATGACCTCCTTACAAAGTCTGACCTAATAGACGATCTGGGATCACTAAACCTATTTCCCGTAAACTCAGTCACCCCAACCCATTTTGGTGCTACATCTAGCACCCTACTGGATGTTATATTCATTAGTGATCTCAATAAGTCGCTCTTCTACGACCAGTTGTCAGTTCCCAGTTTTTCTAAACATGATCTCATTTACTTAACGTTCGATTTCAATTTCAGTATTTCATCCAGCCCAATACAGTTCAGGGACTTCAATAGCATTGACTTCGCTATGCTCGAAAGAGACATGCGTGATATTAACTAGGAACAAATTTATTACATGTCTTCACCAAATCTACAAGTCGAGTTCTTACAGTTGAAAATGGTTGAACTATTTGAGAGACACGTACCCATATGAACGAAAACTTTTAAGCCCAACCACAATTCCTGGTTGACCTCAGATATTCGCAACCTAATGCAAAAACGCGACGAAGCTTACAAAAAATGGAAGCGTTTCAGAGTGGAAGAGTTTCATAGAACTTATCGTTCACTTCGTAATATAGTTGTTTGCAATATACGGGCGGCCAAAATTCGATTTTACTCAAAACGGCTAAATCCTTCGTCAACCGGGAAACAGTTATGGAAGAATCTCAAGCAGATTGGGGTGGGAAAACAGAGCAGCAGACATGTAACTAACGCCGACGGAAATAAGCTAAACCGGAATTTCGTATCCCATACCCCCTCCAGTGACGGTTCCATCGCTTCTAATTATACCGCAATTTCACATGTTCTATCTCCTCCAAACGAGGAAAAGCTCCTCGTATCCAACAGGTTGACGTAGTTGAGAGTTTGCTTTCAATTAAATCCAACGCTGTTGGAGTGGACATGGTCCATCCCAAGTTCCTAAAAATCGTCTTTCCCGTACTCCTGCCACACATTACTCATATTTTCAACCAAATCCTCACAACTAGCGTTTTTCCTTCAGTCTGGAAGTTGTCGAAGATAATACCAGTGCCAAAGAATCCCTCGTGTACCGAATTCCGCCCTATTGCTATACTTTCCTTTCTCTCGAAAGTTTTCTAGGCCCTCTTCTATTTTCCCTATATGTTAATGAATTACCACCCACTCTTTCGCACTGCTCAGTGGAAATGTACGCCGATGACACCCAATTACACCTTAGCTGTTCTCCTGAATCTGCAGGCCAGTGCATTAAACTCATAAACTCCGATCTGGATAAAATTTTCAAATGGGCGAGTCAGAATCTACTTCTTATTAATCCAAAGAAATCTAAATGCATTGTTATATCTAGAAAGCCTGTTAATACATCCCTGCTTCCTCCGATCTTTATTAACAATGGTCCTATCAAATACGTTGACAATGCCAAAAACCTTGGTATGATTTTTAACTCAACCCTAATCTGGAATGATCACATAAAAAGTTGCGTTGCCAAGGCACATGGGGTCCTCCGATCCCTGTGGGGTCTACAACACCTTATACCTTTACCAACCCGATCTCTGTTAGTCAAGACCCTCATTTCTCCTATTCTTACTTATGGATGTGAAGTCTACGGAAGATGTGATGAATTTAGTAGACGTAAGCTAAATGTCGCATATAATAATGCTGTTCGCTTTATTTTTAGTCGCCGTCGATATGACTATATTTCCCACTTCTCCAAACGTATCAATGGTCTCTCATTTGATAACATCCTAAAGTTTCATTCCAACATCATCCACACACGTCAACCTTGACACCTATTTAATCGAATTACGTTTTGTGCATCCAATAGGACTAAGCAAATACTTTTACCGCGTTTTTCTCACCTTACCTCTGAACGACAATTCTTTGTTAACACCACTCGGCTCTGGAATGCCCTCCCACGCAACATCAGTGAAATAAAAAAATTAAGATACGATTTAAAAATCGATTAAAAATACATTTATCTACTTTGAATTAATTTTTGAATTACGCCAAAATGACACATTGTAAATGAATCCGTCTATTATAATTAGTTTTCTCTGCTATATGTTAGCTTATCACAAATTTTGTAAAAGATATTATATCTTAATGTATAAGCTCTCGATCTGAATGAAATAAAAAAAAAAAAATACTAAAAAAAAAAAAAGTCGAAAGACATAGTTATAAGAATTTAGAGTAGCTTAGAGCGCCTGTGTGGGGCCAGTAAGTTAGTATAAGATTGTTAAGTAATTTTAAGCTAGCATTTAATCATTTTTTGTTAGTGTGTAAGAGTTAATGATTAAGTAAATAAAATGCATTTAAAACTGAAAAAACTGAAACTTAAATTGTTGTAGGTGTTATGCCCTTACAACAATAGAAATCAGCACACCAACAAAATTCATACCCACAACCCGCTATCCATCGGTTGTTACATGTTGTTAGTCAGACAACTACAGGGAATGCTACAATACATAGGTTTAATGCCTATGTAAAAGACTGGAAGGTCGCCCTGGACAGGGTGACGAAACGTCTAAAACATTCAAAGTAGTCACTAATTTTGAGAGGAAGCCACCGGACAGCTATAGGGGTCGCTTCAATATACCTATTGAAGTGCTGGTTAATTGAAGTGGCCTTAGTAATGGTTGATCAGCAATTTGAGCAAGGAGATATTATCCTTGAGAGCTATGAGACGATGACGCATTGCAGCGCATTAGTGACATCCACCGTTCGTAAGACGCCCTGAAGTATCCGCTTTTGTTTTGTCGTGGCGAGGACGGGGTGAACATATCTTTACCCCAGCAGCGTGATCCTGAGAATCAAACACTTAAAAAGACAGTCTCCGCTGCGAGCTTCTATTTTCTTCGTATAATGGTCAGAGAAGATAATAACCTGGTGTGTTTCCGTTCCCTTTTTGGTTAGTTTTTAGTTGACATGTACTCCAAAAGAGAGACGGAAAGATTGAACTATATCAAGAACAACCAAGCACAGCTAAGGGCTGACAGTTACATACACTTGAGCAATGCCATAGGGAGGCAGGACGCTGATGGTGAGCAGCTGGGTCAAAAGGTGGTCATCTTTTACCGGGAGACCACGTTATGTGCACGAACGTACACACCACGCCATGACGTACGTTCGGCAATACGGCCATCCTGATCTTTTAATCACGTCTACGTGTAACCCCCGATGGAAAGACATCACAGATATGCTTTTACCTGGCCAAAAGTCACATGGTCGCCATGGTATTATAGGAAGGGTATTCCACCTTAAGGTGAAAATGATGATAGCTCTCCTAACCAAAGGCAATCTATTTGGGGCGATGTATTGTTTTACATACTAGGTGGAATGACAAAAACGGGGTCTTTTTCATATTCACATCTTATTATGGCTAGAGCAGTATATCACACAAGATAAGATAATGTTATTAGAGCTGAAATACCTGATCCTGAGCAAAACCCTCTCCTCTACGATATTGTGAAGGTCAACGTGATACATGGCACTTGCAATAGTTTAATCCACAAACCGCCCTGCATGAAAGATGATAGCTACAGTAAGAGGTATCATCGACCACTTCTTAATGACACAAAGACAGGAGACGATGGATATCCTCAATAATGAAATTGAGTTGGACAACCGCTAGGTGGTGCCTTACAATCCTGTCCTGTTACGTACTTTCAATGTTCATTAAATGCAGCTCTGTCAAATATATTTGTAAGTATGTAAACAAGGGTAGTGATCAAGCGGCTTTTACTATAGAGAATGAGAAAAATGAGGTGAAAATCTACGAAAGCGGCCGCTAGGAAAGCAGTTCTGAAGCAGAAAGGTTCCCCACGTCTTATATCTCGCTGTTCATCTTGGAAACGGCCAGCGTGTATACACACCTGCCAGAGAAAATAAACAGTTGACCTCAGACAACGCTGCTAGCTTTTTTTGAAATCTGCAAAACGGACAGTTGTTCTAAGACAGTTCTAAGTTCTAAGACTCTTCTTGCTTTGTCTGGAACAACAAAAAAATTTCTAGAAGGAAAGGGGGAAAGTTGTAGAGGGCTGTCTCGGAGTGAAAAAAGAGTGTGTTCTCGCTTCACGGTAGGGTCAAAACAACACCCGATTGCTACAACCTACGCCTGCTATATCATGAGATTAGAGGACCGACATCTTTTGAAAACTTAAGGACTATGAATGGTATCCTCCATCCAACATTTCAGTCTGCATGTAGACTGTTGGGCAAATATTTTTTTCTAAATGCTACTGATGGCACGGGAAAAACCTTCTTTATCGATTTGTTATTGGTAAAAGTAAGGAGTAATCGTGGCATCCCTTTAGCCGTAGCATCGTCAGGAATCGCAGCAACACTGTTAGAGTGAGGCAAAACCGCTCACGCTGCCTTCACGCTGTAGTTAAATCTCATTCATGTCGAAACTCCACTCTGCAACACTTCAAAACAGAGTAATGCGGCCCAAGTGTTGCGCGATTGTAAACTTATAGTTTGGGATGAAAGCACAATGGCGCATAAAGGAGGCTTCGAAACACTAAACAGAACTCTAAAAGATATGGAAGGGAACAATGACCTGATGAGTGGAGTCACCGTGTTGTTAGCTGGAGACTTCCGTCAGACTCTGTCGATAGTGCCGACGGAAACTTGACCTGACGAATTTAACGGTCCACCTTAAGATTTCAATTTATTATTATTCCTTATCTTTTATAGTACTCAGAACATATCTAAGCATAGAAACATTAGGTACTCGTAGCATGCAATTCAGCAATTACAAATGTCAGAAACTATAGTATTCATTGTTAATAATAAATTCAAAAAAATAAGTTAATGTTAAAACAAAAAACAAATATACGACGATACAACGATACGACGATACGACGATATGATGGTAAGTCGTTAATTTCAAATTTTCGATTTGATATCAAGAGAACTTTTGATTTCGCTGGGATTGGGAAACAATGCGTCAGCCACCGACCAATTAGAGTTTTTCAGTTTTCAGTTTTCAATGCATTTTATTTTCTTAATCATTAACTCTTACATACTAACAAAAAATGCTTAAATGCTAGCTTACAATTACTTAACAGTCTTATACTAACTTACTGGCCCCACACAGGCACTCTAAGCTACTCTAAATACTTATATCTATGTCTTTCGACTTTACTTACATTTTATTTAGAATTATTTATATTGTATACTTAGATATATATATCAAATTCATGGACGATCCAGATATAGCTGAACGTCGTCAGCGTATAAGTGGACCGTTGCATGCTGGCATACTGATGGCAAGTCATTAATTAATGCACAGAATAAGATAGGACCGCGCATCGTTCCTTGCGGTCCTTGGCTAAGGATTTGCCACCAATGACAACTTTTGGCGATCTATTGGAAAGATAACTTCTAAGAAGCTGAACAGCTTGTTCACTGAAGCCACACAAGTTATATAATTTTCAGCATAAAATGTCATGATTTACCTTATCAAAGGCTTTTGAGAAATCAAGTAAGCAAAGAAGTGTTACGTATCCGTTATCAAAGTCATGCCTAATATCATCTAAGACATTAATCAGAGCCGAGGAACAGCTATGATTACTTCTGAACCCAGATTGGAAAGCGTAAGGAGATTATTAGAAGAAAGATAATTTATTATCTGCTTCGATATAAGTTTCTCAAAAACCTTTGATAGACACTCTAAAATTCTTATGAGCCTAAAGTCACTGACGGAGGTTACATTCGATTTTTTGGCAATCGATATAACCTTTGCAATTTTCCAGGACTGTGGAACTGTGGATGTCATTATATAGTGGTTAAGAATATAAGCCAGACGGGTTATAATTTCGGGTAATAAAAGCTTAATGAAGCGAATGGGTACACCGTTAACTCCAGTTGAGTTAGATTTAATAGCCATAACACAGTCAACAACTTCACCTTCGGTAACCACTTTAAAATCACCCGACATATGGACAAGTGGACCAAAAATTTAATTTATTGTAGATGAAAATCAGGTGTGTTGGGGTTACTTCCCAGGAAGAAGTCATTAAGGACATCGGGATCCAGGGCACACTTAGTGCTGTTCATACTATTTACTAGGGACACAAATTCGACGCAAGTTAGTCCAGAGTTATTTAGATGGAAGTGATGTGCACAACTTAGAAGCATAATAGTTTCGCTTGACAGTCCGAATGACTAAGGTTGCATTGTTATGCGCTCTTTTATATATGCAGCCAATTTAGATTGGGAGGGGTTGTGCTTCCATTTGCTATAGAGTTTGTTCCAATTTTTAATTTGGGCTATAACTTCACTCGTAAACCAAGGACTACTTTTATTACGAACAATTACAGATTTGCTTTATGTACATACAAAGTGGCGCAAAATTAGTCATCCAATTTTGTTTTTGAATTACTTTTTTACTAAATAAAAAAAATGAATTTTGAATGATGGAAATCTTTATATGGACCTTTACAATTTTTATTTGGACCTTTACTGGACCCAGAAAATTGAGTGTTTCACCAGGGCGATTGTTTAGGTTTTTGCCATTTGAAGACAAATTCAATCAATGGTTCCACAGGGACCGCGTTAGGCCAGTTTTGGTGCCTAGTGTCTGTATGATGACATATCCATCACACGCCTGTTTAACCTAACCTAACCTAACCTTCTGTTAAGTGGAAAAGATGCTTGTCTGTTTGTATACTGCAGCTGTTTAGTTCACAAATGTCAAATATGATTGACGTGCGACGCCATTTGCAAAAATTATACCATCTTCCGATAGGGTGGTTAATTTTGGGCCACCTTATACAAGGTATTGAAAGTAATCCAGCTTCTCGTTAGGATTAGCACTTAGCCTGTTGCCATACCAAGGAGCTAAACGGGTTGCGGTTAATAATGCCGGAATGCCGATAGCGTTAAAATCTTTGAATGTAAAGGACAGAGGTAAAGAGGAATGAGAAATGTCCATTTTGTAGGTGCAGAAAAGGAGGTCATGGTCAGAAATATAGTCCAGAAAAAGTTGTATTACAAAAAAAAAAAGTAAAGTATTACAAATGATGGAACTGAAACAGTTATAATGTCAAGCAATCTAGTAGTTGAGCTGTAAGAAAATCGCGTAGGGTTGCAGTCATTAGCGATTTGGAATCCAAAAGCAGATACATACCTACCTATCTTTGATTGCACGAGAGTCATTTTTGAATAAATCAGCATTGGAGTCGATACCTATAATGACATGCTGAAATAACGCAGAAATCTCAGAAAGAGCAATAAAAAAAGGCTGAGGGGAGCAGCTTCTGTTGGGGTTATAATCACAGGACACTAAACATTTAGAGGAGCTTTAACAATTAGATATTCAGTACCTGTCGAATCAGATGCACTAAGAACGTCACATTTTAGTGCAGAATTAACATATATTGCTACTCTTCCTTCTATCGTGTCCGTTATTCTGTCATTTCTAAATAGATTGTAATTTGGAAAGGAGTAAAAAATATCTGGGATATCTGGTCTAAACCAAGTTTCACTAACACATATAACATCAACATTGGACTTCAAAAATAAGTAATACAGATAGTGTAATTTGAAGATGTTTAGTCTTCGTGCGTTAAGGTGGCAAACTTTAAATCCCTCCCGGTATTTGATTAGGACATGTATCAACTCAGACAATTCGACAAAATATTACTTTCCATAATTAAAATAAAGAAATAATGCCTTAAACCTGTTTCAATTGCATATCCAGGGGACCCAAGTACAGAGTAGAAGTAAGAAAGATAGCTCTAGAAATAGAGGAAGGACGCGTAGAGCGAAAGCATATAGAAAAACATAGTGGGCAAAGTTATAAATATCAATAGAAATAAATATAATAAATTAATTCAAAAGCTGTTCATAAATTCAATTAAATGAAATTAAATAAAGAGTGTACTTATGAAAGGAACGAGCAGTATAGTAGATGAAATACAATATTTAAATAGTGCATGTAGATTTTCAAACAAAAATTTTGGTTGAAGTGGTGTCATCAGTGTGGAGCAGCAGCAACAGCTTGTATATCTTCAACACTTTCGACGAGAAAGCTTACATACTGGTGCACTTTAAGGGGCGATGTTTGCGCTGATCAATTCTTCGATCTCTTTTTAAAAATTGGAAACGCAGAATACCCGGAAACTGAGGACAAGATTACAATTGCACCAGATCTTGCCTCAGTCGTGTCTATCGTTGACGACCTAATAGCCCGAGTATATCGATGTCCACTACATATACAGCGAATCCACTGATAAGGCTTCCATCATTAATGACACTTTGTGGAAGTCTTTCGAAAGTGCAGAATACTAGTACAAATCTGTGGGCATAAGGATGATGCTGTACACCATCCTGTGGAGTTCCATGGTACAAGCCATTGTATATGGTCGAGGTGAATCGGTATACATATATACCGCGGATACCACTTATACCGCCGGAGTACCCATTCGAGTTTAAAAGGCTGCTATTGCTGCACTCCGTAGAAATTTCCACTCGTCCCTGATCCAAATAAATATTGACTATCTTCAAAACTAAGTGATTTTATTTTCTGCGATTATAAAGTTACAATGGTTAACAAATCGTACAATTTAAATTTGCTTTATGAACTTATATTTTTTTTTTTTATAATTTACGCGCGCCTAAGGGGTTGATACCCTTTTACTGTTGCCAGGGCGCGGGCGGAAAGATAGAAGGAGGAGAAAGGAAAATTGTTTTTTGTAGTGGTTTGAAACTCAGGTGTGTTTGGTTTCTATGTTTGCTCTCCAGGGGTGGGAGTCCGAATAGGACGGAGAAACAGTTTTTCTTCACTCAGAGTGATTCGAGATATAATTCCCAGTATTTTTTTCATTGCTTGAAACTCTTATAACAGCCAAATCTACGTGTCAGTGTTATGCCTTCACACGCAGAATCTTTTTGTCTGAGTTCCAATTATACAATGAAAAACTGATTTTGCCATAGGCAGGATTCGAACCTGGACCCTCCGAGTGAGAAGCGTTTGCTACTACCACTACACCACGGCCACCCGTGAAAGTGTACCCTTAAAATTCCTCCACTCTTTTTGTTTCTACAATTCTAAATTCAATTTAAAACTGAACTGCCGTATGAGAGTAGAAAAACCCAAGTGTTCAACGATTCACTCTGTCCCCAACATCGGTACCCGGTAAATTTCCAATGCACCAGGAAACCCGGATGAGCGTATTGGTATGATAATTAAAAAGGAAAAAACAGAAATCTAAACTGCACCTGCAAATTCTCCAAAAAAGCAAAGCTATTTGAAGGTTAGAATGGATAGAAGCTTGGTTTAAAAGTGTTGCCAGTAGTCTGCAAGAAACATTTATGTTACCAATGGGCACACCTTCCCGAACCTATCCGTGCTTTAATTCAATTAAATTAAATTTAAAATATTGTGTAATTGAATTCATAAATTTAAAAAGAAAAAATAAAACAAAACAAAAAAAACAATATTTAAGCCTTGTGTTTCGATGACAGCTGCAATTCCCCCTTAAGGTCTGTTTCGCTATGACGATTATGACAACAGCCGTAATTGATCTTAGGGGGGATTGCTTCTTGCACGACAGGCTACTTTTACATGCCCTGCTCGAGAGTGAGCTGAGCCTGGTCGAGTTAGAATCTGAAGGCAGAGGCTGTAGTGCAGTATATTTAAGAGTAATAACCTGAGAGGTACTTTAAGTATAAACTGAAAAAAATAAGTAGTTTTAACCCTTAGGTAGGTATCCTGTGCGAGCGAAGTCGTGACCAAAAGCTATATACTATATGTAGGCTACAGGAATACCACGAGAATTAAAAAATATATTACGAGCATGCAGACGTGCAACATACGAGTATGTGTAAACCGTGTTTCATCTGCTTCTTCACAGTAAAGTATTGAACTTTTAAAATATATTTTTTGTCACATTTCAAATACCAAGCGGGCGAATCCGCAGGCAACGGGTAGTGTTAGAAAGGGTGAATAGAAAAGAACGATATACACCATTATGTGTGGAATAGCACATAGCAATAGCAATAGTGTGTCGAATGTTGGCCTTGAGCTCATCCAAAATGGTTAGCTTGTTAGCGTAGACTAAGGATTTGACGTAGCCCCAGAGAGAATAATCGCCGTGAGATGACCCAGTCTCCAAATTTCTTCTTCACAACTTTGAACGTTGCGTCGCTTGTATGGCATGTAACGGTATCTTGTTGGAACCTCAGCTCGCATATATCGATGTTGTCGAGATCTGACCATAGAAAGTCGGTTATCGCTCTATAACTGAGACCATTGACTGTAACGATGTCTCCTCCCTCATTTCGAAAGAAATAAGATCCGATATGCCGCCATGTCATAAACAGCACCAAACTGTCAATCAAGAATCAATTTGTGGATGCATTGATGTTTGGCCGAACACTTGTGGATTGCATTCGCTCCAATAATGTCGATTTTGCTTGTTGACTTAGCCGCTGAGTCAAAAATGGGCCTTGTCTGAGAAGATAATTTTTTGGTCAAAATCCGGATCTCCGGCCAACCTTTTCAGCGCCTTACGGCATTGCCTGTGGTCGTCCGGTTTCAATTCTTGAGTCAATACAGTATTATACCGATGTAGGCCCAAATCCAACCAAAATAAGCCGAGTTAACTCTTTGGCGATACCCAATTTAGATGATCGGCGCCAAATCGACATTTCTGGGTCTTCTTCGATACTGGCCGCTACGACGGCTATGTTTTTTTTCATTTTGCCCCAATCTCTGTCTGTTTGTTGCCTTAAGATCCAAAAGAGTATACTCACGCTCAAATTTGTCCACCGTGCTAGGAATTGCCTGCACACTGAAGCCATGATGACGACCGAACTCACCACGAAATATTTACAATTGAGCCGGAATTTCGACAATATTTTTTAATAATTTCCGCACGTTCGGCTAGAGTAAAACGATGAACGATGAAATGGCAAACCTTACTGAATATTTTGACAGCTGGATGACATTGGTGTCCTTGAAAGCTGCTGAAACATAATAATTGGAAAAATTATCATTGCTATCTGGTCACCTATAACGTCAATTGCGATCAACTGTTTCAAACGCTCTTTGAAAGTCCTGTCTTTCTTCCTTCAGAGTCATTTGTGATTTTACAAATAAACAAAACGAAAAAGAAAATTTTTTTTAAAACCTTTGCATAGTTTTTACACTCAAACCTAAAAACAAAAACAATTTTTAGGTGACCATAAAAATTATTCAACTTTGACTAGCTCTACAAGCACAACTATATATTTATCCAAATAAAATAATTTGTTCGATTACCAGAGTACAACCCCAGTATTGAACTTTCGCCTAAATGGGCCACTCTATGTCGGCGGAAAATAGAACTGCCCGGGAATTCCTCGTTATAACGCGTTAACGTACTCGTTCCAAGTAGGTACAATATTTGTCATGAATTTTGAATAATAAAAATTCAGTTGAAATAAAAATTCGTTTTCGTTTAAAAATAAAACCCAACGCAACCAAACCACATGCAACATTCAACCGCTTGCAAAATGCGGTTCACCTGAATTCATTTTCTCTTATCAATCCACTCATCCTAAACATCCCGCAGATGCTGCCGGCACAAACAATTCAAATTCATTCAGCAATTCCCGCGCAAATTTCCCACTCAAACATGTTCGAAGTCACTACCCATTGCACTCTGATCAAATTCTGTTTGAGTCACTAAACGAGCACAAAATTAAAATTCTACAGAGTTGAGTGAGTGGCA
This sequence comes from Volucella bombylans, assembly GCA_949129095.1. NCBI lineage: Eukaryota > Metazoa > Arthropoda > Insecta > Diptera > Syrphidae > Volucella > Volucella bombylans. The sequence continues at coordinate 169,946,246 of OX422140.1, read as the reverse complement.
CTCCATCTGTTGTTTGCTCTCTGGAGCGCGATCAGTTGGCTAACGAATGCCATTTGATTACGTTGCGTTTGTCGGGTAGTTACGTTCGTTTCGATTTCAACATTTCGCCGCGTCCTGCTACGTTATTTACCAAAAAACACAAAAAATTGTTTGTTGTCTTTTTGAGATAAACACGTACGTGAAGTAGCATAGCCACATTATCGAAGTTCAACAACAAAAAAAAAAAAAACGAAAAACAAAAGAATATAAATAAAAATAAATCGAACTAATTACGAGTATAACGATCATATTATCAATACATAGATACACCCCCACAACCCAATCGAAGCCCTTTGAAAGACGTTGGTCGTTTGCGTTTGGTTTGATAGTGGAAAAGAGAAAATAAGAAGGCACTTGCGCTCCCATCACCGCAGACTGATAACCTACATAAACGAGTGTCGAGTATTTTCCTATCTTTGACATAACCAATCAATTGCCAACTAGCGCCCCCCTCCGTGTGTTATCTTATTGACGAAGTCTGTGCTGCGGTTCACTGTTTTTGTTTACTAGAGTGCGTATAGACTTTTCCATTCTGTCGTCGTCGTCGTCGGTTTCAAAGTTAAGGAGCTTCATACATATCCGATATACGAGTACATTGAATGTCTAGTTGTCTGGTTGAACCCGACATTTAGACTCTGTGTGTAATAGACCTCGAGAAATAATTCGCCTTCGCCGTTGATTCAAATTTTTAATTAAATTTCCAATGTAAAACTACCATCGAGAGTGATAGTGCTCTAGTACCGTGCCAGTCTACTACACAAAATCGGAATCCGTGTAAAAGTCGTTCAATTGGAACACAACCCTAGTACACATACACATCTGGTTGACAGTTCCAAATCGGTTTATCCAATTTCTTCTGCCTTTTTCTTGTCAATTCGTCGGGAGCCGCACATGTTTTCTATTTTGTAAACGATTCTTTTTTGGTTTTTTGTCACAACTACGAGTAACAACCCGTGACGCTTCATTATTTAACGGTCACAAAACAAGGGCGAGTGCTTTTGACATACGGCCCCTCCTACATAGTGCTGAGCAAGTTTAGAGTTTGAATGTCAATTCTTTTCATCGAATAGAGTTTTAGTCGTTGTTTTTTTTTTTTTTTTTAAGTGTCAATCAAATTTTTTTTTGTAAATGAAAAAGATGGAAAATCGTAAATTTTTTTAATGAATATTAATCACAAAGTGATAGTGTCAATGTGCGCATAAAAGTCACGGGAAAAGTAATCTAAAAAAGAAAGGAGGAAGGAAGAGTTCTAAATATATCAATTTGAACGAGTGATGTTTCGTCTGTCATAAGTAAAAGAGTGTTTTTTTAGTGATCTTCTTGAGTGAAAATAAACGTGATTTTAGCTATTCTTATTGAAAAAAGAAAATTTGGATTACAATCTCTCACGAGAATCAACGCCAAAGTTGGATTTTATTTGGCACATTTCCTTTCCCAGCAGTAAGTGTCAATTTTGTTACGACTCTTAGTTCATCAATGAACCGCCACATTTAATTTTTTTTAAATAAAAAATTCACTGAACTCATGATAGTCGAGTTCATCGAGTACGTTAAGTTCAACTTTGTTTTGTTTTCAATTGTTATTGAAGGAGAGAAATTAATTAAATCATCGTAAAGCTGCTGAAATTGATTTTCATATCAAGAAATCTATTTTTATTTTCGAGGAGGCTTATAATTTTTTTTTTTTTGGTGTAGCGTATTCTTTTTTATGACATTTTATGAATGGGAAGCGCATTTCGGACGTTTTTTTTTAAGTTGTGAGTGGGATTTTAAAAAATTCAAGGTTTTAAGGGGATGGATGTTGAGTTTTGAATTATTAGTTGGATTAGGTTATAAACAAAATTTAGGATTAGCGGCCGAGGTTTTTATTTTAGATTTAACGATGATCGTCGACTTTTTTCTCGGTTTTTTATTTCTACGAGTATTATTTTAAACAGATTTAGTGGGGTTTTCTGCTTCCTGTGATTAATGGTTTGTCGGTGTGGAGACTTTTGGGTCTGGATTTGATGATTTTTTATTTTTTAATTTTTGAAAAGTAAATGATTGCAAATTTGTTGAGCGGGTAAGATTGATTAATTATTTTGCTATTGAGCGTGGCAGTATAATTTGATTTTGAGTTTGAGGTAAAGGCTAATCGTTGACTACCTACATTATTTAGACAAAATTTTGATAGATTACATTAATTAATTTGCGGGATTACAATTGGATTTAGTTACTTCCTTACTTTGTGATTTATGTTGTGTTTGTTTGGGAGTTTCAATGAAACTGAGTTGAGGTAAATTTGGGTAAAGTTTTCAAGCATATTGCTATATTTAGGTTATCATGTAGGCTTCATGAAAATACACTTGTGAGTGCAACTGGATCTCAACCAATAGCTGTCTTAATTGTTGGACAGGTAATCCTTTAGTTTTGAAGACTTTCTGTGCCGGAATCATGGTCTACGATCACTTTGCATGTATTACCTATTTCAACCGATGCTTTCGGACCATTCTAATAAGGTCAATGTCACTGTATAACCCGAACAGATAACCGTTTTCATTCAAATTTGGTTGGCGCAAACATGGCAGAGTATTTCAGTACTTTTCTCGAAGGGCATTTTCATCCGCTCTTGATAAAATTCATACACTAAAACTGGGACGATAACCGTTTTATAGAGTGCCGCCTTAGCTGTTCGTGAGGGGGCTTATTTTTGAGTTGCCTTCAAATTCAGTGATCGACAAGAGCGGTTTCTACTTTGGTGTCGTTTGTTGAGCTCACGCCGAAAACTAGGAAGAGCAATTCTGAGTTGTGGCATATTGACCGAGCTGTTCAAGTTTCTGAATTTATTTCAAGGTTGGCTTACAAAATTACTTATTTATGTGACGCTGCTGTCAGGGAGGACATAGGCCTCAGTCATTAATCCCAGTCTTTGTTGAACTGCAACCAGTTGCGTACCCCAAGATGGTTCCACTTGTGAGTGTCATTTAATGCAATGTGTTTGTATACTACGTCGTTTTTCTGGGAGAGAATTGAAGACTCTTCGGGCTGCAACATTGATAACAATTCGCTTCACAGGTCCTAGCCATCTCAGGTGACTAATGCGCATTTTTTTTACAAGATCTGCATCGCTGTTGTACCGAAAATTACCCGAAGAAGAAGTTTTCTTTCGAAGCGCCCAAGAGCATTTTCATCCTCTGTTGTCAGTGTCCAAGCTGTGATCAGTGTCTTGTATAATGTCTTTTTGGTTGCTCGGGAGAGGGCTATCGAGTAGCAACTCAATTGCTCAATTGCCTTCTAAGGCCATAGCAGCAGTAATTAGCAAGAGGATTCTTCGCATGATTTCCGTGCTGTTGCCGTTGTCGGAGTTGATAGCGAAGCCGAGGTAGATAAAGTCCCTTACTACCTCAAAGTTGTAGATGCCTATCGTGACGTTTTGTACTAGGCGTCGATGTTGTGTGTCTCTCTTTGTTGAGATCATATACTTTGTTTTTCCTTGGTTTACCGCTAAATCCATCTTGCCGTTTCCAATTCCCAAATGCTCCATTTACAGCTCGCTGTGTTCTCGGCAGTTTGTCAGCGTCGTCTGTGTGTGCGTGTAACTGAACAAATTTTTTTAAGATAACCTCTCTGAAGCTGTAAACTGGATCCACTAAAGATGTCGCAAGAAGTAGCCGTCCCCGTATTACTCATTCGACCGAGAATATCATTCCTGTGGCCGTGGACGCCCGAGAGAGTCCACAAGCATCGACGAGATAGCGATGCACAAAATTTGGCATCAGCAGACGTCCGATGCGTCGAATTTTGGTGAAAGACCTGAAGATGTTCCCTTATAAAGTGCAAATCGTTCATCAATTGCCGCCTGCTAACCGTGAAGTGAGGTTAGCTTACTCCTATGCTCTGGGAGGATTTCCTATCCAAAATCATAATGCGTGACTAAGTCTATTTGCACTTAAGTAGTTATGTGCATAAACAAAAATTTGCGTTTCTGAACCACGGAGAATCTATGCAATTGCATACCCTCAAAGTGACTGCTTGGTGCGGCATTTGCAGTGAAAAAATGAGTGGCTCTTATTTTTTTGAGAAAGCCGATGGGGCCACCGTAACCGTAACTGTTGAGCGCTACAGACAGATGTTTAACGAGTTTTTTTTTTTCTCAAGTTGCTGAATTTGGTCTCGAGTATTGTTGGTTCCAGCAGGACGGATCAACCGCTGACGCTCGTGCAACGATGGAGATTTTGAATCACAAATTTCCAGGCCGTGTGCTCTCCTGTTCTAACAAAATGGCTGCTAATTCACATTATGGCATTACTTTTGCTCCACTTTATATTAATGAGATTGACGCTGCTACTCGTATAGCTGGCGCAGTTTAAGAGTTTCCCTTTTCGAGGTTCGGACAAAGGGTGCTGAAGTTCCATTTACCAAGCATGCTTTCTTTTGATCAAATCATGGAAATAAGTTGGTGTATGCTTTCTACAAAGTCATCTCCTGCTGCTGTAAATTTCTCGGCAGTGGGTGGTTTGATCCGGCAGCCTTGTTATGGTTAACTTGAGAAATTGCCATTCGCCAAAGTGGTTCGGTTTACTTGACAGCGGAACTTTCTTTTATTTCTGGCGATTATGGATTTACCAGAACTAACACAATATTGTTCAGGTTGTTGAAATAGGGTCTCAAAAGTGGGCCATTTGGATGATCGGGACTAGAGTATTTCCTTAAGTTTGGTTGCAGTCAGTGAGTGGAAGTTGACAACCTTCGCAGGGTCTAAGGTTGGCAAAGTTGTTGAAATTGTCGATCTCTGTCAGCGAAATGATAATAGGCATTCTGTAGAAATATGGCGAGCAGCCTCGTAGTTCTACGAGAAAAGTCTGAATAAAAAATTTGTCAAGAGTCTTAGCTATAATACTTGGAAATCTTGGGAGCACCTGGAGGCTGATCCTATTGAGTTTCATCAAGGACCAAGTCGTGCGGTTTTGCAAGATTTCAGTAGATTTTAAACAATTCAGACTCTTCGTGCAAGGCTTTTGTTTACAGAATATTTTTTATCGCCTAGAGGGTATGTAGGATAAGTAAGATTTCCCTTGATAATTTGTAACGTTCCTCGACAGTTTGTAAGATGACCTTGGTTCTAATGGCAGAGCAACTTTGAGTATTCACGGAGTCTGACTGAAAATTTACTGTAGACTGATTATCTTAAAATGCCGGAACCAGATTCTGTTCCATTTTGGAACGATTTGGAACAGACAGGTTAGAAGGCATCAGGAGCGGTTTCTGATTCTCTCAATCATTTCTTTGGGGGATAACTATTATAACTATTAGAAAGTTTAACTTGCTTCCTTTTATTAAACAGGAATAATTAGCTTCCGTAAAAGGTCTTAGGTTCAATACAGTGAATGCCTAGAGCAGCTTCCATTTGTACATATATGGATTTTGATAGAAGATGAACCCAGCTCATAATCGATGTGCTCTTTAGGTTGCTTGTCATGTAGGTTGCAGCAAGTCTTCGAATCTGCTCCATTCTTTTCACTGTTGATGAATTTGTAGGTTTTGACTCACAAGAGTATGTATGGAACCTTTCCACTTATTTTGCGGATATAGGCACTCGCTTCTATAGGGATTTAATGCCATTATTTTCGTTGCCATTGATGTATGAGTTCCAGGACATTTAACTGTCGAAGATGACTTCTATGTAGCCAGTTTCCTGTCTGAAAACGAGGATCAAACTTTTACTGTTTTAAAAGCAACGATATTTAAAAGCAAGGTTCATTGATTCCAGCGTAGTTACATATTTCATGCAGCTTCAGGTTCACGAGACTGCACAGAGAGCCCCGATCACTCGATCACAAAATATTTAACTTGAAGTCCGTGACAGCGCTCGATTGGTAATGCCGTGACTGTGGTATTGTATTAAAGATTTCTAAACATTGCCAAAGTAGAAAACAATAGATCCACAAAGATTTCTAGTATTTACTTGGCTCACGAATATTCTGTTTGATATTGTCGTTTTGTGACTAAGACTAAGCAGCGCTTTTTATTTGTTTTCGGCAGTCAACTAAGCTGATTTTCCATTCATCAGAAAACGTGTAGATGTAGGGGCCTGGACGGCAGCACAAGAGATGAAATCTTATTGATCATACCGACAAAAAAGAGATGAATACGTCCACACTGTCAGTTTCAATTGATTTTGAGGAAGACAATACGCTTTGGAAATTTTCACGTTCTAAGACCAAATTTGGACTATAGAAGGACACGTGCTTATTGTAATCGAAATAGGAGTGAACACATTTCTATATTTTGAGAAATTGCGTCAAATATGTTGCAGATGTGCAAGTGAATCATTTTATAGTAAGGATCCATTTACTGTAGCACAAACCAGAATTATTCAGCCACAACTGGTGTACAATACAGGACCGTGTAATCTGCTAAATTCTGTCTGAGGTCCAAAAATATGGCTTCAAAGAAGAGGATATGATTTTAATAAATACTGACAACAGGAATTTTCTTTCAGTGATTAGTAGAATAACAGAGTGATCGCTGACAAAGCTAGCACTTCGACTTTAAGTTATGGACCTAAAACTGAATTGTCATCACTTTTCAGTGTTAACAATTTTGCTAAAATTATTGCCCTACAACTTAAGCGGAAGATAATCATTGAACAATAGGTGAGGAAAGCATCCACTGCTCCCTAATTCTGGAGAAATATAAGAGTGCTCCAACTATATACGGTTGTTCGGTTGTGGCCTGCGCCTTAAGCATAGACCTAAACAGAATTAAAAAAACAACTTGGCAGTAGATGTTAATTGTGACATGCAAACATGTCCAAATGACTCCTTTTATGTAGTGAGACTAAAAAAATAAACCCTACGGTTACAGCAAGGGCGTCGATCACAGCTGATCACATCTCGCCAAAATCCGATCTTAATAAAATATTCCAAGTCAATATGCCTATAGGAAGAAAATGGGGGAACAACGTATTCATATCAAAGTACAAAATAAAATTCTTTCTTATTAGCTCCAAAATGGATTGCGGGTGGAATGAAGTCCCTTTGCTTAACAGATGGTTTTAGAATCTTGTAGGTGGAAACTCTAGCAAGGGACGTGTGAGCTATTCAATTTCAATATATATCTAAAGTACAATTCAAATTGCAATCGAAGTCCTCTACTCAAAATGATATCCTCTAAATTAGGTGCTTATGGTAACAGTAACATATAGACTGAGAAAAGCTGATGAACGTATTGTACTATACTATCTCACACCTTGACATCGTCATGTGAAGGGAGTCAGCTTTATAAGCAATTTCTGTCAAACGCTAATTCAAGCTTGAATTTAGACTGTAACGTCATATTTGGAAAGATGTAGACCACATAAAGCAAAAGCAGAATACCCACTTTTATTAAGAGATCTTGCATAAAGATCACTTGCATGGTTGCAACCTGTGCAGAACATTGGCCATCCGGCATGCATACTGCTAGTCTCTGTAGTCGCCTGCCTTTTTGGCGGGTCTAACCCTGGGCAAATCTTCCTTCAACCAACTTACCTAACACAAGTTGACGAATACGAGTGGCATCAAAACTTTGCATACGGACATTTGTGGATGGTGAAGTATGCCATCAATGAGCCTACCAACCTTTCTTTTTTTGACAAACATTGTAATATTAATTTCGTTACCAATTCTTAGGTATTTCAATTCTACCATGTACCATTATTGAAAATATTTAAAATATTTAAGAGTTTAGGACCGAATATAGAACCCTGTGGAACCCCGCTAAAAATGTTATTTATATTGTATTGTTTTTTATAGTTTTGAGCAACTAAAGGCGTTTGACTGTAAACGCCGCATGATTCCGATATAATCTTTCAATTTTCTATACTTAAACGTGATAACTAAAGCTTGACTAAAACATTGCTGCCCATCGTATCTTTGTTTCAAATTAACCTCAAATTTACGGGTGGCCGTGGTGTAGTGGTAGTAGAAAACGCTTCTCACTCGGAGGGTCCAGGTTCGAATCCTGCCCATGGCAAAATCAGTTTTTCATTGTATAATTGGAACTCAGACAAAAAAAACTCTGCGTGTGAAGGCATAACACTGACACGTAGATTTGGCTGTTATAAGAGTTTCAAGCAATGAAAAAAATACTGGGAATTATATCTCGAATCACTCTGAGTGAAGAAAAACTCTCCGTCCTATTCGGACTCCCACCCCTGGAGAGCAAACATAGAAACCAAACACACCTGAGTTTCAAACCACTACAAAAACAATTTTCCTTTCTCCTCCTTCTATCTTTCCGCCCGCGCCCTGGCAACAGTAAAAGGGTATCAACCCCTTAGGCGCGCGTAAATTATAAAAAAAAAAAAAAAAACCTCATTTGCCTAACGAACCAACCATATATGTACATAAATACCTTTAAAACTTTCGTGGACTAGATTCTAAGCTTACACGGTAATTAAGTATTTTACATATATTGTTTAAAATTCTATATCGACGAATTTAAGAGATTATTGTCAATGGTGATCATAAAATCAGCATGGGACAGATTGAAGAACCAATTAATGGCTTTTGGAGAGAGCCGTTTCGACTCTTTAAGGTAAATCCGATGATGCTTCAGAGCTTAAATATTTGTGTGTGGTGTTGTAAGAGGGGTTTCTGCGATTTCTTGTTTAAAAAATTTAAGTAATATCAATTGCCAAAAGTCAAAGTGCAATATACGAGTACATGGTTAAATCCCACCAAAATATGCTAAAATGAAATCAAGTGATCACTTCTTATATAATAGTTTGTAGCTCACTCTATTTTCATTTTGTCCATTTTCCAATTTTGTCCAATCGACTGCGTAATTATTGTATTTACCCTCACCAATTTCTGAATTCGATAATAGGTTTGCATTGGCACTTCATTATCACTTCAATAAAAACATCAATATTTCCCAATAACTGACATTCACTTCTCACTGTATCTCCCCCCTAGAAACGTCAAACTTACCGCTAACCTTAGAGTATTTTAAAAACTACGAGTATATACTCGTACATATATAGGAGTACATATTCATAATCTTTTTTTATCTTATTCGCTAATCGCAGTCAGGGTCCGTAGAAAAAATGATAAAAACATCTAGCAGAATGAGGTAATACTTCTCTAAAGTCGTGACATCCAAAGTTGACGCGACGCCTTTATACGTACGAGTATACAGCTGGTTACGCTCAATCATCGCGCATTTATACTTCGGTACTTAATCCATGACAACTTTAGCAATAGATGCTAATCGAATTTGCTTATTGCTTTCGACGTTCAAAGTACGAGTAGGCAAGATATTGAAACGACGTCCCTGAGATATAATGAAAATCACATTTATTAAAGTCATCTTCAACATCTTGTGAGGTATCCGATCCTGTATCTGTAAATGTATTCGTATCAATGGTAACGTGATACTTTTGAATATTCTCAGCATCACCACCGCTGTTCAATTATAAACTGTTAATAGGTCATAAAATTAAAATACCCTTTCCTAGACATAGGCAATAGGGCAACCCTTATTTGCCTTTGATGGCTATTGCCCATGCCCGTACCTAATTTGACAGCCGGCATAAGAGCAACAGAACTGAAAAACGGGGAAATAATCGAAATTCAAAAGAAGGCGAAACCAAATCGGAGGGAAAGAGAACAAACAAACATCAGTTGTGTGTGATGTGAGGAACTTAAAACAAAATAAAACAAAAGAAGAGGACATAAAGGACAGACCCGTATATTCAAGCCGAATTCAATTAAGAAATCAACAGCAGTCGTTGCGGGGTATTTTCATTAAAATTCAATTGTCATCACAGTATATGCTCGTGAAAAAAAAAAAAACAAGAAAGAGTCCAACGCACACATTCAGGTTGGTTAAGCGAAAACCCAGAGGACGAACAAGGCATATCCGCCAAATCGTGGTAAAATGCAAATTATTCTACCATTGCCACCCGTCCTCGGCTCAATACATTACTCGTTTAGCACATAACAACACAGCATAAGCAACCAGCACAGCCTAGGTGTTGTAAATGGCAGCTGTCATTGAATGTGTTTCTTTCGCTGAATTCAATTAACCCGACACGATGTTCTGGTCGATGTCATTGCATCTAGTTGCATCCACTTTGTTCACCACAATATCAACATCATTATCCACTAGCTGACCACCTTGGCAATATCTTTATGTACGGACACATTCGGAGCCTATCCGAGGAGACACTGAATTAATGACAATAATACGATTCCAATCAATTCGACAATTTAACAATTGAACAATTCAATTATTAATAACAAACACAACTACCAAGCCGCAGGTACGTTGTTCCGTACACCATCCGCATGCACGCCAGCATTCAGTTTCAATTTGAATATGACCAGGCCTCTTTCGGGATGGTTAAAACAACATTCGAGAGAGGTGAACAATGCAGGTCTCGGCTACAGCATAAGTGTCCATAGATGTCGGCGGATATTTTGACAGCGCAATAAGCGCACTGTGGATATTGATCGAAAATGCTGGGTGGCACCTCTTCAAGATGACGATGGCAGGAGTAAACAGTTGTGGTCACTTGGAGGAGCAAGTCTCGAAAATGAGAGCATTAGTTCAAGTCACTGTTTAATGGTGGAAGTGTCTCAGTTAACTAGCGCTTGTGAAGAAAATGGAATTTAAGAAATTTTTGATGATAGGTGACGTGCCTCAAAGTGGCTTACTATCTCCACATCTATTTACTGCTGGGTAAGTGTTTTTTTTTTTGTTTTTATTGGTCTTATATGTGTCGCATCAAGTTGAGTTCTATATATGTACTTATAATATGAGATACATACAAATCAGAATTTGTCTTCTTAGCAGTGTTGTTCAGGATTTGATTATGAGACTCAAACTTCGCCGATCAGTAGTACAATCACTTCTAAGTAGGTAAAGATCTATTATTCTCGTAAATTTTCTACAATATAACAACTTTTGTTCTAGCGGTGTGGTACGCCGAAGATTGTCTATCGAAAAGTATGTGCAACACTATGAACGAAATACCCTAAGCAGCTTAAAGAGCAAGCCAAGCACTAAATTAGTAGTACGTCATCACATAATAATTCTTGTAACCTCGTTCTAGACTCTAAACTACGGAAGATTTTTTAAATTGTCGCAGTATAGTGACCGTTCGCTGTTTAATTAAATACTCCATATCGAGTCTTCCTTCTTATCCGCAAAAGATACACATTAACGACATTGATTTCTATCCACAAAGTAACAGAAAAGCCAATGAACCTCTCCGAGTTCGAATACTTTTGTGGGATCACTGAGCACCAACGATTATATCGTTGCTGAGTGTGATCTTATGTATGTGATCGTTTCTTGAGTGTAGCGATCGTTAAGTTATTTGCGGGCAAGCTAACCCATAATTTTATACTCCTACTTATAAATATTGTAGGTGGCTCAACAAATTCTCAAATTATTCCATCGAGAAGCATTGAGATCGCAGACCATGAAAGTCACTTTAATAGTGTTTATAGTGTTTTCAGATACATACGAATATGTGTGTATATCCGATCTACTTAAAGACTCCTAACCTAATGAAGGTGCTTACTTGATTATACAAAGATTTGTGGTGTCCGCTATCGCTTGATCCATAAACCAGAGATACGTATCCTCGAAAGCTGAAGCTTTATCTTTCATTCGTTTGGTATTACCGGGTTTGATCTATGTAGTGATGTTGATAAAGTTCATAGAGGAGTTGGCGGTTTTGTCTTCTTCTACCCACCGATCTGAGTAAATTTTTCTGTTTATTCGGTCTTTCGGTCTACAGGCATCAGACATTTTGTTTTATGTCGTATTTCTTTACACCCTTCACTTTAATGCCCCTGCTCACCAATCACTGATTCCTAACGCACTGTTTAAAGGCATAACAAAGCTTTTTTAGAGAGGAAAAACGCGCCCTACGCAATCTTAAAATTTAGGAAAAGCCATATCTTGGTCTGTCACGTCTGGGCTGTATGCTGTGTGAGGTAAATATTTCCCAATAGTAGTGGCGAAGTAAATCAACCACAATGTTTCCGACATGAGAGAAGTGCTCTATCTTGAAAAATCAGTAGCGATCTTTTGGATCTTCATTGGAAAAATCTGACACAAGCCTTACAATTCGCTGATGAAATGATGTTTTTGGCCTTCCTGGGCATGGATAGCCTTCACGGAAACGTCTAGCTCACCGCGGTACGGTATTATCTGCTCACCACAAATCTCACCGACCGATGAATTTCCGCATGGTTTTTGGAATGTACCGAAGACAAACGTAATGCACGCACCATCTCTATCTGTCACCCAATAATGGCAATTGCGTCACGATGAGTTACGACTTGAAATTCATTGGACCTTCCCATTTGCTTATTCGTGAAGATTTAGTTCAAAGTCAATAATCTCAGACAAGATGATGGAACAAAGGTTTTAAACATTCACGTTCACACATTCCCGGCGGCTTTATCGTTCGTCTTTCAGTCTCTTAATTTCTGTTTCCATTTACTCTTGGCTATGGAGAGGGCTTCTTCTTCTTGCGGAATAGGTCTCGGTTTCCTGCGAATCTTGGTAAATTAATTTCTTTGAAACTGCTTTTTGTTTTACAAGCTTCGGATATATTCGTAGTTCTTATTGAGAGAATTTGACAGAATTTCTTTCCTTTTCTTGGCTCGGTACTCTTCCGTCTTTGCTCTAGTTTTTTAATGCAGCTCATTTTTGGCAACTTGGTCTGTCACTTTTTGACTTCATGTTCTTCCTCCACCGTAGCAATGCATTTTTGTGGGACCCTAAGGCTGGTCCACTATTTAATTGCTTAAACGCGTAGATATGCCATAGGGATTCGTGCTGAGGTATAAACATATATCCGGGACTGTTTACTAATTTTGATGTCTTATTTAGTAAGCAAAATAGATCTAGATCAGATTACAGCCCTTTGGTCATCAGCCTTCTATTGGATGGAAATGGTCAGAGACCATTCAAAGGAGAGCAATCAGCTGCTCACGCCTCTGCAAGTATAATTCTAAATGACGATAGATTAAAATTTCAATTACTATAAACGCCCATTGGCACTGATGCAAAATAAGTGTTTTGACAGATACCTGGCACTTAAGAATGAGATTTGTCTTCAAGTCACTTTACGCACAAAATCATTTTTCATTTATTTTTCTTGTCTGACATTTCATTTCAGTAAATACCCTGAATGCACGCACAATGAAATAGTGTAATTTATGTCCTGTCAATGAGACAAATGTCAAACGAATCAACAACGTACTCCTAATTACATTTCACAAATGAATTGCAATTGACCTAAAGGTCATGCACATGGGTATCTACACCTCAGCCGGTCGTCTAACCCAGTTATCAAAAACCAATTACAAAAAGTCAAACACATGATCGAGCACACACAGCACATCGACTTCAAGATCGAATAAGTCAACTTTTATTGTGTCCACCCAAGCGAAAGGGAAAGGTACGAGTATCCCTATGGCCAGCGCCGATCGGGTCTCCTTCTACACATTCATGCACCTGGAGGTGAACTAAGCGCAACTATCATCCAAAGCGATTGAACACGCAACATATTCCTAAGAAGGCGCAATCACAGGACGGGTGTGTCACTACTTTTCTAAATGGATGCGGACAGTGTGTTATTTTAAATAATGAATAGTGCTCGAGCACACACACAGGAGATTGCCTATCCACTGGTTCACACTATTCTCCAGCACTTTAGGTGCTGGCACAGCCTCTAATACCATTCCACCCGCGGCCACCTTTTCGAGATCATGCTGAGAGTGTTTAGCATACTTTGGTTAGGATCCGGTGAATGCGACTGCTGTGCATCTGTGTGACTCTTTTAACCTCGTTACACTGGGAAAACTTCAATTCACTAGTTAATTATATCGTGCGCTCCTATTAAGTCTATTGAAATGGTGACACTTACAAATTGTACACAAAAATGACAGAAAAGAGTGAAAAAAAGAAGAAAAAAACGAGAAAACGTTACAGAACCTCGGCGAGCACAGGCGGTCGTTTTTTGTTTCTTCTTTTTGAAGTATGACGATGCTCGATGGTGTGGAAGTGGAAGTGAAGGAAGTTGAAGTTGGAGTTGAAGTACGAGTATCTCACAGTGCGGGTACTCTTCGAATCGAAAGCGAACTCGATTTGAATAAAGCGCCTGATTGCTAGATGAGGTGTCAGGTGAGGTAAGTTGTGTCGATGTCAGCTGATGGTGACAATTGAGGAGGTAGATGTCGTCGTATCGTATGGACTTAGAAACAGACGACAGTAGAGTTTGTTTGCTTTTATCGCAGTGCTGTGCTGTTTGTGTTTGCATAGAATTGTTTGGTCTAAGTATGTAGTGTACTCTATAAGCGCTGCTATCGTCGACTTTGTCGATGTTGTTGTCTTTAACGTTGTGGTCGTCATAGTCGTCGTCGTCGTCGTAGTCAGAAGCCAAAGGCGGCGTTTTGACCCTGTTTCGATCCGTATCAATGTTAATTAATTATTTATTTTCTTTTGGCACACGTAACGTAGAGTGTTACAGTTGGGCTTTTATTTGCTTTTTCTTTAGCTCTTGTTTTCGTTGTTTTTTTTGTTGGTGTGTGGCTCGTTTTCTTCTCAGGGTTTGTGTGATTGGAAATCTAATTTTATGAATGGAAACGTGACGCGGTTTAACCAATTAAAGTTTTTTTTTTCATTTCATCTACTCTCTGTTGTTAATTGTCTGGTATTTGGCCGGAAAAGGAGGTTTGGCCGATGAGATAGTAATCGGTTTTTTTTTATCGGTTTTGAGGTACCTTACCTACGTACTAATAATAATTACAAGTGGATAGGTACCGGAGATTTAAGTAATTGAACTGCCTCGCACTTTGGAGTGCTGTTATTCAATGTTGATCTTGGTATTTTGATTAAATTCAAAGTGAGTAGATTGCCCTTATTGTTTTGTCAACAAATTGCATAAGAAGGTGTTGTGTACTTGTTCGCCATACTCATGTCTGGTGATAGGGGTCTGTAAAAGTATTTTCTATTAGTAGACAATTGATGGCATCTGTTTGAATTTATGTTGGCTGGGTGCTATAAATTTTCGGGGTAGTCATGTAATGGCAGTGCAATTTAGGTAGAGAGAGAGTTTGTTAGATTCACACTAATTGCCTGTTGGTTGGAATATTCAAGTCAAGCTTTTGCTACAAAAAACCAGGTTCTAAGACAAGTAAAGTGAACTCTGAAATCCATGTTTAAAAGACGATCGATGTAGGTTTAAATTTACGATTATAAGATTCAGTTCTATTCATACCTGAATATGCATCTTTTTAGCATTTATGTATGTGTACGAGGTCCGAAGAAGAAGCCGAAAGAAAAATAATTATATCACTCAAATGAGAAAAATTCACCAAACACTCGACTTGACTAATGATGTGATCCAAAATAAACCGGCCTGCTGGATGTTTCTAAGATCCGCGAATTTAGTCATTTCCCAAAGCGGCGCTTGTAAGTAGTGTTTTTTTAGAGATATACAAATTCAATATGAAATAAAATACTTGTAGTTAATGTTAATGTCTATTATATTATTATTATTTAATAGACAATTGCATGCCTATAGTGATTACATATGATATCGGGCATATGCGCGCCACGGTTAGCTCGAATGAATCGCGGCATAGCTCAGTGACGTCACATACCTCCAAAGAAAGTAATCTAAAGGTTTGCGATCACAGGATCGTGGAGGCCAGTTCACAGGTCCATTACGTGAAATTATCCGCTCAGCAAATGTTTCCCGCAATAAATTGATAGTGTAACGCGCCGTGTGGCATGTTGCGCCATCTTGTTGAAACCATAGCTCTGTCACGTCAATGAGGAACAAACAGCTGAGGAACAAAGAAGTCAGAAATCATGTTTCTATAGCGCTTTCCATTGACCGTAACATTCTGGCCGGCATCGTCCTTAAAAAAAATATTGGCTGATGATTCCACCAGCCCATAAAGCACACCAAACAATGAGTTTTAATGGTTGTAAGGGCGTCTCGATAAAAGCTTCTGGGTTGTCTTCACTCCAAATTCGCAAATTTTGCTTGTTTACATATCCATTATGCAGACCAAAATTTTGCGTTGAAAATGAGGATCAAGTTGAATTATGTTTTCGGCCCATTCACTGAAATTACGACGTGTATAATGGTCACTCTATTTTCACTCTTGCACAAGCAAGATCAAGCCAAAATCTTTCCGTAAAATCTTCAACAAAGTGGATGGGCATGGCTCCAATTGCTGTGCACGATGGGGAATCGACTCTTTCGGATTTTCCTCAACACTGCGCTCCACAACGGCAATAACTTCTTCTGTTCGCACTGTTTGTCGTCTTTGGAGATGCGTATTATCCACTAGCGCACGATAAGTTTAGCGAACCGAACAATGATTTTTAAAATAAGTTTGCATAATTTGCACGCATTTCTGTCGTTAATCGTTAAAATTCATCGTAAAATGGCAAAACGAACTAACCACAAATCAACCTTCAACTGTTAAATTGACCATCTGTAGAACCTCTAAAACGCCTGTAGACAGGCATTTATCATAAACTGTTGGCCGCGACTTCGTCTGTATTGTCCAAGGGAAGTATAAACCTTTTTTCTGTCAGAACAGGGCACTCCTGCACTCCTTGGTTTGTCATTTTCCGTCATTTTTTAGTCTTTTGTAAAAAGATTTACTTGCAGCCTGTTACCAGCGTAAACCTGACAACCACAGTGACAGTGTTTCCATCACTCCGACAGCAAGCATCGCACGGCGTTACATGTATCAACTCTGCATATCAATTTAGATCTCCCGTTACGACGCCAGTAATTAGTCCACAGTCTCTCCTAATGATGGATAAGAAGCGTTCGTTTGGTCTGCCGGCAATCTGGAGAGTTATGCCATGAAATCCAACTGCCATTGGAAGTTGTGAAAAACTCTGATCGACGTCATCATTTCACCTGATCCCATTGCGACTTGGGGCTCAAATAAGATTCAGTTAATTCGGTCTTTTGACTGCGTTCAGCGATGTCTTGCGTTCTCGCGCTTTGAGCGCAACTTAAATCTCTCGCTACAGATGCAGAGTATCTGTACCCTCCTCCGATTCTTCACAATATATAGTACCTACCTAGTACTAGCAAATGTTTTGACTCTTTTTCTTTATTTATTGGTCACTCAATGGCTACAAATTGTAGAACAACTTGTTCGAAATGGCCCCTATTTGTCTTCCAGCAACGACGAAGTCGGTCTGGCCACTCATCGATTGCAGTACGCACCTCATGGATTGGAAAAATTTTCATTCATCGAGGATGTCCAGGAGTGAAAGTCATAGCCTCCAGGACGGACCATAGTCTTGTAGTTTAATGGATTGAGGTCTGGGCTACCCTATGACCAATCACCCGTGGAAATGAAGTTCAGAACGTGTTTTTTTTTTTTTTTTTTTTTTTTTTATAATTTACGCGCGCCTAAGGGGTTGATACCCTTTTACTGTTGCCAGGGCGCGGGCGGAAAGATAGAAGGAGGAGAAAGGAAAATTGTTTTTGTAGTAGTGTAGTGTAGTGTAGTAGAAACTCAGGTGTGTTTGGTTTCTATGTTTGCTCTCCAGGGGTGGGAGTCCGAATAGGACGGAGAGTTTTTCTTCACTCAGAGTGATTCGAGATATAATTCCCAGTATTTTTTTCATTGCTTGAAACTCTTTGAGCCATGTTTGAGTTGTTTTTGCCTTATAATCTGGAGCGGAGTCTCCAGGGACTCCACAACGTTCTCTAAAACGTTGCACGGTCGACTATTCCACCAAATCTTCAAATGACTTCACAGTACGCTACACAAAGTTTCGCGTGATCAATGGCCATAACATCCGAAAAAAATTCGCCTTTCCCATTCCATGCAAATAACTGACGTCGAAATCTTTTTTACGTGGGAACTTTGCATAAATGTCACTTGTCAAATAGCCATCAAGTCGGAGTAGCTGCATTCATTGGTTCTTGTTCATTTCGTATAGGAAAATTTTTGCTGGTACTAGCTAGTCCATTGCCATAAGGGTTGCGTATACCTCCGCTTGGAAGACAAACTGTCTAACGTTGTCGTCGTACCAAAAAAACAAAAGCGCTGCATCTTATATAGGTTTTGGACCCATCCGTGAACACCTGAATTCATTCCTTTCCTTGCTAAGATTAGTGGAGGGAGACTCATCAATATGTCAGACATGCAAGGGACTGTTCTTTGGAGTCTGATGAAAACAGTAGTGACATCTTTTCAGAGACAGCTTATACCACCAGACAACGGGCGTATAAAATATTATTGAACTTATCATAGGCGAGTACATCCAGATGAAAGCTCCTTTATACTGACAGAAAGCAGATAGCGCCTCAAGGTTTTCGACATGACATGTTTAGGCCAAATAAGTTTTTTTTTTATATGGGGTTTGTATACCCTTAAGATGATTGTTCACAGCGCGGGCAAGTTCGTTGCTCAGGATGATACCCAAATACTTTGCTTCGTTGAAGAAACGGATGCTGATGCCTTTAAGGACTAAATAAGTCAGATTAGTCAGCATCCTCCTTCTCCTAAATAAAACGACCTCAGTTTTAAGAGGGTTGATTGAAAGTCAATTTCTAATATATAATATTTACTAATCGTCTAATATATAATATTTACTAGGGCTGCCTGCGTTTTAGAGCATATATCCACGACGGATGATCCAATAGACAGTAAATCTACATCATCTGCATATGCCTGAGCACAGACGTCAAAACAACGTAGAACATTAAGAAGTGAGTTATCCAACATGCACTACTACGGTGGCGATAGGGTGCCAACATTTGTTTACCATCATCATCGCATATTGGTCGCAGTCAGCATCTGCAATCTGTGTCCTATTCACCAGCATTGTTCGACAAAACAAGTGATTCGTCTACGTCGTGTTATATGGCCGAGCTACACGTGCCGTTGCGTTGTCGAAGGCACCCTTACTGTCGGTGAAAATGCCCTACGCGTACTTCTTGTCGTGTGCGCCTTCCATTCTGGCCATCAGACTTTGAAGCGCAGTTTCCCAGGATCTTTCGCTTTGGTAGGCATGTTGCATCTTAAATAATGGATGCATTCACAAAGGAGTTTTACACACTTAAAGTGTGATTCTTCTTTCCATACTGTTCAACATGAAGGAGGTCAGACTGATAGGTCTGAAGCTCTTGTCGAGTGTGAGTACACATCTTTTCCAATTTTCTGTATAGAGGTTACTCTTACATTTAGCTATGGTTTTGGTATGTTGATTCGTTTGCTAGGATAACTGGCTATAGGCCATCGATGAGAGGCAACGTGAAGCCATCAAAGGAAACAACAGCGTGTGTGGTGACCTCATTTGTATGTACTACCGATGACAGATACGAATTACGGCGTGTTGCGTTATTTACTCTCAAACCCAATATCCATGCTGTTGTCGATGGAAATGTTCGACAATGTAATGAACAACTTTACCAAAAGTTGTGAGCTATGTAACAGAAGCTCAGTTGCAGCTTCGGAGATAGTAGCTACAAGTAGTTGGAAGCCAGCTCTGATTCGGTTTCCTGGAAAGTGATTCCCCAGCATGAGACAGAGTCTGTGTTTTGGACTCAATATATGTGCTTCCAGATCATCTAAATTATTATTGCCAACAAAGTCAGACGATGGTATGAAATCCAGGAGTTAATTGCCTCACACTTTACATATGCTACTGCTTCGGGACGAAATCTGGGCATTAATATTAAAACCATATAATAAGTTCAATCTTGCTGTATTCTTGCATAGTATTCAATGAGTTCGGCTACTGCTGTTGGTTGTGGTGATAGTACCGAATAATAGGTTAAACACGCTGATGCAATGACGAATTTGTCCCATTCTCCGTTCGTTTCGTAGCTTACAATATTTTGGTTATAATACTCGTATCATAAAGATAATTTCTCGGCCTTTCCAATCGCTCGTCATATAGTGGTGTGTAACCCCAACACTTAAGGATACTAGTCATATGCTTAACGGGCTACCAGCAAAATCGATTCGCTAGCCTGACTGTTCGATTCCAGGAATACGCCTACGCACTAAACCACACGTTACACACTCCGACCACTCTCCCTGTGGGACTATGGCTATTACTTCGCAGTGCTGGTAAGCACGTCTTATTCTTTCGATCCTTCGTAGCTCGTGTTGCACGTTGGTTATCAGTGTGCAAATCTCCATACATTTTCATTGTGCAGCGTATGCAATGGAATATTGCAATATTGTCCAACAGGCCTGTCAAATAGTTATTGACGCTGCCTTTTCTTCAGTTTTGATCGTCCGTTGGCGTCGTGCGTCACTATTCTCAGTAATTAGTACAATGGATCCATCCCAGCAAGTGCCCTTCTATAATAATAGATAACCAGCTCGCAGAGTTAAAAGCGTTTTTAACGTAATTACTGTGCAGTACTTTGTGTCGTAGAGCCATTTTTCTCGTCGATAGTACCCCTTGCTTGCTATATCGGCTACTATGGAATGAACAGTTGAACGACATGTTCTGAAGCCAAATTAGTTGCTACTGCTAGCAGTGTATTATAAATTATCTTCTCGAGAAGGATATGGTGTCCAAAGGCATATTAGGCGATCAGAAAATTTCTCGCCAGAGGACTTCTTTCCTTTTGGTAGCAGAACCAAATGCTGTGTTTTCCATCTTTCGGGAAAGGTTCCTTCCTCTAGATACTTCTGCACTGTTACTATGAAGAGCTCCGGTCTCTTTTTGACAGCCGCCTTTATTGCTTTATTGGAGATGTCGTCAGGTTCAGAGTCTCTGCTCTCGCATATTTTGCCCCATACCCTAGCGAGTCCTTCAAGATGATTAGTGGGACTTCTCTTATGATGTTGCACATAGTGGCTTGCGGGAAAAGATGCTCTATTATGGATTTCAGCATTTTCGAGCATGTTATCGGGAGGTCCTGTAGGCTTTTAGTTTCGACATCACCATTTTATATGCTGAATCCCGTGGATTATTATGTTGGCTTCTTAACAGAGCCTTTTGAAGAATGTGGTTTTACTTCATTTGATGGCTTTAGTTGGGTTCGCCAGCTGTTGTTGGAAGTCTGGTCTCCTTCTTATACGCTGAACTTTGCGCCGAGCTTGTAAGCATTTTGGTCGGAGTGCCTTTGTTTCATTGTTCCACCAGTAATAACACGGTGAGACCTTATTTTTATTTGCTCTTCGATGCATGTTCTGGGCATCGCACGCTGCTTTGATGATAGCTGTGAAATACGAAATACTCACGGGTTTCCCCCATTCGACTTAGGGTCAAATCACCGTTTAACATCTTTTCGAAAGATCAAAAGATCTATCATTTCATTTTGGGCTCGTAAATTTTTGGAGATGGGCCAGGTTCATGCCGAGTTCATTTCGTTGATCTCAATTAATATCGCCTAATGGTCGCTATGAGAATATTCCTCACTGACACTCCACTTGATGATACCTAGAATAAAGTTGCTCGCAAAGGTGATGTCCGCGATGGAGTAGTAGTAGTAGTAGTAAAGAATGTTAGCAGTAAGGTCTCTCCTCTAGGCATTAACGTCGGTTCCTATAACCACAGGGGATCTGTGGAGCGCATCCGCAGTCAGATTGCCCAGCAGCAATTGGTATTCGCTGGCCGTCAAGCTGAGTCTAGCATTGCAGCTGTAAAAATGGACTCCATTTTTGCCCAGACGAAGCCTTTTGTTTCTTCGTTTGCTGCTCAGAAAGTACGAGTATAGCGTCCACATGTCCAAATCGCTGTCTACTTTGCCTTGTAACAGAACTAGTTATTGTTTTGGTCGGGATACTTATAGGGGTCGCTGATCATGATAACGTCCGCCTTTTCGTCCTTTGCCACGGGTACAAGATATCCTGACCTATTCTACAGTGGCTCAGATTTATTTGTATTATCTTTATGATCTTTTGTTTGTAATAGCTCTCCGGAAGATTGGATGGTCTTTCTTGCGGAACATGCTGTATGGTTCCTTGTCGTAGTCCTTTTATTCTACATCTCCTACATAGGTTGGATTGAACTTCTGTACTCGACCGATAACCCAGCCGATTTTAATTTTTCCTTCTCTAGTTGCAGTTTGTATTCTCCCGATAGAACGTCTGGAGGAGACACGCCTTCAATTCTGCATTGCCTTTTTATAGCCTATCAGATATCCTCCTATTTGGTGATCTCATCGACATCTTTGAGCTCGATGGCAGTACTATGGATGAGAGTCCTTACGTTTGCTTGCTCGCACAAGGCAATACCCATAACGCTTTTAAATTCAGCTGTCTTGTCTCCTGTCTCATTGGGCTGGACTAGGAGTTCTCCTTCTCGTATTCTTCCGATTCTAGATACAGCCTCTCCAATCGCCTCCAACTTCTCGTCTACCTTTATGCTACATGGAATCTCAGCATAGTTTACATCGCCCTTTATCTCTATGACTATAGCATCAGGTTTTCCTTTCACTTCACGGATTTTTTCTTTAGTGGGTCCTTGCTTCTTGGCTTGCTTATTTTTGTTGACGTGTTTGGACTAAGTGTCCTTATCGTCCCTTGTGGTTGATTTGTCGGTTTTTGGGTTTTTTCAGCCTTTTCCTTACTCCCTCGTTTGAGGGTGGGTTTTACCTCCGCTTCGAGTCTATCACATATGCGTATATGCATATAAACGTTCATACCTACCATATATCTTTAAGTTCGCATATCTTTTGATTGAGTTAACCGATTGTGATAACATATAAACCAGATGCTTCTTCAAGTTAAGGGTTCTATTTTCCTGGAATGCCGTCCGAATTGAGATAGTAGTTTATACGTGATGCTTAAACAAACAAACAGGAGAAAATTCTAAAAATGCTAAATTGAATGCAATTAATTTTTTATTTGTTGAATGTATAGGCACTCAAAGTTTGTTTTGTTAAAAAAAGTGTGTAAGGGCTTGATGATATCTGATATTTGTGTGACACAAGTGTGACTGGGGACTGGGTGTGCCAAAGAAAATGTCAAAGTCAGTTGTTTTGTTTTGGGCTGAGAATGCAGGCAGTCTGCCCCGATGAATTTGAGGATGTTGTCAGAGATGATTGATTGATCGATATTTTGCTAAAAAGAGACGGACAACACAATTTTGACAGTCCAGACTTTGTTAATTGCGTTCTGTTCAGTGCCACAAATACAAGATCACTACCAAGTTTAAGTTGAAGGTCATTTTATATTTGACTTTTCGAATTAGAGAATGATCTCATCGGCACCCGATAATTAATTGACATTCCTTGCAGTTTTTTTTAAAAACAAGAATATTAATGAGGGTTTGTGTCATAAATCCTGGACACAGGAATCACGAATTTGCAGATTTTTTTGACTACTCAACGATGAAATATGTAAATATTGTGATAATATTTAGTGATGACAGCATTTGACAGTTTTTAATGACTTATTTGAATATTTGACTTATTTGAATATGTCATGACAATGACAGTCTGATTGTCATGGGATGGAAAGAAGAAGTTGAATGGAAGGAAAGTGAGTGTTGAAAATATGTTAATATATTTTCAAAGGTCAAAGTCGTCGTCAGTTCTGCAGTTTATCGAGAAGGAAAATTAAATTAAAGTGGTAATCAAAATTATTTAAGTAGTACAAATTCGGTTGTTTTCTGACGCAACTATATAGTTAATTTGACAGGTGTCATTCCTTGTACGCAGTGTATCCAAATGCTTTTAGAAATATCATGAAAGACGTGTTACTTAAAATGGATTAATTTTCCGCCAAGTTTAGGGGCGTAGTGCATTCAGGATTCTTAAAAAAAAAAGTTTTATATTGATCAGTCCACCTTCTTGCCTAGGAATTGTCAAATTGTTTCAGAAATTTGAACTATTGTGCCCGTCGCGAAAGTACAACTGAGAATATTGTTTCTGTAGCTCGAAGTCTGGCAGAAAACACAGGTTTGTAAATTTCATAGGAATTGAGTATATAACAACAACGACTCCACAAAATTTTGCATAAGGACTTGGGTGATAAGCTTCAATTGATGCAAGAACTAAAGTCATCATTGACATCATTATAGAAGCTGGACTAGCCCTGTATTGGTAAGCTCTATTAATAGCATTACAAAGTAAATGGTATTAAAATCGATTAAAAAGTGATCTGCATCGATCCTGAAATGCATTCGTGGCCTGAAACCACACCAATTCAAACCATTGCTTGAGATTGTGCATTGCTGTAGTACTTGTATATATATAGGGCAGCAGACAGCAAATATGCTACACTTTGTGAACCGTACGTGTATAGTTGGTTCAGTTTACAAGGTCTTCTTTCACGTGGATCGGCAAACAATACTGAGATTCCACTCACCGGTCATGGTCATATCAGATTTGCGTCTGTTGTTGTAAATAACTGGGCGACTTTCTGCTCCAAAAGGCTTGTCTTTTAGAGCTCAGGTGTGGCAAGCCTCATTTTATCTTAGTCAGGTAGACGAAATGTTGCTGGCATCGCTCTTATTGAGAGGATCATTCTGGCTGACAGGAAAATTACGAGTGTTCTTGGTCGTTCTTTGTAAGTAGTCCTTACAAATTCTCTTAACTCAGATGAAGACAGTAACAGCTCTTTCATTGTATCACTGGATTGTTCTTCTTATCCTTTGGGAAAATGATCTGAACATGATCCTTGCATCTCCCAGCATCCTCGAACCGCGTTATCTTTCTTTTTGTTGTTGAGAAACCTACGCAACAATTTTTTTTTCTCCAAAAGCACACGGACCACTCTGTCGGCGTTTCTGATGATCTCTCAGGGATAATTTATGTTTGTGTAAGACTTCTAGAGGGGCTATGGAATACACGATCGGAAAAGCTTCTTTCGGCTTTTTTTTAGGGTTCCTGGGATATCCGCATCCGTACCCTGGTTACAGATTGGCAGTGATCTGAGTCAATATTTGCAATGCGGAAGGTTCAACTATCAAGGCGTGTCATGCGTCGATCGCAATATGATTAGTCTGATTGATGGTCAGAATATCTGGCTATAACCATATCCATGATTCAATATTTAGGTCCTGAAACCACGTGGTAATGTTTCGCCCCGCAGCAAAGTTAATCAGCTTAAGTTTTTCAAAAAGATCATAGATATCACTGTTGCTGGAAATATGTATGTCATCATAGCAGGAAAACTATTGAAGAAGAAGGTCCTTATAATCACAGAAGAGTATGATCATCATATACAATAGATGTGAACCCCAGAAGTCTGTGTTAACCACATATATGTGAGAATTATGGTTTATGTAAGTATTCGTCATGAAAAAAACATTTCTACGAAGTGTTGCTTTTCATATGTTTTTCCAAAAACTGACGAAAAATATGATGGATAATTTGTTGCTCTATAGGCAAGTTAACTGAGATTGTGATCTACCATCATCTTATGGAGAGTAAAATTCCTCTGGGGATTTGATTTCAGTTGTTTTGTTTGTTTTATTATGAAAGAAATTGTTTGAATTCTATTATTTCATCGAACTTTCCATGACAGCAGTCGGTAACTCTGCAGACTAGGAAGTTACGATCGCGATCTTCCATGATCTAACAGAGTTAACTAACGTTCTAGTAACCAAAAGCGAATTTTGCATATATAATCCGGTAAGATTTCGACCACAGATCACTGATCTTATTAAAAATCTTATTCCCAGAGTCTAAGTACCTACAAAACATTTTGTTTAAAGCTAAAATGTACTTACAAGTTACAAGAACTGTCTCAGTCGAAGGAGACTGTGATGTGAAGGCCTATCACAATTGTATCTAATTCTATTCCGTGGATGTTTAACAATTCATGGAACATTCCATGGCAACTTTTGTCCATGACGAGCTTTTTAGTATCACCATGAAGTGTCATATCACTTAAGCGAGTGCTGTCCATCAAGATATCAAGTTTTATAGTGCTTCCTGCTGGTCACTCTGTCGGCAACAATCATTCAATTTAAAAACGTTTCACATTCTTATTACACAAGTGAATTGGCAGCGCTCTCCCATTTCACATACGCTAGCTCTACAAATTGAACTGTAGGCGTACTCGCTCCATACACGATTCATCTATGACTCAACTAATTACTTTGCATTGCCCAGTAATTGGAATATTCTACAGCAAAGAGACGTACCGGAAGACAGAGGCCAGATCACGGTGATTTAAATGTGCAAACTTGTCGTGTCGTCCACATTACAAAGTGCTACAGCACATGACAGCAGCCGCGGCATCAACAGTGTCAAGCAACCAAACCAAGTGACTGTATGTATGTATGTATGTGACTACATGTAGTTGATGAGTTTAGAGCGCAACGAACAGTGAATCCGACCGAATGGCTGTATGTGTTCCTGTTGTTGTTATTGTTGTCGACTTCTAATGGAACCAACCCAGGAAGCAGATGTTTGCCAAAAACAAACAACGAAACGAAACCCAAGAACACAGGAGGCAACTAAGCACACCGCTGGCCACCGTCGGCCCTCGCCACCAGCTGCCTCAGCGACAGATCGCTCGCGCGGTCAGAAGAGAAGTTTATGTTTGGTGTTGGCGGTCGACTAATGGTGAGGTGATTTCATCTTTTAATTTCGACAAGACCCAACAAAGGATAGAAATACATTGACCACAACAACAACAATGGACATAATGACATTAAACTGCTGATGTTGGTGATGAATTCATTTTGTGTGCATCCATGAGTTTGTACATACTTGTTTCCTTTGGTCATGGATCATGGTATTCGTATTTGTACGTATTTTGGGCATTTTTTCTCCTTAACCGTCATTTGTTGTTGACCTTTGGGTGTCGCCCGAGAGGGCACACTTTTCGTGCTATTTGACGTGTGAGTTGTAGGGAACCCTCTTGGGTTCTGCTCTGTTCTGCTTGATGAATGAACGAACCTTTTTCGTTTTGGATTTTAAATTCTCAAGAATGATGTAAAATTTGTGAGTAAAAAAAACGGAACGTCTTTAACTGGTAGAATCCATTAAAAAAGCAGGGAGTGAGTAAGTTAACAGAACGTTAAATGGACAAGCAGAATGTTTGACGAGTTTTTATTGGTTTATTGTACACCCTCGTCATTGTTTCCTTTGTGTTTCTGTTTTCCCCCGGTTTTAAGTGATTGTGTTGTGCATTTTTGGAGTAAGTAATGGAATTCAAAGAACGCAGACAGGATGCAGGAATTTCCTGTGTGGACGGGCTTATTACATCTCAAATTCGGATAATTGATGTGATGTCAGAAAGGTGGGAATTGTGGATTGTTTTTTTTATGTGTTATTAGGAGAAGTGAGGTAGGTAGAGATTGAGTAGGTGATAAATGATTTCCGAGGAACTCGGATTGGATTGTTTGAGTTTTTCCTATATGAACATTTGCTGATCGGTGATTTTTTGGGTAAATTTTCTGTAGGAGAAGCGAAACGGATCCTTACATAAGTGATGGTTGGGATACATACAATACTTCCCTAATTAAATGGTGAAACTGCTGCGAGTACTTAACGCCCAGGCAACGTTTTTTCCATGGCGTAGTTTGAATTGGTCGGTGACAGAGCAGTTTTTGGTGTTGTGCAATGATGCTCAGAACTTAACGCCATCGATGGATCACGCACTTGAGTTACTCAACTTTTCTTACCGCTATGGCCAACAGTCTTATTGTAAGAATATGTCTATAAAATGGCCTCAAGCTCTCGAAATCTTGACCAGAAGCTCTATTATGGGAGTGAAGTATTCAGGAGCCCCTTGTTTCAGCCTTACTTGTTGACGTAGGCATTCTGATAGGAGCGTCGTTGTTCGTGTGGATTAAACCCAACTACTGAAAAAGGCCTTGATTCTTAGATTGACGCAGGCGTTCGATCACCCTCAATCTCTCATCAAACTCATGTATAAGCGATGGACGTCCCAGATTACTTCGAATTGGTATTAAAAGTTATGCCTGTGATCCCAAAAGGTTCAGTTTGTTATAATATGATTTATTTTCAAGCTACCTTGGCAGGTACGCACACTCACGGTTTCCAAAGAGCAAAGTCCACCAACTATCAAATATTGACACTAAGCCAGATCTTGGGAAAGTTCCAGGAATTTCATTCCCCCCCTATCGTAAAACCAAAATGGCATTAAACAAGACCCTAGTCATCCCGGTGTTGCTATGTCGCAAAGACTTGGACCTTGTCGAAAATGGAATGAAACAGTACTTGGCCGTGTTGAGAGAGAGATAGTGCGCGTGATTTTCGGTCGCATTGAAAATTATGGGGAATTGAGTATGAGTTTCAACCACGAACTGTATGGGCTATACCGCGACATCGTTCTAATCATGCGCCTGCGGATTCAACGCCAGATATGGTTGTGCCGTGTTGAGCCCATGTATGCCACAGTTGGGGCCCAAAGAGCTTTCTCTTCTAAGCCCGAAGCACAACGCAACAGAGGATGTTACGTTACGCCTACGCAAGTGAAAGGGTATTTCATCCCACTTGGAGTGTGGCACTGGAAGTAGTTAGTGAGAGCTGGAGAGGCTTGTTGAAGTGGACTATCGTGCCACTTAAGTAAGTAAGATAAGACATCTGTCCTCGATCACTTAAGGGCTTAGGCCACTCTAGAGGCCGTAAGAATAGGCCTTTTTGTGATTTTTTTTCAGGAAAAATATAAAATAAATCGAGTTTACAAAGGTAGAAGTTTATTGTACATATGATTGACTGTAAAACATAATTTTAATAGAATAATTTATTTCAAAATGGCGGCTGTGCAGCGTTTCTCAGATAACCTCTCTTGTTTGGAAGGGTCTATATCCGTACCAACAGCTCCTGTAAATTTTGAACTATTATGATCCAGTAATTTCTTTTTAACGTACATAACAATAGCTAAAGAAGTACGTAGGATTTTTTTGATATATTGATTTTTGGCAAAATTCGCAGAAAAATCGTCGGAAAATTGTTAATACCAAATGAACTATGCTATATAAAAAAAATTCTACGTACTTATTTAGACAATTTTTAAAGATCTAGTTAAAATATGAAGTGAATTGGTTGAAAATTGTTCAGGTTATGGGTACGGCCAACTTTAAAAATGAAATTTTTGAGATAAATGCGTTTAAAATGTTAAAGAGTCTCCCTGCTTACCTGGCGGCCTTGTACTATACTTTGATAAATAATTACTTCAAGATATTTCCTGGCCATAATCTTTTGGGATATAATTTTTGAGGTCGTAATTGAAAGCAATTAAACAGAAATCGATTTTTTGAAAATCCTAAGGGGTTATGTCGTTAGACTCGAATTATTTTGACTAGGTCCTTGCTGCTGGAAACCCGTTTAGCTGATGATTCAATCTTCTATAGAATGGAGACTACAAACCTATTTTTCATATGAATCAAGAATATATTTAGAGTACAGAAAACATTCACAGGGCATGTTTTATTCGTCCATATTTTCTAAGTGAGTTGGAGTTTTGAATAATTTGAGAGCAGACCTGTGAGTTAGTTTTCTTCGTATCCTATCACTCTCCGTATCTCTTATTCATAAAGCAGTTCTTACAAATGCTCTTTGTATCTGTGGTTTTCTGTTGATCGATTACAAAATTCTTGTTAGAATTACAAAGAACATTGATCCGTCGTCAGGCAATAGATTTTTTATACAAAACCCGCTTTAAATTCGCTCACAAGCTACTCGTTCCTATTCTAGTTGTCATCAGCTTCCTTTGCGCGTGTTCGTCATCATATAACCGGTAGTTTCTCGCGGATATTTGATAAGTCACAATTGTCCCGGCTAGTTCCATGATGATTGCGCGACATTGGATTCCAGGTTTGTTGTCGATTGTGCAGGCTTACATAATATAGAGTCACATGCTGAGGCGCCAACTTTATTGTATAGCTATACCAGATAGGCTGAGGCGTTTAAAATTATTATTTTCTTTGTCATATCGCAGCGTCTCTTTGGGCTCAAATTCATGCGGCGACATAGAAATGATCAATATCGACATTTGCACTTCTGAAAGCGCATGCCTCCATGTGAAAATATGCCTTCAATGTACCAGTTAGATGGGTACCGCTTTGGAGCCATAATTTACTCGGGATGTTGTTGTCTTTTGGCAGATGTGGCTCTTGATTTGAAGGACCACTTGAGATTCATAACCTATTTGGTTTGTTCTACAATTAGCAATCTCTCTATAGCTTTCGGGGCGATGGCCTTACTGAGTTGTGATTAATTAGTCACTGGTCACCAATCAATAATACTTTCAGCTCTACCTAGTTTCCGGTTCGATCGCTCCGAGTGAGCCAAGTCAATCCTGTTTAACTGGAACCTGGTGCTACTTACTACAGTGTTTTGTAGATCTGCTATTTATAACTAGTCTTAAGCTGCTATCTGATGTCTTTCCGTGGAGGCTGTTTTTACGACTTGTCCGCTAATGATGTATTTTTTGTTAGTTTTAAGTCCGTTTAGTTATATTCTCCATGTTGTCCATGCTCTCAGCTTTCAGTCGATTTGTTGTTTCCTTTAAATGCAGATATTTTCTTCGAAAAATTAACGAACGTTTTTTTCTGCGCTTTTTCGACATCCAAAACTCAAGTCATTTCTTCTTTTGAGCGCTTTTTTTTATAATTTACGCGCGCCTAAGGGGTTAGATACCCTTTTACTGTTGCCAGGGCGCGGGCGGAAAGGTAGAAGGAAGAGAAAGGAAAATTGTTTTGTAGTGGTTTGAAACTCAGGTGTGTTAGGTTTCGATATTCGTTCTCCAGGGGTGGGAGTCCGAGTAGGACGGAGAGTTTTTGCTTCACTCAGAGTGATTCGAGGAATAATTCACAGTATTTTTTTCTGTGCTTGAAACTCTACAACAGCCAAATCTACGTGTCAGTGTTATGCCTTCATACGCAGAATTTTTCTGTCTGAGTTCCAATTACAAATGAAAAACTGACTTGCCATGGGCAGGACTCGAACCTGGATCCTCCGAGTGAGAAGCGATTGCTAGTACCACTACACCACGGCCTTCTTGATAAGCAATGAAAATAACTATTGCAGTTAACATTATTTGGGATATCCCCCGATAAGCGTGTATACATTTTCGAGGGTCACATTAAAAAGGCTATTCCCAAGGCCCCAAGTTTTGCCTTTAGATCATGGAGCACATTTTTTAAGTTATGCTTAAGGTTTCCTTAAATACAGTAGAAATTCTGTTTGGTCCCTGCACTTTTGTTCTCTGCGTTGGTCTTCACAACTTTAAGAGCACTCATAATAATCGTCCCACCAGACAGCCTATGCGTTCTGTAGTGGATAAATTCGAGTCAACATATGCACTATTGAATATTGCTGTCCCAGTGAGACACCGCAGCCGTAAGTTCCTCAGTTGAAAATCAGCCAAATCAATCGATTCCACGCCGTTCACAGGAATTGGGAATTCCTCAGTCCACATTTTGGCGAATTTTGCGTAAAGATTTTAACCCATACCTTTGACAGATCACATTAACTCAAGAACTCTTTGATCATTTGAACCATCGAAACTTCTTCGATTGTGTTCTCCAAAAGATTGAAGAAAATCGTGAATTCCATTGAAATTTCGGCGATGAAGCTCAGTTTTGGTTTACTGGCTTTGTCAATAAGCAAAATATGCGTTATTGAACAGCAACAAACCCACATGTGCTTCAAGAGACTCCATTGCATCCACAAAAAGTGACCGTGTGGTGGGGATTCCATGCCGGAGATGTGATGGAGTTCACTATCGTACCATGTTGGAAGACTATTTTCGGCCAGAATTGGATGGAATTGATATCAGTGATATGTGGTTACAACAAGATGGTGCCACATGGCACACAGCTGGTCAAACAATTGATCTATTGAAGGGGAAGTTCGGTAATCGTGTAATTTCGAGAAATGGTCCGGTCGAATAGTCACCACGCCCATGCGATTTAATGCCGTTGGCTATCTTTTTATGGAGTTACATTAAGTCTTTGGTTTTTGCCAATAAGCCAACAACGTTAGAGGAGCACAGGAATAATACCGAACGCGAAATTGCCAACGTTCCGGCCGATATGTGTAGAAGAGCGATCGAAAATTGGCTGCAAAGAATCGATCGCTACAAACCTGCTCGCGATGGTCACATGAACGAGATCGAATTCCATACTTTAATCTACAATAACATTTGTACTATATCTGGAATAAATTTCAGCCCGATATCTCATTTATTCGGTGTTTTATTTAAATACAAATTGTTATGTCCTTATTGAAAAACCCGATATATGGCAACAACCAAACAACCAAACGTCCAAATGTTTGAGTTTAGATGTTCGAGATCATCGTCATAAAGAACAGCTTCGGTGAAAAGTTATATCGTTCTCCCACATTGCTTGATTTTGATTTCCTTGGATGGTTTTTTCCTATGCAGTACGGAACTTCGTGTACAAGGTGAACTTTAACGGCAATGGATAGAAGGTGGAATTACAATCCATATCCAAAAAGCTACTCTTATGAAGATCCACAGGGTGGTGGTGTGCTCGAGGAAGAAGAAATCAGAGCGACCTCCTAGTTTGGTGTCGACAGTATTTATCCGCTCGGGAATAATCTCACTATCTATTAGTATCCGTTAGTTAATGCACGATCTCAGATGTTGTCATCAAGCACCGAAATCTCATCATTGATATCGCTGTGTTGTTTGTGTCAAGTATTTGTTTTTCTTGACGTTTGAAAGGCCACCATTATTGCTTTCATACATAAGCTGTCACTTTTCTGAGTTGGCAAAGAGGATTTGAGTTAAAATAGTATACACCTCTCTGAAACAGAGATTAAACACAAATCAGCCATGATATCTAATTGTAGTAATTAAAAAAGTCCACAATCGGTTAGGTTATCCACTCAAGTGTTCTCAGCAGCTTTGTCAATTAGCCGCCTCTAATTAAACGCCCACTGACGTCTCATAGTGACACCATTTCCTCTCAATATTCCATAGACCCTGTGTAACTTGAAATCTTGAGTGTATGTACTAAGCATTAATTATGTCATTGCCCGAATTGAAATTCACTATTCCGTTATCAAGAATTATTGGTCTTCGTGTTTTTTTTTTTCAACCACGGCATGCGTGGTGTATGTAAATTTCCAAAGAACTACAACTTTCTCACCCTAGAACTCGGCATAACTCATTGGTTGTAGATCATTTTCTGCTTACTCACTATCAAATAGCACGCAATCGCCTTTAGTTGACCCTTTTATTCATTGCAGCCGATAAGCTCTGTGATGTGCGAGTACACAGAGCACCCGCATTCTATTGCCAGTCGGGGAATAGAACACTCAAGAATTACGCGTGGAACAACTCAATGAACACACGACGAACTTCATGTGGTGGCTTTGGCAAGATGTTGACCATTTCTCTCTCTCTCTGTCTCTCTCTCCCCCCACTACATTCTTTTCTTAGGAATATACACAGAACGGATACATCATTGTGCGTGTACGAATACCTAGGGACTGCATCATTGTGGAACTACATCATCATGGGATTGCTGCACCCTCATGAAACTGCGTCGCATGATGCACGAGTATAGAACAGAACCACCATCATGTACGAGTACCAAATGCAACCATGTGTCTGACTGCACTCAAAAGTCAGCCACATCAGGCCAGAATGGTGTAGCTTGATGCTGACTCTGGCTTTGCGTGGAGCACTTCAAAAGAAATTACTTACGCGCCTAGAATCGTGTTGAGGGCCGGCATCGGCAACGGCAGCGGCGGCGTCCGTCATGTATTGTAACTTGTAAATAACTTTAGCGTAATTACCGACAGAAAACAGATCATTCGATGTGGCGCGCGATCAGTATCAGTTGAGCGGTCATTTGCCCGACAGAAGGGATCATCTTCTCGAAATGAAACTAATTTGGTGTCCCATTCTCGGTTTTCAGTCACCCATCGACCGGAGATCGTAGCCCATCTGCTCGTTTAGCCATTTGCCGTTTGCTCTGATCAACTGATGATCGCTATACTGTGTACATAGTTGTTGTGGTCTAGTGCTCTTGTATCGATCGTTTCAGTATCCGTCAGCTGCTACTGCTTAGATACTTATTTCTACAGAACAGTTTAATAGTTTTGTTTTCCGTTTTCTGTTCCAGGTTTTTTTTTGTTTCTTTTTTCTTGCTGGTGTTGGATTGCTTTGATGCACAAAAGGCATGCAATACGGCATAAAATAGAGAGCAAACTTTGCTCGTAGAGCAGAGACAAACAGAGCGTGGCCTAATGTTTTCGGCCTTGTTGGTTCATTTGGTGCGTTACATCACGGGTATCTTTACTTTAGACAACACACGATGCTTGTTGTAGGGGTTTTGTAATCATTACCAGTTTGAATACCTTGTAGGCGGTACAAATGTGTGCAAGCGGGACGTTTTAAACGATTTACTTGAAATCGGAAACCTTTGTGTTCTGCACTACTTCAGGGAATGCAATATGAATTTTTAAATCGACTTTTGATGAGCTTATGTTAATGGATCGACTAAAGATGACTGAAGAAACAAGTCACACCGTCTTGGCCCCTTAGCTGGTTGTTATAAAAAGAAAAAAATACGTCTCAATACAACACATAGGGCACAAGATGTTGTCATAATGTTGTGCCATTGAATGAGAGCTAGGTCCCATCTAAGAGCTTTTTTTCACTAATTGCGATCTTGCTCTAGCAGCTTCCACTTCAGCTGATAACTTCCTTGATATCATTACTTGAGCACGCAACAGCACAGATCTTTTTCAAATATAGTTTAAGTAGGACAGTAAGAGAAAAACCTGTTCCTGCCAGGCCGGAAATGAACTTGGAAGGCTGCCAAATAGGCATCCACAAAAGAAAACGGAATAAAAGCATTTATATGGCCTTTAGGAACAGTGTGACAGGAATAGTATGAAGACCGCATCGACGGATATCATTTATCAATGTTTAGGTACTCCTAAATCGTATGAATGGCGAAGAGATTTGTCAGCTACTCTAGAAGGTACTGAAGAAAAATAATAGCCGACCCTTTTGTCAAAATTGATTTGACATTTGTTATGTTTGATTCAATTCCCGCCAACTTCATCAAGGTGCTATTGTCACATTGTCACATTTTAAGCATCACGTTTATTAAAAGTTATTTAGGTCTTCATTCTGATATTCGTATCATGTTAAGCTAAATTCACAAATTATCCAATAACTAAACAGATTCCTGTTACATACGTACATATGTATGTACGAGTATGTTGCACGATTTTGTCATCATAGTTAACTTTTAAACGATGTCATCGTTTGGCATTACATAAACACAATACGTAATAGACCTCCATCAGATTCAAAGTTCGCTCATCTTTGATCTTGTGGTTATCTTCAACATCTACTCTAAAGTAATTTAGCTAACGACAGCAATTTTTCTCTTTCCTTCCATCTATCTTTGTCACATTTGTATAATCTGACAGAAGAGGAAATCTGACAGCCTCTGCGTGAGGTGCGAGTGTTTGTGGTGCCGGTGATTTGTTGGATTCCTGCTCCCCATGGTGGCAGTTGTTGTATTATAGAAGGGAACCATATAATTCTTTCACGCAACTTGTATCTTGTCCCGATTGGAATTGAAAGTTCGATGACATACATATTAACACAAACTGTTTATTTTTTTTTAAAGGCGAAACTGTCTGAAGCTTAATTAGCTACCGTGTCCCTATTGGAATGAACGTTTAAAGCAATCAGGCCAAAATGTATCTGAACGCTTTTTTACATTTGGTTTTGTCGGGTTTCCTAAGAAATGTGTGTGTTAATTTGGAGGAAAAAATTCAACTTCAATTGAGGGTTACACGTTACAAGTGACATTTAAGCTTTGATCGTTCATATGTGTACATACATATTTGACAGTCTAGCAATTAAAAAGCAAGTTCCTGTACAGCGTGGGCCTGACGAGGAATTTCCATTTGTTTTTGGACAAGTTTCAATGACGTTTTTCTGTCTTGTGTATTGTCAGCACTGTAACAAACGTCACTGATCGATTCAGATGATAATTCTTACTTTATGTACTCGTACTTTTCTTTTCTCACTTTGACATTTTGAATAAAATATGGCGGCCGATCAAACCTTGTCTCCGAGAGTGGCTATATAATGAAATATAATGAAAAGTAGCGAAAAAAATATCATATCATACCTGTCACTTTGACATATCAGAAGAGGAAATGTTAGGTCTCAAATTTAGTCCATATATCTGTTAAGTCACAATATCTGTTAAGAAATGATAAGAAATGCCTTCATCTGTTCTATTTACCCGATTCTCGAAGTTTCGATATGACAGGCAATAAATGGAAGACAGTGAATCAACTGTCAAAGGTCGCCTTAAAACTGTGTCTTTAAAGATCGAAATGATATTCTCTACTCTCTATTAAATTGAGAACTGAAGTATTTGATAAAAGTAATCTCAAAGCCGATCGAGAAAGGAATAGTAGGTTAACACCTGAATAAAGAATCACCAACAGCTTTTTACTATGCAAAATGTAATTGGACAAATATGGCTGACTTGCGCTAGCATAGCTTAGTGGATTTACGACCTTAGTTTGATCCGCATAAGGCACAATGCAGACATTTCGGCTGAGAAATTTCAATAGATGGAGTCCAGGGCGGCGTCGATTCAGGTATAAACTCATTTAAGTTATTTTGACATTATTGGAGCTCAGACCGATCGAGGATTCGTCATACAGCCACGTAAGTTACCTGCAAATCAACGCTGTGAGGGGACAAATAGATACTTTTGCTTGTCGACACAGTTGGGAAATATGGACTGTGCAACTCCACCTCAATTAACTCCTCAAAAGGACTTGGACGTCATCTGATCGGAAAGACGTCATTTCTGATCGATTGATCTCAGAATCGTTAAATCGAAGCACGTCACAGCTTGACTTCATGAACTCTTGCAGACAGCATAGTCGTGTAAGATCACTCACTACTTCGAAGATTTTTTTTGTTATGATTGGGGTCATCGCTAATGTCTGACAAGGTTAATGTCACGGTACAGTCGTAGAGTTCACCGTTATCACTCGAAGAATTTTGCGTACTAAACGGCCAAGGATATTGATCTTCGCTAATGTCCATGCTTTTTCACCATGAATCAGGACTGAGATTGTTCTTTACTGTTTCTTGATAATGTATTATTACTCATTTGCCTTCTTAGGCTGAAAAAACTGCAATTGGCAAGCGAAACTTTTCTGATCTCTGATAAGATGTCATTATCAGATCTAATAACGAAGCCGAGTACAAGGTACCTGACTACCTCAAAGTTCAGAGCTGTGTACTGTAATCTCCTTTTCAATTCGTCGATGTTGTGTGTTCCTTCTTGTTGATAGCATATACTTAGTTAATTCCCTCATTACCGACTAAATTCATTTTTGCTGCTTCTGATCCAATATTTTCGAACGCACAAGTGAAAGTGCGGTGAGTTATGTCTATGATGTGAAAGTCATCGGCGTATGTAAGTAGTTTTACAGACTTTTGGAGAATTGTACTCGTACCTCTGGTGTTGACATGCGAGCTCTCTGAATTATGATTTTACGAAAGTTACATCATCAACACCTTTCGCACATTGCGCACCACCTTATCTTAAGCCTTTTAGAGCGTTTATATTGGCATAGTTAAGGGGGTCTCATTTTGTGTGGATCAGGCAAATGCTGCTAAGGTTCCATTCTTCAGACACCCTTTCTGCCGATAAAATCTTGGAAATGAGTTGCTGGATGCTCTCTCTCAAGTTCTCTCCTGCGGGCTTAAATATTATAAAGGGTCCGCCATCTAACGTTTTTTTTTCAACTAGTGCTTATTTCGTGAATGGTAACACTTAGCTCATGTCTGATTCGACAGATAATTAGTTTTATCCTTCCGGTTAATAATGGAAAATAATTTCATTCAAATGGCTGCCTCGGCTGGCCATGCAGTAGCCTACACGATCGGTCCAATTTTTAAGCACATTATCGATTGTGTGCAGCTGTATTTCACCAATGGCTTCACGAATATTGTCCTTTAAAGCGTCAATTGTCTCTGGCTTGTCGGCGTAATACTTATCTTTTACGGCACCCCACAAATAATAGTCCAACGGTGTCAAATCGCAGCTTCGTGGTGGCCGAACGACATCAGCTCTGCGGCTAATAATGCGATCTTCAAAAACAGGGCGCAAAACATCGAGTGTAGCTTCGGCTGTGTGGCACGTATCGCCGTCCTGTTGAAACCAAATGTTGTCAATATTCTCCTCTTCAATTTTTGTGAACAAAAATTCGTTCAACATGGCCCGATAACGATCGCCATTGACTGTAACGGCCACTCCTTGCTCATTTTCGAAGAAAAATGGCCCAATTATGCCTCTGGACCAAAATTCGCACCAAACAGTGACTCGTTTTGGGTGTATCGGCTTTTCAATGTATGCGTGCGGGTTTTCTGTGCCCCAAGTGCGACAATTTTGCTTGTTTACATACCCGCCAAGATCAAAATGAGCCTCATCTGAAAAGATGATTTTTTTTGGCAAAATCGGCATCTTCTCTAAGTCGATCGTAGGCCCACGTTCCCAGCGTTGTTCAAGCGTAAACACAACCATATTCGTTCAGCGGAAGGATAAAACTAATTATCTGTCAAATCAGGCATGAGCTAGGTGTTACCATTCACTAAATAAGCACTAGTTGAAAAAAAGACATTAGATGGCGGACCCTTTAGATCGGCAGGTAGGCCGTCCGGTCCAGCAACTTTGTTCTTCTTAAACTGAGATAATGCTATGCTCACTTCATTTTGGTCGAGCGAAGAGATCTTTTGACTTTCACCGCCCAGGTTGAATGGTTCATTCTACCCGGAAACGGAATTTTGGTTGTCCTCGTCGTTTAATAGACTGCAGAAATGGTTTTTCCATATTCTCAGCACCGACTGTGACTTTACAACATTGTTTCCTTGTTCTTCTCTATGGGCCTCTGTTCGGGTCTTGTTGCCTTGACACGTTCTTGTTTGCTTTTGCTAAGACTTCCGAATTTCTTCGATCGCGCGC
The DNA here is from genome assembly GCA_949129095.1 of Volucella bombylans. NCBI lineage: Eukaryota > Metazoa > Arthropoda > Insecta > Diptera > Syrphidae > Volucella > Volucella bombylans. The sequence goes on along the minus strand of OX422140.1, from coordinate 169,907,283 downwards.
TTCTAACGCTCTTTTTTTCTTCTTTGTTCATAGAGCTCACGGATCGCTCTCGTTCTTATATGCAGTGCTGATTCGAAGACGAGTTGTTTCGTGTACTTGCCTGCGTTCTTAATCAAACCGTAGATTTTGTCTAGGTGATCGGGTGAAACCCACCGTGTGCTAGGTATAGTGACGTTCCGCCCCGCAGCAAATTCAACTAGCCTTAGTCGGTTTTGAAGGCGAGGTGTCGTGCAGGCATGCCTCCCGAGTGCACTGTCAAGAATGTCCTTTCTTCCTATTTTGGAGTTAAAATCACCTAAGACGATTTGAACGTCATATTTCCGTTTTTGTAATGGAGCTCGTAGACGCATTCTTTGGTATGTTGATGTTGGCGATTAGAGCGTATTATGTGTTTAAAGCTCAAGACTTATTCCCTGATTCTGCTGCTTACAAAAAACCTTTTTAGGAATCGTCGTAGTAAATGTCACATTTTGATTATGATATCTTTTCGATCTGTTCAAATTTTCCATGTTTTTTTTTCCTTTTTTCGTTTCGCGGGGTCGTCCAAAGGAGAACCGTCCTGATTTTATTGGACTGTGCCTTTTGAGACTGTGACTGTTGAAGCCATCGTTGATGTGAATTTATTCACTGTACGCCCTCCTTCTGGGGTTCAGTCATTTTTGACAGTGAATCATGGTGTTTTATTTTCTCTTGTTCAACACTAGTTCTTATTAGTTTGGCAGCTTACATACAGTTGGACGAGACCAGTACCCATTGGGTACCACGAGGATGATAAATAATCACAATTGATGTGTGGTCATATTTGCAGCATTGGGTATTTCCAGGTTGACGCCTGGCGTCTACCCTAATTCCGCGATATTTTTCTTCTAGTAGTTCTGGGGCTTTTTCACGTTTTCGTTGCCTGCACGTTGCATGGTTTCATCGCAACTAATATACATAGTTACCTAGTAACTTGTAAGTTTCGTACATTAAGCTATGTCCAGTTCGTGAACATCTTAATGTCTATGACGTATTGCTTGCGGTTTTGATTTTTTTTGGAGCCCCTTATCAATGACATCCTCAAAAAGCAGGGAAAATACTTAAATATTCTAAGCGACATTATGGAGGTTGCCCTGAAGACGATCAGCACTTGGGCAAAAAACTAAGCTCTCAATACCAACCCTTCAAAAACGGAACTGGTTCTTTTCACCAGAAAATACAAGATGGACGAAAAACTGAATTGGAATCTTAATGTAGCGGAAAAAACCAAATCTGCAAAAGAACAGTAGGAACAATTTGGGGATTAAAAACTGCTATGGTGTACTGACTGTATACGGTGGTGGTAAGACCCATACTTACATACGGCGCACTAGTACGGTGGAAAGCAACGAACAAGAAAACGTTCTGCGGAAAATTAGCGGCGGTTCAAAGACCGGCTTCCATAGCCGTCACAGGTGCGCTCAGTACCACCCCTACGGCAGCATTGGACACCTTTTTGCACTGCTTGATTTATAGATCAAAATACTTGCTGGCAACAGTGCGATACGACTCACTAATCTGGGTTACTGCAAGAGCAGTAGTTGCGGACATGGCGCGGTCCTACCGGTCCAATTCTAACGGATGAAATTCCTTCCCTGGTTGACTTCGACATCCCATACGGTATAATTTATCCAAAGTGGGAGGACTGGAAAAAAAATGCAATAATTTGTTTATTTGTTTATTAGTAAATTGGAAGCATACACTTTAAGATTAAATAATTATCTTATATGTTAGTGACGCCTAGAATTAATTAAAATATTAAACACTACTGAATAAACGTAAAACAAACATATCAATAAGAAAACTAAAAACTAAGTATTCTTATGAACTAAGATAAAACAAAACCAAAACCAAGAACATCTCCATTAAATTAAATTTAATAGATATAAAAGAAAAGAAAAGAGAGAACAAAAGAAGAATAGAAAATAAACAGGACTTTAAGCTAAATTGAGTTGTTGACAAAAAAGGACTTAAGTTTAACACGAAAACGTCTAGTGCCGCCGTGCTCTCTAACATGCCTAGGTAAAGACGACGTGAACGAGGAACTGGCGCTCAGAAGATAGGCAAGTAAATCTGGGGGGAATAAGTTGGAGAGTTCGGTTTGAGGTGCTAGGGCGCAGTATGTTGAAGAGATAAGAGGGCTGATGAGTTTGAATGACATTGGATAGCAGTATAAGAGTTCGATAGCGAAAAAGGTGGTCAAGTGACATGTTGTATAGAGATTTGGAAAACAAAGATATTCTGTCAAAACGTTTAAGGTTAAAAACATAGCGGGCAGTATTGTTAAACGCGACATTCAGCTTTTTCCGGCACGTAGAATCACAGTTGGAAAATATTTCGCAGCCATAACTAAGTATAGGAAATATTAAGGTTTTGGCTGGCAAAAAACGCGTTCTTAGGGGGACATAGTAATGAGACATCCAGAGTTGTCGCAGTATGCCATATACCTTACCAACTGTTGCATTGATATGGGTCTTCCATGTCAGTGTTCTGTTGAACACGATTCCTAAGTTTTTAACAGTTTCAACATATTCGATTTCAAGGCCATTAAGCACAATATCGGGAAAGTAAGTAAGATCCAGTAATTTCTTGCTTATAATAATGCATTTGGTTTTTAAGGGAATGAGAAAAAGGCCATTGTTTTTTGCCCAGTTGGACATATTTTCTAAATCAGAATTAATTGCGCTCGAACACTCTTCGATCATACCTAGTTGGCAACTACGGTAGAGTTGAACGTCATCGGCATACATATGGATGGAAGAAGAAACAATAGCAGGAATCTCATTTATATATAGGGAAAATAGAAGCGGTCCAAGAATAGAGCCCTGTGGGACACTTTTATTATTTAGAATAAAGTCAGATATCTGAGGTCCGACTACGACAGCCTGTTTTCTCAGTTTCAGGTACGAGAAGATGAGTGATACAGATGAACTAGAGAAGCGGAAAAAAGTTTTCAATTTATGGCACAGTTGTGCATGATCAACGGTGTCGAACGCCTTAGAAAAATCGAGGAGCACCAAAAACGTCGCTTCATTAAAATCTAACTTCTCCCTAATATCATTCACAATTTTAATGGTTGCAGTGATACAGCTATGGTGTTTCCTAAAACCGGACTGTAAAGGAGAGAGCAAGTTATACTTTTGGATGTGAGAACTAATTTGTCTTTGTAGTACTCACTCGAATACTTTTGACAAATAGGGTAGAATTGAAATGGGACGAAAGTCGTTAATGTTAGGCTTTTTTTGGATAGGGATAATTTTGACATTTTCTATTGTGTGAGATAGCAACCGGTCATTAAAATAGAATTAAAGTAATAAACTAAGTAGGGAAGAATAACTGGCAGGATGATTTTTATGAATTTGTGATGGATGTCGTCACAACCAACGGCATTAGATTTGACTGATAACAGACATGAAACTAGTTCGACATCATCGATGCAGGCGAACTCTAAGCTACCTACCTCATGTGAAGTTGACTATGTAGGACGTTCAACATTTAAGGATGGAGTGGGAAGATTAACAAAACTTTTGTTAAGCTCGTTTACGTTAAAATTAACATCGCCGTCTTCTTTGTTTTTGCCAATACCAATTGCACGGAGATTATTCCAAAGCTGTTTTCCTCTAATCTGTGTATTTAGTTTGTTTTTGTGGAGCTCTTTTTTTGCCGCTTTAATTTTTCCGACTACACGGTTGCGCAGGGAACGATACATCTGGAGATGGATGTCTAACCTGTAACGCTTCCATGCATCATACCATCGATTACGTTGCTTGATTAAGTCCCTAATTTCACCAGTAAACCAAGCATTATGCCCATGCTTTATTTGTTTTATTTTCAGTGGAACGTGGTTATAAAATAATTGACGAACATTATTGCAGAGATAGTCCACTTGGTCACTAGAAGAAGGCATGTAAAATATTCGATTCCACTCAATGAGTGCGGCATCTACCTCCAGCTGATTTAAGTTAATGCTTCTGAAGTCGTGGTATTCATATACTAGATCTGAGGATGTAAAGTTAAAATTAAAAGTTAAGCGCAGAAGGTCATGTTTTGAAAAACCGGGTGCTGACAGCTGGTCGTAGGTCGTAAAGGAGAATGTCGCTTACATCAGTTACAAAGAAAACATCAAGGAGGATACTTCCTTCTTCAGTGAAGTGAGTAGCATGAGTAGTATTAGCCGGGAATAAGTTAAAGGATCTCATGCCCTCAACCACAATTTGCTCAGCAAAAAGGTTGCTATTTAGGTCACCAGCAATGATAATTTTTGGATAAGCTATCGAGATACGAGTAGATTCCAAAAGACCAAAAATAGGAGAGGGATCGGTATATTTATGTGGTCTGTAAATAGACCCAATTAAAACGGCGCCCGAAGGAGACTTCAGTTCAACGAAAACATAGTCAATCTCACTTCCGAGGTCAGACTTACATTTGAGGTGACTATTTAAGCAGCTTCTTACGTATATTGCAGCACCACCACCTATTCTATCTACCCTATCCCCACGAAAAAGCCTGTACCCATTAACTTTATAAACCTTATCTTTGCAATAATTTGTAAACCATGATTCGCTAACGCAAACAACATCAATATTGGAACCTTCGATCAGATCTTTAAATTCATCCAATTTTGTAAAGAGGCTCTGCGCATTAATATAGCATATCCTCAAACCAGTTTTTTGCTCGCAAAGAATATTCAACATTGAGCGACAGATCCCTCCATTATCATCACTAATGGAATTCGTGGAATTCATGCCACTAGTTGTTGCAAGCATTGTTGTATAATAACAAAAATAGAGGAAACGGCACATTAAAAGCAGGCGGCATCCTATTGGTCGTGATAAACTTGTTAGTATTCATTATAGGCGAATTAAAGCAAAGATGGAGATGTTTTGTTTGGATGAATAATGAAAAACTTAAAAATAATTAAAAAAAAAGAAATGAAGAAAGAAAAAAAAAATTTAAGTTAGCAGTTTAAATTCAAAATTAACAAGATTATGTTAAGGAAAATAATATAAAAGAAGAAGAAAGAAAAAAAAACAGTTTAAGACATACTGGTGTTATTGTTGGTTGTGGTTGTTATTTTCTTGGGGGCTGGCAATGTCATAAAGTTTGGCGATGTTTTCGATGACAGATGGTTCATCATGTAGGTGATTTTTTACATACACATTACCGCGTTTTGTAAACACAGTCTGCAGAAGTTTTTGTTTTTTTGAGTAATAATCAGGTCGAATGAAATTGCAATTTTCACAGATGGCTCAAAAACAGGGAAAGGAACAGGTTCTGGTATCTTCTCGAAAGACCCAGAACTAAGAGTGCCTATAGGACTACCGGACGCAAGCAGTGTCATCCAATTATAAGTTCTGGCTGTCGTCAGGGCGGCTGAGCTAATGCAGATGAGATCAGTATCCGAAAGAAATATTACTATCTATGCCAACATCAAACCACCCCTTTGCATAGTGAGGTGCACTATCGAGGAAAAAATCACAAAGACTGCCAACCTAAGGTGGCCGGCTCTTTGGCCGCTTTTTGACGGCAAAACACCTAGGAAGTTAATAAAATGAAACAGGGATAAGCTAAGGACAGTAATAGGAATCCTGACAGGACACTGTCTCCTGCGGCAGCACACGAAGAGACTCAAATTATCTGATACGGATATTTGCAGATTCTGCGGTTATCTGCAGGCTGTTGAGGATATAACACACATACATACGCGAGGCAATATTGCGTAGTCGAAGAAAATTGTTAGGGAAATACTTTTTCTAAAACCTAGAGGAAATAGACGGCACGAACTTCAAAGCTTTTGCAGGAAATTTGGGTGTTTCACCAGGGCGATTATTTAGGTTTTTGCCACTTGAAGAGAAATTCAATTGGTTCCACAGGGATCGTGATGGACCCGTTTTGGTACCTGGTGTCTGTGTGGTGGCATATCCATCATGTCCTTGTTTAGCCTAACCTAACGTAGGATGTAAGTAAGGGTAATCATTTCCTCCTTCACAGAATGAGCGACGTGTTTTGGATTGAGTCCGTAATCCTCCTTGATCAGCTACATTCTTACAATGCTAAGTAAGTTTTCCATATTTAGGACATTTGTAGCATTGTATTTGTTATTCGCGCTTTGCAACTTCTACTGCAGATATGAGTTCTAGGGCGATGGCCTGATTATATCAATTTTATTGCATCTTTCCTGGTCCTTGCTCTATCGCCATTTGCTGAAGGACTTGTTTTCATATCTTCTCTGAGTTTTTCTAATTAAGTCTTGAGCTCTATGAGAAGCTCGCTCTTAGCCATCTTCCTGAACTTGCGTGATATTGCATCCTCATTTGATATAAATTTCATCGTTCTACTTTGCTCATTGGTGCACATTACGCGCCTTTTGTGATGTAGCAATAGCACTACTGTCATCCACTTGTGGATAGGTGGGCCAAATAGCTTGTCGACATACTTATAGTAGGTTCATACCTTTTTCTTCTCTGAAATACCTTCTGTTGTGCTCCATCAAAAGCCGACTTTTAGTGCTTGCTTACGCACTCACTTCTGTGCAGATCGTGTCTGATCCTGTTTTTAATAACTGCCGCGGGATTTAAGATTTCTGTGATCTGCAATGACCTTTGATGTGTCTGATAATATTGTCACTGCGATTTTGATTTATATCATCTCATCAATTGTTTTCTTTATTTAAAACACCACATGAACTAAATAATTCCAATGCATCGGTCGTTATTCTTAACCATCGCTGCTTGTTTAGATGTAACACTTCTTCATGGCAACCAAGTGCGTATAGGAAAAAGTTTCCTTGAAAGCTAATGCAAGCCGAATGCATCAGATGAAATCACATTTATACCACATTTCAATGGGGAGAGAATAATCAAAACAATCCTTCAAAATACCAGCGAGTGCCACCTGTTCAGAAAGGCGAAAACGATAAATTTCTTCATTGTTGTCTTTTTCGAAACTCTTCTTCATCTACGATTTTGGCGTCTAATTATTTACAAACATAAATCCGACATCTTGTAGGTTTTTCCTAGAGATCAAAAGCCCATTAAACTGCTATAAACCACATTGCAAACAGCAACCTCTGCTCGCCCATAACTCATCCGCCGAATAAACAATATTCGTATCTTTTATGCGTACTCTAAAGAACTCAGCTCCTCTGTAATCATTACCACAACCTTCTGTTCCGGTCGTTCTCGATGCTCCCCCTTATTTGTTCCATTTTGTACCACCTACAGCGTCTATGGTTGGTTCGTTTCAAGAGTTCACGCATTGTAAATTCCCAGATATTTTGTTGGAAACGCAATTCATTCCACCGAAATCCAAATAAACGATGACTTTCTAAAATTCTATAAAATTAGCTGTGCTCGTTGAAGGCATCGTAGATCAAGTAAAATCGATCCGCGTTGCATACAAAATTGTCTACTTTTGGATTCATCACTCAGTCGAAAATAATCAGAAACCAAAACGCGCAGATCCAGAATAAATTACCCCATCGAATGTCAATAGAATTCTGCTCATACGTTAACCGGATGCTGACGTATGTCGTTTGACATTCATTTGACGTGTGATCTAGTGTTAAAATATTCCTAGCCTGGCATACATTCAAATTGTAAAAATCGTTTATCCAATATACTTTATGTCCGAAAACCTCGACAAAATGTAAATAAGATTCAATTAGTGTAGTCTTAAAAATGACAGGCACCCATCAAACACAGAGAGAGGGAGATAGATAGAGAAAGATGTCGAAGAATATAAACACAAAGCCAAGCAAATGTTTGCACATTCTCTTGAATACAGCGTAAGACAGGAGCAGCACCATGTGTTTCAATGACACAAGGTGTCATCACTCTGTCATCGGTGACCGTGACAGTAGCAATCTCGAAAAGGGTGTTTCGTAAAACTTAAAAGGACGTGTTTTTTTTCTTTTTCATTGGTGTCGTTTCATTTGCAGCACTGAATCATCAATGAATTTGCTTGACGAGCTTTGCTTTTATCTGGTGCAACATTTGGTTACAAGCGCTTTGGCGAGTCAATCACGTTTTAGATAAACGTGCTTAGTTGTAAATTGTGTCAACCTTGGACGGTACATTTGGTCGCGCTTAGCGATAGAAGCTTTGTTGTATGGCACACGTCTTGTTGTTTCAAAATGCAGCACTTGAAAGCGAGCAAAAAAAATTTCAACGCAGCACAACAGTTGAAGTTATTTGCAAGTTTCTTATCATGTGTAGGCGGAGTGACGCCAACATATGTATTTGGTAGTACAGTGAGCGCAGATAGATTTAGTTCAGTTGGTTTTTTTTTCCTGATGTTTTGTTTTCGACAAGGGTACAGGCATTTTGATTCATTTTAAGCACGTAGAATCAATGATTGATGGAGCAAAGGCAACATTCTTTGAAAAACTTTATTATTTTCTAAAGATTAGAGATTAAGAAGCATTGAAGTAATGAAGGCGGTCACGTTTGAAGGTTAAAATTAGTAGACTGGAAAGAGATTGAAGAAAAACACGGGCCTTAGTGTTATTGGGAGAGCAGTCTGTTTCAGTATATCGACAAACATAAAATAAGGTTCTTTGGGTTTTTGAGGCGTATGTGTTTAAGTTCTGTTTAAGTTCGGTCGTTTTTACTCGTAGTTCAGCTTCATAGTGGATCACATCTTTACTATGTTTGGAATCGCTCAAGAGCACCGGATCGGTGTGTTAAATTCTAAAGCTAATCATACTTTACCAAGTTTAGGTGGGTTGTTCGCTTGCAGTTAAGCACATCAAATTGGATGAGCGTATAACGTTAACAAGACGACAGGAACAATAGGGATCTTATAGAAAAATTTTCGTAAGAGAAGACTGCTGCCGTCTTCGTTCAAGGAAAGAACAATTACCAAGAATCAGTTTTCGATCTTCTTTTTTTTAACTGCAAAGTTTAAACATGTATAATATTTGCTTCTTCTATGTCGCAGTTACAACCTTATATAATAGTTTGCTCTAACTGTGTCCATCCACATGCATAAGGCCATCAAGCCTTATTTGACCTTTTGAACCAGAATCGATGACAACTGGTGGATATCGATTTGAAGTTTATGAAGATTTATGAAGTTTATCCGTAAGTCATCTGCAAGGTGAATATGTTGCTGATTATGGAGTAACCGGATCCTTAAACACACTATAAACAACATATCTATATAGGGTTTAGGCGTTCATAGAGATCGATCGCAATTGACATCGTTTTTCTTACTTCAAATCATAACTTTCACAGCAAACATCGCAGGATGTTCTACCACTTATGCCAAGTACATTTGTGTCCTGCAGCCTGCAGTCTGTTTTTAGGGACGTCCGGAAGCTTTCGTTTGGTCTGCCAGCATCCTGGAGAGTCATACCATTTGCAGTTATTATCATATGAAACCTAACTGTCAACAGAAACCCTAAACGAGGACGCGGGCAGACTTGGTTTCGGGTCCTAAAAAAACTCTTCCCTGAACCCTGCTCAGTACGTTCATAGGCGATTTCATTTCCCGTGGTCCCATTGTGACCTGGGACTCAGACAAAGCTCAGTAAATTCAGCCTTCCGACTGCGTTCATCGAAGTCTTGCATTCACGCAAATCTAACATCGTCGTTCCGCAGAGAGACACTAGCGCCGCATCCTAAAATGATTTTGCCGCTATCCCTAAAGATGCGACTACATTTCTGCCCAAAACCATCCCTGTGCACAGTGAAAGCCAATTTCGTATTTTTCCCGCAACATAAGTTCTTGACTCAGATGGCTTCGTTGAAGCATATGATGGTGATGCCGTTACATGCATCATAGCAGTGGAGAGAGGACGTCACCATTGCTCACCCCCTTAGTCAGCATCCGCAATAAGGGTCCTATTCACCAGCATTGCTTTTATCCTCAAAACTAGTGATTCGTCTACGCCGTGTTGTCTCGCCGAATTACACATGCCGTCAAAAGTTGCATGTTCCGAAAGCACCCTCATTCTCGATGAAAATTCCCAGTACGTATTCCTTCTAATCGAGTGCGCCTTCAGTTCTGCCACCCAGATTCTGAAGCGTATTCTCGCGAGATCTTCCGCGTTGGTGTCAGAGAGCTCAAGAAGGCGAGCAGTTTTTTTTCGAATTCATTAATCTCTTCTTGATCAGAGGAGTCGAATAAATACTAATATTCTCCTACCTTGATTGTTTTATTTTGCTCGACATAGGAATATCGACTGCCATCGCCGTTAAAGAGTCAGCGGACCTAATCCGTATTTTTAGCCCCGAATGTGACTCTACCTAATACCTACCCTTATCCGCATTATAGTGCATCTTATTTTGGATTTGTACCATTTCCAACATTGTTTCTGCAGTAGCACCTTTCCGTGAACCCGAGCGAGCAATGTTCTAGTTAATTTTCATAGAGTTTTCTAGCAATTCAGTTCCATTTCTGTAGCGCCGCCTAGCATGCTTCTTTCTTTTCTGTATGCGCTTTTTTTGTGCTCTCAATCAAACAATAGGTTTTGCTTGGATGAAACCCAGAACATCAGATGTAGTGTTTCTGATTGTTTGATTGCAATTTTACCACTTGCTTATTGGTATTATCATAGAACTTCTCGAGGGGTCTTAGGATTTTTAATCGGAAGAGGCTATAGCAGTCCTGTTCCGGTTAAATTTTCCATACAGTACTCGTTAAGGTTTTAACGTCTAGAATATTCGAATTTGTATGTTAGCCGTAACAAGTCTAAAAAAAACAAAAGCTATCCCATATGCCGATCGAAATGTAATCAGTCTGATTGATGATGTTTCGATCAAACGAATGCCGAGTTCTTTTGTGGCTGTTTAGGTTTGGAAAGGTATAGTACCTTATCCAACAAAACATGTCAGTACAGGGCTTATGGGAAAGCTTTTTTTCTGACAGTGGTGCCTGTAGGTGGACTCAATGGCACATTACCACTGAAACACAAAGGAAGCCACTGAACTTTGTGTACAATTGTTGTTGTAATTATTTTCAGATTTAACCACAGCCACCCTATGACTTGCTTGCCCGATAGCCGTGGGCAGAATGATCATAAAATCACCATTCGCCATTACTGCTGGCTGTGGATTGAAAATAATCTCATCAAAGCAGTGTTACCATTCTCAAATGTTAGCTCATCGTTACTGATTTTTCAGTGTTATTCTTACAGAGATGAAGATTTTGAGAACACAAAAATGAATTTGTGTGTAATAATATGTGTGGTGGTGTTGTCATTTGCGTTTTTTCTCCCCTTTTTGAGAAACCGTTAAAATGTAGTCAAACCATTTTTTTCGACTTTGTATTTTAAATTTTATTCGCGTGCTATTTTAATGCATTGCAACAAAGCGGTGCAATAAGTGACCATATTATTGTTGGACTATGTGCGTTTTAGTGATATTGTATTAAATAATAGTGGTTCAAATTACTCTGTTGTGTCGGTGTTAATGTTGTGTTTAAGAAAAAAAGGATTATTTTCGCGGTGTTTCGAAACTAGAATTCATTGACTGTGCAATTAGTGATAATATTGTGATAACCACTTAAATGTGAGCAGCAACATCTAGATTTACAAAGCAGAAGATGTTGATACTCGAAGAGCAGAAGATTTCGATACTTGAATAGCACAGCCTCAATCATTGATGACTGGAGAGTAGAATCAAATTTTCTAGCAAAATGGAAATCATATGGGACGCTGGATGGCGAGGAAAAAGATAAATGAAATTTATATCGTTCAGCAATATTTTTATTTGTTTATTTTAAATGGGAAGATGGTAACCCTAAGCGAAATGCTCTTTCTCTTTGTGGTGATTCATCATATACGCCATGGCAACCCTATAAGAGCTTTAAAGAGGGACACATTTATGCATGTTATTGCAACCAGACTAAGAGGCAAATGTCCTATCTTCCCTGTACTGACATTTATTCTTGGATAAATTATAGCTTTGCAGCAGTCTATTTTCGGGTATGATGTTATGCAGTCTTAAAATATACTTTTAGACTGTGACGTTAAAGATGCCTACCATTCCCAACTAGCTCCAAATCCAGCAAGGATCTGAACATTGTCCTAAGGGCATTGCTCTTATATTTGTTTCAGGACTCGATAGTAATCATGCAATGTCATGCTTCTCCTCTGTTGAAGTGCATACATATAAAGCTTGTTTTGGCGAAACTGGCTGTTACGTGGATCGTTATCAAACGTTCGTGCATATAATGCATGAAGCTCAAGACTTTTAGCTTGAAAATACTTTTCGAATAGCAGTGCTATCAATTTTATAGCAATCTATGGTGTCCTCTTATTGTATGGCTCCATGCTGTCTCCATGTTCTGATGTTCTATGTGCATGCGAGTAGCTTAAGCTTGGTTAAATTTTCGACTTTCAAAGTCGTTAGTAGCAACTGATCAAGTTATATAGTAGTCAAAATCAGATAGCGAAGCCATCTGTAAAGACTTAAAGATACCGAAAATATCGATAAAACGCATCATTTAAGACGAGAAACTAGGTTCGCTTTGTCTGTGATGCAATCTGATTCAGTTCTTAACAAATTTGCAACCGTGTATCGTGTGAAGCCACAGTTTTTTTATTTTATCAGATTGAATACTTACTTTCGATTTACCAAAGAATGAAATTTCTCCCAACGAGAATTTAACTCGCATTTAAAAGACGCGCGGTACCACCAGCCCACGGAGTTTATAGTTTTTCCAATGATTTCCTCATTTCCCTATCGAAATCATCACAATCTCCCATTAATACTTTGGCACCAATTTATAGTCGCTCCGATGCATGCCATGGTGTGTCTTTCGATAAAATCAAATATCACCCAAAAACCATGTCGATTCATTATACCACTAATCGATATTCTTTCGATGAAATACGATTTCCCAACCTCGACAGTCCGATAGTAAGACAATCTTTTACTAAAAGCACTTTAGAACAAATATCTACGATCACTCAAAACTCAGAGTAACACTCCGTCGTTGTACCTTATCTCCATGAATTGCCGCGTAAAAGCAAAACGCCAAGACCCCAAGTTTTGAATGATTTAATCTCTGAGTCAATTTAATTAATAATTCTCTCGTTTTTGCGTTCAGGGTTTCTATTCATCCAACCCACCATCATCGCCTCTGACTGTCTTAGCTCCACCCAATTCATTAAGAGAATTGTTTTTCTTTATTTTTTTTTAAATCCCTTACTACCCATTATCTGGAGTACGATCAGAATAGCCGACTAGATAAGAACCACAAATTTAAACAGATACAATTCAAGTAGGCTAGAAATATCTGTATCATAAAAAAAGGCAACTCATAAAGCCTTTAGGCAGTCCCGCAGTTCTTCAAAAAAGAAAAGAAAAGAAAAAAAATGAATCGAGATCCATTAACAATCGTTCGATTCGAAAACGAAAACAAAAAGAACTCGAAAAAGAACAAAAACAAAAAAAATATGTATCTCGAACGGAAATTTACATTAATTTCATTAAATATTCGAACCGAGGCGTTGTTTTTAAGGTTGCACCACTAGCATCACTAGCACCACGTACCATAGCCCCACAAGTCCCGTAGATACACTATCTTTTCGGGTGGCTGATTTACTTTGCCCGATGTGTTTGCCTGTCACACTGGACTAGCAAAGCAATTAGTAAATTTAAGAGAATACCTTCACTTAATTAAATGGTAATAAAATGAAATAGAGAACGCCTATCATTGGGATTTTTGATAAAATAGAAAGAGAACGAGTGGAAAATACGTATGTTAATAGTTGTGGTCCAAAGGGGGAATCTTTGGGAACTCCTTCAAGTATAGTTGTCATACTTTGTATCTTTGTTGTTATTTATGGTTGAAAAATTTGTATAAATTTTACCTGAATATATTTATGGTTTAAAATTCAACAAAACAATCATAATTTGCTTGAGTTGGGGTACACAGGGGGGTTTTTTGTCTGTAGAAACATACCTGAAGCTGTTAGAAACTGGTTTATAGAACAACTATGATAATTGCAACTGGTTGTGGATGGTATACGGTGTAGCTTTATAAGATACGAGTACATATGTATCTATAGAAAGCTTAATGAGAATCGACAACCACAAGATCGATTACGTAATACCAGATATTTGCGATCTACAATATTTCGGTTTCGGTTTGATTAAGATTTGCAGATACACTATCTGAACCAATTGAATTGGGGTTTAATCTTAATTGCCGAACAAGTTGGTTTAGTAAAGAGAACTGATTACTTAAGATAAGAAGTTTTTCTAGAAATGACACAAAGAATCTTGCACAATCGTCCAGGGATCTGTCTGTCAACTGTTTAGTTAGTTTTATCAGAAATTAAAATAATTTATTACGGCCGTGAAGATAGCGAACCGAGTGTTTTTCTAATCAAATTATGGTTTGACAGAATTCATATATCGATTGATGGAAACATTCCACAGGTTTTGAATGCTCATGACATTGAGCGCTAATGGGTATGTTATAGTCGGGCCATATCCTCCTAAATTCGAGTATCATACAATTCATTTAGTGTTATCCATAAGTGATTGAGAAAAAATGTTATAAGGCAAATTAAACGGAAGACTTTCACCCATAGTGGCTTGGATGGTGCCCCAGCGCGTTTACCATCGTTTTTAGCAAGCTTGTCGGCTTCTCCATATAAACTCTGGCAAAATGATATCTAACCGGCTAGAGCCAGCAGCAGTGAGTTTTGATTTTATGATTGTTAAGTGGAGAGATTTTCCTGTCAAAAAATATCGCTATTTGAAGCTTATATGGTACGCCTCCCTGATAGCTAGCATTTTTGATTCAATTATATTGTCTTGGTTAGAAAGGTAGTGGGAGTTTGAAACGTTCAGTAGTTAGGTACCCAATCCTGCGGCACTCCCCATGTGTCTGTTTTTATTCCTCCCAGAGGGCAAATAAAGTTTAATATATAGTAAATAGTATATAGCAATATACTCAGTACTGGTATGCAGGGTCTTCCTGTCACCGCATGGAAAGGCGTTCTCTGAAACTTTTCTAAATTCGATATTTGGTCGTTTGCTCTATTTAGGCATAAAACAAGAGATTTAACTATGGCTGTCTAGATCCAGAGATCTTGGGCGAATCAACACATGTTTTCCAAAATCGGTTCTCTATGATTTGGTTTCAGCACTTTCAAGTACTTGATCCAACAAAAGCCGTTTTCTGTGATTTTACTTCGTGACCACTCAAGTGTGTACGTTAGTAAAGGCTTCTTTTGCATCAAGAAAAGTGCCTAGATTATAGGATGGGGTAGAGTAAGAAAAATCACAATTTTTCAGTCCTCTGGCAGCAACGTTCATACGAGGCAAAGGTGCTGGAATGGAGTTGAACCATCTTGATGGTAGGAAAGTCACTGACAAAGTTCACCATATCAGAAGTCAGACTAACATGAAAAAATATTTCGCAGATCTCTACGATATAAATTGTATTCTTCAGATAAAATCTGTTTCATCTAAACCAAACCTGGAACCAATTTCGGAATGGGCTGTGTTATGCTGGCCTTTATACGTCCCCATTCTATTTAGAACGACTGATAAGCTTGTATCAAGATCAACGAAGTAAAATTCTGTCACTATCTTGCTACAGGATCAGAGACTCTTGAATATTTAGAAAGTCATTGAGAAGCCGTGAAAAATACTCTTACGGATAGGGTCGGCTCCTAGATTGATAAAGTCGTAAGCTATCAGCAGATACATATCTATTCGTCAAAAGGTATGGCTTCAGATCAGTCGTTCATAGACCAGCGGAGATCAAACGCATTTCGTGTTCGGCTTTACAAATGTTGAAAAATAATAATAAATAAATAAATAAATATAGTATTAAACAACAAACTTTCGAGTGTTCGGTAGCCGAAGTGGTAGAGACCCGGACAATAAATCTCGGGGTTGTGAGTTCGCTTCCCAGCCTCAGCGAAAGTTTTTTTTTTTCTTTATTATTTAATTAATTTAAAAAGACAATTTTTAATAAAAAAGTGTTTGCTTAAAAGTGCTATGCCAATAGCGGGATCGCCTAAGAGATCAGGTGAGGCTTCGAGTGGTTCGAGCCAAACGCCGAAGCCAAAGAGGAAGCTAAAGCCAACCTCTAACTTGGCACATCGTCCCACCCTACCAACGTCCACTGTAAAGCTTGGTGGAGTGAGAGCAGGAAACAACTTCGCTTCATTGGCAGCAAGCGAATCGGACGATGAAAGGAGGAAATCGAATCTATAAGTAGCAGCATCAAAATGCTACAGCAAAGGGTACAGGCCATAAAAGAACAGCAAATGGTCAGAAGGAAAAGGAAGAGCATGAGCAATCCCAACAACAACAGCAACAACAGCTAGTCAAAAGCAGCCCCAGAAAAAACAACAGACAAATACAATAGCACAAGTGCTACAACAACAAAAGACTAAGAAACACCAAGAGCAACAACGAGAGCAGCCACAACAGTGGCAGCAGCAGCAACAACAACACAACAGCAGCAGCAGAAGAAGGAGAAGGTTAGAGGTAAATGCAACCAAGGACCTGTGTAAGTTGGTCATTGGTAATAATTTTAAAATTATGAGATTGGGGAACGATTCGCTACGCGAAAGTGAAAGAGCTCCTAACGGAAACAACGACGGAGCACTACTCATTCACACCAAAGTGTGAAAAGCGGCATTCGATGCTGCTGAAGGGGTTGGAACCGTCTTCTGATACTGAGGAGATCTTAGCACTGCTCAAAAGAAGGAGTGCGAAGGACTCAAGTTTGTGGGGGTAAAGCCATTTACCACAGCTAGAGCCAGGCGGGAGAAACGGAGTCTGCCGTTCTTCCTGGTGCAGCTCAGTCCCAAAAGCCGTCTGGATAGTCTAAGGAGTATCAATGTCCTAGACTACCAGGTGGTTCACTGGGAAAAACTAAAAAGGAGCGAAGGCGTTATACAATGCGTTCGCTGCCAGAGATTCGGACACGCCGCGTCGAACTGCCAAATGCAGCCTCGATGCGTGAAGTGCGCTAAGAATCACAGTTCCGAAGAGTGTGCTCTGGGTGTTGACGAAGCATCCGATAGGTCGCAGCTCTCGTGCGTGTTATGTGGAAACGTGGGATACATCGCAAACTATCGGGTTTGTCCTAAGTTCGCTGACATTAAGAAAGCAAAACTGGCCCGGCAGCATAAGGTGGAGGTCAAACGTTCACCTGTCAGACTTCAAACACCAGCCGTCACGTCCCAAATTTCCTACGCCCAAATGGCGTTAGGTAGGGGGCTACGGTACAGCAGAGACTGTTGCTTCTCAGGCGCCAATGCCGAGAACAACGGAAGCTGGACCTAACATGCTGGCCATCTTGCTCGCAATCCAAGGGCAGATGGCTCAGCTGCATCAGCAAGTGCAAGAACAGGCCAAGCGGGTGGACGAGATCTACGCGCTGCTGCCGGGCCTAACGCAACACATGTCGTAATGGGTATGCACATGGTGGAGCAAACTTTGAAGGTCCTTGCGGTGAATGTTAATTCACTGATTAGGATCGAACGAAGAGCCGCGATGTTTAAGTTGCTACAAGACCAAACTCCTGATGTGCTTCTCGCTAGCGAAACCAAGCTAACCGATAAGCACAAACTGGAGTACAATAATTATATTGTTAGAAGAAGAAATCGGCCCAGATCCAAACGTGGAGGAGGTGTCGCGATCTTAATTAAAGAAGGTATAAAATTTCACAGAGTGTACAAGGGAGTGTTGCGCAGGTTCCGGGTGTTGGAGGCAGTCGTCATTTACATACCGCTCCGCAGGGGAAAGCGGCTGTACTTGGCCTCTGTTTATGCACCTGAGGCTTCACAAATCCACCCTATTCATTACAGAGCTCGACACGCTTTTTCGACTTCTGAGGCTGGAATCGGGGGAGAATTATTTTATAATCGGCGGGGATTTCAACGCTAGACACAGAGATTGGGGAAATAATTTGCCAAATAATAGAGGGAACCTACTACTCAATTGGTGGGGTCAGCACGATGTCATGTACAGACTCGGTCTTAAAGCGACGGATAACCCGTCGTTTCAAAGAGACGGGTGTTATTTGGATCTACTGCTGTACGACGAACGCATACGACTGACACGTACGAATTTACAAACGCTAAACTGTCTGCGCACATTCGTGTATGACAGTGACCATTGCGGTTTTAGCACCGAAATTACAGTTCTCAACGAAATTGCGGAATTGGAGGAGTTTGTCCAAAGATATTCTTACAACTACAGTAAGACTCGATGGACACGCTTCTCCACAACCTTGACTAGAGCGCTCTCCTCGAACACGCTCCACCCACCGTCCAATAGGAATTTGTCAAACGAGGAGATCGACAATTACCTAAAACAAATGGACGAGACAATTAAACAAACTATGGACACTACAATACCGCGGTATCGACGTACGACTAACGAAGACCTGTTCCGCAATCCTACTATTGACGCACTGCAGCGACAGAAAAGTAGACTTTTGATAAGACTTAAAAATTGGAACAGACAAGACCCGGAGATTAGGACACTGAAGTCGTCGATTAAAAATATTCAAACGCTAATAAAAGAGAATTACAGAATTTCTGTAAGTTTGTATTGGAACAACAAGGTTCGGACTGTAAACACCAGCAAAAAAATAAACTATTTCGGAGAAAAAATCAAAACGACCTTCAGTGTCTTAAAATAGCCCGGACAACAGACAACGAACGGTTACTGACAATAGCAGGTATTGATCCAAATGAAGCCGCTGACAATGACGACTTATTTGTGATCGAGGATCCGCAGGAGAAGGTTGAGACCATAGGGGCGACTTTCCAGGAAGTATACAAGGCCATTGATATCATTGGCCCTAATTATGACCTGGACAATCGCGTCTTGGTGCACAACTGCTACATTCGAAATGAAATAGAGAATTGGCAATCCAACGGCTCTGATTTCACCCGGTTTAGCGACGAAAATATGGCAAATAATGTCATTGCCAGAGAGGGTGACCTACCCCCGTTCATTTCGAAGGAAGGACTCTATGAGGTCTTCGACAGAATCAGAGTTAAGAAATCAGAAATCAGTATAGTTAGAGGGTCCTTTCTATAAGGTGACTAGGCTGGGGATCTGTAAACCACTCTTGTATATTCTTTATAATATGCTAACTAACAGACAGTTCATCGTGAAGAATGGTGATGTGACTTATGTTGGAATATTTCAAATTAAAAATGGTCTTCCGCAAGGTGCGGTCAATTCGCCGATCCTATTCAACATTTTTACAAGCGACTTGATAGGTTCACTTCCCCATACTATTGCGTACGCAGACGATTTGATAGCGTACAGAACATGTCACAAAATCGAGGTCATTAATACTCTCTTGCAGAGTGACTTCGATAAGATAAGACGATTTTGCGATGACTGGAATTTGTAAATCAATTTTCAGAAGTCGGAAACCATTCTCTTTAGGACGCTGTTGTCTGGAGCCTCTAGGGATACCAGAAAAAATTGGCGAAAGTTCTCTATCATTGGACAACCCGGACAACCTCTTGCCTGTCGAAATGTAGTCAGATACCTTGGAATCTGGCTAGATCAGTTTCTGTATTTTTGCAAAAATGTAGATGCTGCTCTGGCCAGAGCTAAAGGTGATTTTGCCCTTACAAAGAGACTGTTTTATAGCAGCCAACTCGATGCGAGGGTAAAGGTAATCTGCTACAAGGCCCTTATCAGGCCCCTGCTGGTATTTGGTTGTCCCGTGTGGTTCAATGTACGAGCAAGCTTAATGGAAAAGATTCGGGTGTTTGAGAGGGCTTGTTTTTGCTTGTACAGAACTCCATAGTCGGAGTACAAGAAATTTTATCATAATGAGGTCCTTTACAACAGGGCGAACCTAATACGAGTGGACAACTTCGTAATTAAGCTGACTCGAAGGCACATTGCAAGAGCAATTACCTCGACGAATAATCTGATATCTGGGGCTTACTACCCCAATTACCTTTACCACGAGAGTGTGCGCTCTGACTATTTCGTTCTACCGGAAGCATTCCTCTACCTGAATCAGATAGGGTTGATCCAGGTTGATCAGCGGTGCCGTTAATCTTCCATGTCGCTCGGACACCTGGGGACAGGCGACTCAACTACAGCAGAGACGTCGCACACGGCAGTGTGGATCGCCTCAGGTTCAGTAGGGCGGTGGGGAATCGCGATAAGGGGGATGTCGTTCGGCAGCACCAGCATTTCTGGTGATTGAATGATGGAGAAGATGTTTCGTCGTCGTTTCCGTCAATTACGGACCAGCCTCACTACTGAGGCAGAGCTGACCAATTTATTTGCTCTGTGAATAGCGGTGTCCAGCTTACATAAGTTTAGGTTAGCATTTAAGAAATATATACATAAATCAGTGTATACAAAGGTGTATATGTATATTATATGTATATGATTGTGTATAATGTCTATGTGTGTTTATGTGTGTGTATTGTACATTTAGCTTAGGTAGGCTAAGGTTTATTTTAAGTTAGATATGTACTAAGTTTTTATAAAAAATAAAAAAATGTCTATATGCTAAGTTTTTGTAAACAAATTTTTTTCTTAGCCTTAAGTATAGAAAATAAGTATTCTTAAATAAAATGTAATGAAGTCGAAAGACATAGATATAAGTATTCAGAGTAGCTTAGAGTGCCTGTGTGGGGCCAGTAAGTTGGCATAAGTTTGCTAAGTAATTGTAAGCTAGCATTTAAGCATTTTTTGTTAGAATGTAAGAGTTAGTGTTAAGAAAATAAAATGCATTTAAAACTAAAACTAAAATGGCTTCAGAAGATTCAGCATACCAAGTTAGAAAAGCAGCAAGCATGTCCTGTCCAATATCAGAGTCGTCTAAAGCATCGCTTAAAAACTTACTGTTTCTTGGATTCTTAAACTCTTATATTAATGATATATTGTAGTAAAATCAGTTGCCTTTAATAGCAACGCAAATCTCTCGCTGATGGTGACAGATGAGACCACCAAACAGGCTAGTATCCTTTGATGGCTTTAACCATTATGCTTAAGGTTTATTTGTGTAAGTTAACGACGCAACATATTGTGTATTACAATAGGTAAAGTAGGCTGTGAATTTGGGACAGCCTTCATGATGGCTCAAGTTGCCAATTTTTCACTACACTTGACTTGAAAGCTTTGGGACTCACATTATAAAATCTATAAAGAGAATAAATGCAACTGAAGACTAATTCAGAAATAAGAAGAAAAAGCAATTCGCCGTTTTAAACTCTGCTATACTATTCGTGAGTATAGAACATTCATTTTTCCAATAAGTATGTCGATCTTGATTGAAGACCCTTCAGCCGTTCCAATCGAATAAAGGCATTCGAAGGTGTTGTATCTAATAGTCGAAAAGTTGAGAAATTCGTTCATTTGCAGGACCAACATTTCAGTGCGTAGTATATTGTCAATTATCGTTAGTCTTTGACATGAACCTGTACATATGAGACTAGCTCTATGACAGTTCTCTGTCCTCTCACAGCATTCATTTGCTATAAATTAACATCTAACATCGACTCCAATTTATGCAAAATTAAATTGAACTGTATGCGCGAACATATAATTGACAGCACGCATAATTGTCTCGCTTTTTAATTAACGTGAGATACCAATACCAACATGTATGAGTATACTATAATGCCAGCCTTATATAGGATTGATTTTAATTGCCATAAATATTTCACTCTTCGCCTTGTGTGTGAATTTCAACGCAATTTTCAACGACTTAATTGTCTGGGAACGGTTTTTACTCATTTACCCCCTGATATGTATGTGCAAATTTACTATTTAAAACTTTACTGTAATGGTCAATATTGAATTGCTTCTGATTTTGACGCAAACACTATATTTTACTCTTTCAAGTTTACTTAGAATTTTAAAGAGAAAAATCTAAAGTGACTGTATACGAAAATGTGAGAATCACAAAGAAGGAACATTTTCCATTAGACTATTTTTATTAGCTGGGGCTTACGTTTGTTACTGCTGTTTGAGTTGACAGTAATTATGCATTCGTAATTTAAGTATACTGTTGTTATTGCACTGGATTCATAATGAACCCATTTTGAGAAAGATTCGAGTATGTCTACGAGTAGGCCTACAAGACGTGCTTATAGATTGGCGTTTACTCTAGTAAATTGTCGAATAATTGCCAAATCGGAGACCGCGACATTATAGTATCTGGAAACGAACTAAAACTAATTTACTTTGGAGTTGCGAAAAACGTTATGATAGTCACTTGATTAGCAAACAAATAAGTGAATTGGCCATTATGCTATCGATATAGGAAAAGCCACTTATTGCTAATGTCTAAAAGCCATGCTGTTACAGCCGTTTTTTTTTTTGCATTTTGCATCATTGTTGAGAGCTGCTTGTGAAATTCCGGCGATTTCATTGCGTATGTTGGTCTTACTCGTAAGTAATTCGAGGGGTTTTATTTTATTAGCATAAACTCAGCTTTTCGAATATCCCAACAAGAAAAAGTTAGGCGAAGTATTAATCGATTAGGGGGCCATCGTCTTCAATAAATCGATTTCGATTGATTCACGAGCAGTAGGCCATGTTACCCCATCTTGTTGAAGCGAGCAATACAAAAAATCGCGTATCAATGCGCTGTATCGCAGCTCGTTGAATGTAGCCGTCTCATCATTACTGTCTTCGAAAAAGTAAGGGACAATGATTTTTTAACACCATATAGCTCACCAAATCGTAACGTAATGTGAAGGCGCTTCAATTAGTTCAGGGTTTTGAGTGCTCCAACGCCTAATAATTTGGGTAAGATATTCGTGTATAATGATCACACGGTCCCAAAAATCAGGTTCACCAGCAAGGAGATTTTGCATGTTTCGCGCGTATCGAACACGACGCGGTTTATAATTTCTGAGCTACGAGTATTTGCACCTTGTATAGGAAATTGTGGAAATCAACTTTTGATATCTTCGACATAGGCGATGGATACGTTTAGCTTGCATGAACTCGGTGGCGATATGAAGTTTCTAGATGGTTGAACAGCATCAATGGTATGATTACATCGACGCGGACGGTTTAGGTTTAGTCTTTTCCTTTGATATTAACACACTAGCACTTCAATTGAATTTGGTTAGACCGCGATAGCTTTTTTCTATCTGCAGACAATAGAAATTTCAGCTCTTCTTTGGCGTGTGGTGCTCTATGATAAAAATTGCACTGGAACTAAGTTTCTAACACGAGCTGTTGAAAGTAATCATTGTGTCTGAATTGTCCCCAAGATGGGGTTCAAACGAAAAGCCACATCTAGTGCATCAATTGCGTGCATTGATTTCGTCTACAGCTGCAGGGTCGTTATGAATGATCCGATGTACAATACATCTACATCATCTGAGTATGGCTGGATTTAGAAGTTAGAACTGCTGAGAATCTTAAGAAGTGAGTCAACCAACATCCACCATAGCAATAAAGACAAGACTCCGATGTTTGCCGAGTTTTCAATATAAAAGCTACTCTTACTGTTCACCAGAGATGTCGCTTTCCTCGACATAGAGGGTGTCTTTAACAACGTCATGACATCCGCAATCACGACTGCGCTGTCAACTCTGCAGACGACTCACTTGGGGATCTGATCAGTCTTATTCTAAATAGCAGGATAATCAACTCCAAACTGGGTGGGGCTTCTGTTAAAAGATGTGTCAGCAGAGTTACGCCGCAAGGCGGTGTCCTTTCTCCCCTTCTCTGGAACTTAGTGGTTAATGAACTGCTGATATACCTGGAAGCGGGTGGTAGCACGGTGATTGCCTATTCGGGTGACGCTGCTATAGCCGTCTCAGGTAAGCATCTTAATACTATTAAAGAACTCCTTCAACTAAATCTTAACAGATTAACCCGTTGGGCAGATCGCTGTGGATTGGGAGTAAACCACCATAGAACTGATCTTGTCCTCTTCTCCAGGAAATAAAAAATTCCAATTATAAACCCTCGCTCAATAAACGATACCTTTTTAATCTTTTCCGATACAGCAAAATATTTGAGTCTCATTTTTAACAGGAAACTAAACTGGAAACCAAACATTCAATACAGCTACAGTGACTTTATTCTCTTGCAAAAAAGCCATACAACGTTTGGTGGACGGCCTTCGACAACTGCAGTTCACTAAGCAGAGTCCAAAGAAAAGCAAGTCTATGCATAAGCGGAGCCCTGCGTTCTATTCCCTTCGCGGCATTAGATATTCTGTTTCGGCTACACAGTGGACAAATAATTTATTTGGTCACGCTAATATTCTTAATATATTACGAATACTCAGAGAGAAAATTGAGTACACCATACCCGAACTTTGGATTGACAAAGACTTTCATGTAAGCTTCCCCTCTAGATCCTTCTGGGAGGAAAATGCTTTCAAGTAAGACAAGTTAATCCACTTTTACATAGATGGATTTATAACTGATAGCGGGGATGGTGGCGGTGTTTTCTCAGATAAGCTAAATCTAAGCCTCTCCCTCTGTATTCCAAAACGCCTTAGTGTGTTCCAGGCGGAAATTTTGGCGATTAAAGAAACTCTGTCTTGGCTGAATAAAAACGTGATATCTGCATCTTTTCCAATAGTCAGGCCGCTATTAAGTCCTTGGACTCAGTCTCATGAAATTCTAAAACCGCCCTTGAATGCGCATCATCTCTTACGGAGTTCTACCTTCATTTTTGAAGGGCCACAGAGACATTCCAGGGAATTATATGGCTGACGAACTCGCCAAAATTGGAACCACTATTCTACCGGAAAATGGTAGCATAGATACACCAATCGCTACGTGCAAATCAATATTAAAGCTGGATACTAATAAAAGAGTAGACCTTAGGTGGACTGTTGAATCAATACGTCTAGCGACCGAACAGATCTGGCCAAAGCTGGATATGAATCGCTCTAAGAGTTTGATCCTTCTGAATAGGAAACTTTTCAGCGCCATCATAGGTGTCATCACTGGACGCTGCCTTATTGGCATGCATGCAGGAAGGCTTGACGCCTTTACGATTTCTGTAGAAGCTGCATGGACGAAGAGGATGAAGAGACAATTCTCCCCATATTCTGTACATGTACAGCTCTCTCCCAAAGAAGAAAACTTCGCCCAGGAGCTTTCTTCTACCACGACTTGAACGATCTAAAAAATATAGATGTTAACAGTCTTCTACGCTTCATCCTAATCTCAAATTGGTTTCATGAGTACTACGATCACAGATCCACGTGTCATCACAATGGGCCAATAGGCATAAGTGGGTTGGATTTTCAACAGCGACTTTTAGCCGAATAATTGACGTGGCTCCATAGAACACTTTAATCACTTCTGTCGTACTGAAACATAGACTATCAAAGGCGGATGGAGATGTCTATCGAATTTTCGAAGGAAAAGCCCTTTCAAGACTATCCTCTTTCATTTCAGTTGATTGTATCAGAAAGGGGAAGACTCAGCGATGAGTTTAACGAGCTGTTCAGTGACACATTGACCTTAATGATCTTTAACGCTCTGCCATGTAGAGTTTATAATCTTCATCAAGTAGAGAAGAGTATAGCGTAAGGTAAACGCCAACTTAAATATTTATAAGGAGTCCTTAAGTGTTGTAGATTGTAGAATACAACTGAAGCCATTTAGCTAATCACCGGGCTAATTGGGAAGTTCAGTTGGTTAAGCAAAGCTAGAAAGTATTGCTCAATGGAAAGGACATTAACTATGCTACGCTATGAATCAGATGAAAACTTCTAATGAAATACAAAAACTTCTCGTGCTTTAAAACTACGGCAATGACACCTTTTTAAAAATGCGTAACAGACAACAGAGTGCTAAACTAGCTGACCTCGAAATAAAATCCATAAATGCCGAACAATTTGGTTTCATGACGACGACTCATATTTCAAATAGCCGTCTATCCGTAATCTTTTAACACTACCTCACAGAGGCTTCGGCGGTTGAGTAGCAAAAAACTGTACTGAAAAGAATATGATTTCTATTTAGTAAGTCGTAACTAATATTACCTGTTGGGAATACCTTTTATAATTTCCACTTACATACAACAGCAATGTCTTCTTTGACATTGTCTACATCTGAAAAGAGTGTATAAGAAGCCCACTTACCGTACTCACATTTAATATTCAAATAAAATTAAAAAGCCTAACGAAATCTAAAGTACCCGTATTCGTATCCGTACCCATACTCGGCTTATAACAATCGGTGACCTTTCAAAGCTCTCTCCGCACCGCACATGGCTTCTACGAATTCAATTAGCTCTTGATGGAGTACATTGGCTCAATCTGGAGTCAAGATAAGACCCATAAAAAGTTAGTTAATTCCGTTTTTTTCGTCGTTTTCTTTTTTCTTATTTTGTAAGTTTTCTTCTCTTTTACACCTTTAGACAGGGTTTTGTGCTCTGTCGACCAACGCATTTCAATGTAACCTCGTGATCCATTCAGACAAGCGACACCACTGTCATGTCGTGAATTGTTTCTTTTAAAAGGGGACCTTGTCAAATGGGTGCTGCCGCTGCTACTACTACTAATACTCGTACATACATACCATACCAACTAGAGTGCCTACTCAAATGGAATATGGCGCTTAACCCAAGCGTATCGAAAATTATTCTGAAACCCTGTCCAAATGAGATTCGTTTCAAGAAATCGACTACACATCCGTAGCTTCCATATCTCGCACTTCACAACACACCGAACAAATTGCTGGTTGTCGTTTTCATCACTGGATTCGTATTCAACTAATTTTCAACCATCGCATACGCGCTCGAAGAGTAAAAGATACATTGTGTGTTTACGAATACGAGTATGTAGCGATAAGATTTGATACCTTGATAAATCTCCTAATTATTGCACCTGTATTGTGCTCGTTGTCGTTGTCGTTCTGCTTACTTGAACAATGATAATAAAACGACGCAACCAAAACATACATAGATACAGCTGTATAGATAGGAGTACACTTTTTAAATTGAGTTTACGCCGTTTCCGGTGTTATTAAAAAACCATTAATGCTAGTTGTTGTTGCGAAAAGTAATTTTGCAAAACTATTTCCCCCAAACAATCACAGACTGTAATTATGTGAACGAATTCGTAGAGGTTGGTCTTAATGGATACGACCTTTGCTCTATAATTTAGCTGCCATCATTGGTGCTGACATCAGTTTTGGGTAAAATATTTACTCAAGTCATGACACATGAGATCATAACATCAGCAACTTGTTGCCGCTGTTAAACGCTTTTCGGTTTTTTTTTTTTTTTTTTTGGTAGAGTCAAAAGTAAGTTGTAGACACGTTTGGACGATTTGGAGTTAATAGTCGTGTACCGAGCAAGGTTAATGAACTATGCGAATTATAGGTTCTGGATGGGCTATCAATCAAAAGGTATTAGGTAGGATGGTGGTGGTTTAATTTTAGGCTGCGGCTAGAAAACGCTACATCATTACAATCAAAGGAAAAGGTTAACAACTTAAAAATGAAAAAAAATAAATATGAACAGGGAGGGACCGGTCTCTTAAAAAAATTAAAAAATAAAAACTGCTAAATCATACGATTGTCGCCAGTTTGGAAGACTTGACTGTGGAAATGTTATAAATGAAAGTGACATTCTAAAGGAACGACAGCACTGACATCATTTTTTGAAGTATGTAATCAGCTTCAGTTGCTCTCTGCCCACTCTTGTTGTGTAAAAAGTTTTACGCCGAGTTTGATTGATTGGACAAATGGAGTCGGCTTCGTGTTCTATACTTCCACCTTCGTAAACATTTCGATTATTGAGGGCACAGGCTTCATACTTGGTATGAGTCGAGACCGAATTGAAACTTCGCGCCGATCTTAGGTCAGTTGTTGCAAGTCTACATCTGGTCGAAACCAACTAGAAAGCCCTTCCGGTGTTTTAGGTTTAACACGTTGACTGCCACGCGTGTTTACAGCGAAATCCCCGTCAGGCCACCCGTGCCACTGTTCGACGAAATACGCATTGCATCGCCGTTCGCAGAAATAATTTGGGGAAAAGCCTTAGACCCGCATGCAAACGGTGTTACGCAAATAAAAGAGAAGAACTGGAACGATCAAAGGCACGAGCAAATCTCAGAAAACCTACTACTTTTTGTCCAAACTGCCCTGGTCAACCGCAACTTTGCAGTGAATGCTTCAATATTTTGCACTGTAAATAATTTTGTTAATAAACGATTTTTAAAAAGTCCAACAGTATTATTATCTCCTGTTAAATATTTATCTAAATATGTTCGGAAATCCTTTGGAAGGAGTCACGGAAGTAAGGGGGAAACGGCCCGATGAGAACTCTTGCTGTCACCCGAATACGGGTGACGTGGCCTGATGAGAACTTTTGCTGTCACCCGAATACGGGTGACACGGCAGTCAACGTGTTAAACCACAGACACCGTAACGCTACCACTATGGGTGTACCTCTAACAAGTACCGTATCCACACCCACTAGTATGAACTACCGCAGTTCCTGCCATCCGACAGAACCTATGACCGGCAGCTTGTAAATGGTCAAATCATAGTAACCCTCAGTGGCGTTAAAATCTGAAAAATTACGATAAGCCCAGTGATTACCATACCCTACCCCCACTTTTTATCGGACTACGTCATTCCTACACAGTGCTTCACCTTATTCATTTTAGGGACTTGTTTTTCAGTTGCCTTCTTAGTCTAAAGAGACAGCGATTGGTAAGAGCAATTCCGTCGGATCTCCACGGATCTTCGTTAGTCGTACGTCGATACCGCGGTATTGTAGTGTCCATAGTTTGTTTAATTGTCTCGTGCATTTGTTTTAGGTAATTATCGATCTCCTCGTTTGACAAATTCCTATTGGACGGTGGGTGGAGCGTGTTTGAGGAGAGCGCTCTTGTCAAGGTTGCGGAGAAGCATGTCCATCGAGTCTTACTGTAGTTGTAAGAATATCTTTGGACAAACTCCTCCAATTCCGCAATTTCGTTGGGAACTGCAATTTCGGTGCTAAAACCGCAATGGTCACTGTCATACACGAATGTGCGCATACAGTTTAGCGACCTGTCAGTCGTATACGTTCGTCGTACAGCAGTAGATCCAAATAAGACCCGCCTCTAGGAAACGACGGGTTATCCGTCGCTTTAAGACCGAGTCTGTACATGACATCGTTCTGACCCCACCAATCGAGTAATAGGTTCCCTCTAGTATTTGGCAAATTATTTCCCTAATCTCTGTGTCTAGCGTTGAAATCCCCGCCGATTATAAAATAATTCTCCCCCGATTCCAGCCTCAGAAGTCGAAAAAGCGTGTCGAGCTCTGTAATGAATAGGGTGGATTGTGAAGCCTCAGGTGCATAAACAGAGGCCAAGTACATCCGCTTTCCACTGCGGAGCGGGATGTAAACGACGACTGCCTCCAACACCCGGAACATGCGCAACACGCCCTTGTACACTCTGTGAAATTTTATACCTTCTTTAATGAAGATCGCGACACCACCTCCACGTTTGGATCTGGGCCGGTTTCTTCTTCTAACAATATAATTATTGTACTCCAGTTTGTGCTTATCGGTTAGCTTGGTTTCGCTAGCGAAAAGCACATCCGGAGTTTGGTCTTGTAGCAATTTAAACATCGCGGCTCTTCGTTCGATCCTAATCAGTGAATTAACATTCACCGCAAGGACCTTCAAAGTTTGCTCCACCATGTGCATACCCATTACGACATGTGTTGCGTTAGGCCCGGCAGCAGAGCGTAGATCTGGTCCACCCGCTTGGCCTGTTCTTGCACCTGCTTTTACAGCTGAGCCATCTGCCCTTGGATTGCAAGCAAGATAGCTAGCATGTTAGGTGCAGCTTCCGTTGTTGTCGGCATTGGCGCCGGAGAAGCAACAGTCGCTTGCTCTACCGTAGCCCCTCTGCCTGACGCGGGAAAAAAGGAAATTTGGGACGTGACGGCTGGTGTTTGAAACCTAACAGATGAACGTTTGACCTCCACCTTCTGCTGCCGAACCAGTTTTGCTTTCTTAATGTCAGCGAACTTAGGACAACCCCGATAGTTTTCGGTGTGTCCCACGTTTCCACATAACACGCACGAGAGCTGCGACCTATCGTATGTTCCGTCAACACCCAAAGCACACTCCTCGGAACTGTGGTTCTTAGCGCACTTCACACATCGAGGCTGCATTTGGCAGTTCGACGCCGTGTGCCCGAACCTCTGGCAGCGAACGCATTGTATAACGCCCTCGCTCCTTTTTAGGTTTTCCCATTGAACCACCTGGTAGTCTAGGACATTGATACTCCTTAGACTATCCAGACGGCTTTCGGGACTGAGCTGCACCAGGAAGAACGGCAGACTCCGTTTCTCCCGCCTGGCTGTAGCTGTGGTAAATGGCTTTACCCCCACAAACTTGAGTCCTTCGCACTCCTTCTCTTTGAGCAGTGCCAGGATCTCCTCAGGACCAGAAGACGGTTCCAACCCCTTCAGCAGCATCATTGTTGGTGTTGTTGTTGCTGCTGCTGCTGTTTTTTAAGCTGCTGTGCTTTCAACTGTTGTTCTTGCAGCAGCTGCTGTTGCTTTTGCTGCGGTTGTTGCTTTTGATGTTGGGAGCTCTCTATTTCTAGTTGCTCCCTCTGCCTGCGAGCAGTTTGTCTTTGCTTAATAGCAAGCACTTTTTCGTTCAGCATTTGTATGCTGCTATTAATTTCTTTTATCTCTTCATCTTCATCTTCTGACTCAGATGCCGCTAGCGAAGCAAAGTTGTTATTGCCCCCCTTGTAATGGTCTTCATCAGAGATGTACCTCAACGCATCATCTGCTTGTGTTTTGCTTTGTTGTGCTAAAACGGCACTTATCTTCTTTTTCGCTAAATTAGGAGGGGTTTTCACCCTCTTCCTTCTTTTTATGGCTTTCGCCGCGCACCGACAACAGTAATGTTGCCTTTTGCAACTCCCGCTATGGGAAGAGCGGAACGCTCTCCACCATCCATCACGTGCTTTCTTTCCTTATTATTTGTTGGATTTGTTTTAATATTATTATATATATGTATATATTACACTTTGAAAAGAAAAAAAGTTCCAAGTTTGACCCGGGATTCGAACCCGTGTCCCACGATTCGATGCCAGACGCCGCTAACAGCCGGGCTACCGAGTCAATTAACATCTATTCTCACTTGAGATTTGCGAACGAGTGGCGCATTGGTAGTACGTACAATGTACAATGTACAAATGCAAACCAGTAACCATCTAATAAAATATACCTTCTTAGTTGGGAGTTGAGTATGCGTTCCATATTTTTTACCAATAGCTAGTTTTGATGCTTTTAAGACCTTTAACTTTTATTTAAAAAAATAATACTCGTAATAATAATAATAAAAAATAAAAACATCAATTGTGGTTTAGTGTTAATATTTATTTAACGCAGAAACTTTTAAATTATAACCAGATCTATTGAGTCTGCAAAACAACTGCAAACAACGAATATGTGCTTTTTAAAGCGACCACAAATGTGTTTAAATTTATATTGAACATCCCCATGCAGACAATAGCTACAGGCTGCAGACCGCGTTGTGAAAATGTTATAACATTCTTTCTAAACTCTGCATCCTGATACACCCAATTACAACAATAAATCGCATGTGACAAATCAACAAATTGCTCTTCAAATTGACTGCCAAAATAACAGCACGGAAATATTTCAAACGATGCCGACAACATAAAGAAGCAAAAGTAGAGCGTCGCAAATAAATCATTGGATCCCATTAAGAGACTGCAAGCTGCGCAACATAAAATCACACTCGAAGAGCAGACTTGCAGGAACATTCCCTTTGATATGACCCTTTGCATGCAATGGTAGAGTCTACAAAATAAACTTTTTACTCGTAATGAGTCATTCCATTTTGTATTCAAAAACTTACTCAATCAATCGTTCATGATCCTTAATACACAATTTCAACTCGATATTGTTTGTTCTTACATTCTTATTCTGATCCTTCCCCAAATTTGATACCCTTAGAGCCAGTAACCGAGTATGGCCACTCAATAGGTAAATGCATGTAGGCCCATAAGAATCGCTACCAAGATTACAAGCACTCACAAAGATTAAAGCACTTAATTGAAAGACATGCAAAAATAAATAGTTTGCCATGGATGCTGTCACATCGATTGGAAACCAGGCCGGATACATTAAGCGCCTTTGAGAATCAAGCACGGTTGACAGCTCGGAAGATGTTATAGCAAAAGTGAACAATGCTGCAAACATCCCTACCAGTAACTTCCAGTTGTTGAGAACATTTTGGTAAAGAATTTGTTCATCTTTCGTATGAATGCGGTTTTCCAAGATTTTCATTATATCTTCCATTCGTCGGATATGCTTGATATTGAAGAAATATATAAACAATTTCGCTGTAGTTAGAAGATAGGTAAAACCAATCGATAGTCCACTGAAAAAATCATCCTGGCCGAACACCATTAATGTACCAAGCATCAGGGAAAAGGTGTTTAAAAAACTTATGCTAAAATGATAGAGCACCGAATAAATAATATAGACAGTTCGATATTTATTTGGCGGTAAAATTCCGAAAAACTTCCAAATAAACCAATACATCCTGAACAAATCCTTACTCCTTTTGATTTGCATTGTTGGAGTAATTTAAATGGCAACTCAAACTGCAAGAAATCCAAAATCCTACTAAATACGGCCACGAATTTTTTAGACAATTTATAAGTACAATAAGGGTAATCTTTTATGCTCACTGACTATATATGTATATTCATCACCGTTTCTTAATCGATATATGGCACATAATTACGTGCAGGTGTTAACTTACTCAGGAGTTCTGCCCACTAATTCAATCCAACTTAATGAAGGATATTAATTGGTGATTAAATAAAATAGTCGGTGCACCTGCTTGTCCAAATTATTCAAATTCGCAGCGTTTCCTTGCAAAAACTAAAATCAAAACAAATTAAATTTTCATTGAAAATGTTTTTTTTTTTCATTTTATATAATGAACATCGCAATTTGTACATGGAATCAACTCTTGCTAAAATCTTTACTTGTCA
This sequence comes from Volucella bombylans, assembly GCA_949129095.1. Taxonomy (NCBI): domain Eukaryota; kingdom Metazoa; phylum Arthropoda; class Insecta; order Diptera; family Syrphidae; genus Volucella; species Volucella bombylans. The sequence goes on along the minus strand of OX422140.1, from coordinate 169,874,301 downwards.
AAACGTTCAACACAACATTCAACATTTCGTTATTGTCAATTGTCAATTTAGAGTGTAAAGAAAAAACTTAATTTAATATCAGAAAGAGAGGTCAAGCATCAGTCTAATTTTTATTTGATTTTCCGATTGCTCAAAAAGTTGTGCATACTTATGAGAAGGTGAGAGTCGATAGTAATGATATTACTGCCGTTTCTCTGCCGACATGTGCTCCACCTGTTTTCGAACACAGTAAAAGCGAAAGGATTTGGATTTTGTTTTTAGTTTTCTAAGCCTTAAATTTGTTTACTTACGTATATGTCGCTAGAGTTCGGATTGTATCTCACATACGTGAGATTGCTTCTGACACTTACGAAGCATTGGCCGTTCTCCACCATCATTCTACATAATCCACAACTAGACACGACCCCACAGAGCACAGCACATTCTCTGTAGATGTTGCTACGTAAAAGAAGCAGTGAATGTCGATCTAGGCTTGTTGAGTTATCTCTAGACTCTACTGCAGTTTGAATATTTTGTTAGATTTTCGACTAACCAAAACCTGTAAGGGGCTATTCAGATTTAATAAACAGTTTCAGGCGTTTACACGATACAATAAACTAGATCTTGCAGACAATGTTGGTACATTTACACCCTGTCCTTTTGTAGATTAAGCAAACGATGCTAAAGTTCCATTTACCAAGCATACGTTTCGCCGACCTACTCTCACCTCCACGTTGGTGTCTGGTGGGTGCCAAGTACCTCGACTGGAGATTGGGTAACCAACCCTTTTGGAAGGTCATTCGGGACAGCGGACGAGAGAGGGGGAAGGAGTGGCCTCCCACTAGGACACTTCCTCTTGTTCCAGGCGGCAGCGGAGGAATTCCCTAGATGGAATCAACAGTGGCGTCTACAGTTCCAGTCAGGCTGAACTATTAAGTGTAATCCCTATATGAGCTGCTTCGACGTATTCGGATACCAGGTCTATAGGGATCTCCAAAACTGAGCCAGGGTGTTGGAAAAGAGTTGGTGGCGGAAGAACCCTTAATTGGTCAACGGCAGCGCTAATATCCTGATGTGGGTTACTGGCACCGGAATATCCGGCCTGCTGTCCTAAGGTCAAATCTAGGGCCTGGCCCTCCAAGTTGAGGGTTGCGCCGTCGGGGTAACTTCCCAACCATGGAAAAAAAAAGAATAGTTATGAGAGAGACAGAACCAGCCTCAGATAATGGAACTCCTCAAATGGCAAATGGACCCGGAACTTCAATGGACTACGATATGAGAGTATGTACCAGGAAGTGCGAACGCTGTACACCCCAGGTGCTATTCAAAAACTTGAGTCTATCCTCGAGCGGTATAAGGTAGATATTACCGCCATCCAGGAGATACGATGGATAGGATCAGTCATGATGAAAAGGAAAAATTGCGATATTTATTACAGCTGCCATAAAAGATTGCACGTATTACGATGCGGAATTGTCGTGTCAAATCGGCTCAGGTCAAAAGTCATTGACTTCAAACTGATTAGTGATCGCCTGTCTGTGATCCGCATCAAAACTACCTTCCAAAACATAAGCCTAATATGTGCACACGCCCCTACCGACGAGGCTGAAGAAGGAGGACTTCTATGAGCTCCTGAATGGAGCCTATGGAGCCTGTCCGGAGTATGATGTCAAAGTTGTACTCGGGGACTTCAATGCTAAAGTCGGAAAGGAAAACATCTTTGGCGGGTTAGTTGGTAAGCACAGAATCCACGAAACGACAACAGACAACGGCTACCAACTAATCGATTTTGCAGCAGCTCGTAATACGGTGATAAGTAGCAATAGCTTTCCAAGGTTAAGGATCTACACAGCAACCGCCTGGAGAGAGCCACTCCAGGCGGTCGAACCACCAACCAAATCGACCATGTGCTAATTGATGCGAGGCAGCCATCCAGAATCCTCGACGTGCGCACATTCCGAGGGCAAATGTTGACCCTGACCACTTTCTTGTTGCGGCTAAATTCAAAGCTCAACTGTCCAACGAGAAGCTGCGAACCGCCCAAAAAAAGAAATTCAACGTTGGACGCCTTAGCACACCTGGAGTAGCCAGAGACTACAGAGAGCGCCTGTGTGAGAAACTCTCCACTGTGCACTCACCTACCACAGACGCCAACCATCAGTGGTGCCAGTATCGCGACATCATCAAGGAGATAGCCGAAACCACCTTAGGGTACCTGTCACCCCAGAGAAAGAGTCCGTGGTAAATGCCACGAGAAAATGCTGCAGCGCAAAACAAAGGCAGCAAGGGAAGAGTATCGAGCCAGGAGGAGGGAAGAGAAGAATATCCTGCGTAGAAAAATGAGGACCTACGCAGCATCCGAGCTCAGGGAGATCGAAGAGTTTCGTGGTTGAAACAACATCCAGAGGTTTTATAAGAAAGCCAATCAACTGGCTGTTGGCTTCAAAACCAGAACACAAGCTCTTCGGAACACCGAAGGAAACCTAGTCACCGAAGCACAGGGAATAGTATATGTGTTTAAGCAGCATTTCCAGCAACTACTAAATGGGCATCATGTAGAGATGACAGGAAGAGAACCCACATCTAGTCAATGAAGAACCAGTTCCACCTCCCAGTATAGAAGAAGTCGGCTTAGCTATAAAAAAAAAGCTTAAGAATAACAAGGCCGTAGGGTCTGATATCCTACCAGCGGAGCACTTCAAATACTGTGGCGATGCTCTGGTAAGGCGTATGCACCAAATCATCCACAAAGTATGTGTGGAAGAAAACATGCCCGATGACTGGACTATCAGCTCCATATGCCCCATCTACAGAAAAGGCGATCCTCTGTCTTGCAAGAACTGTCGAGGCATATCCCTGCTTAATATCGTATATAAGTTCCTATCCAACGTATTGTTTGAACGTCTCAAACCGTTCTGCAACACATTAATCGGTACATACCAGTGTACGTACCATATTTTCACACTGAGACAAATTCTGGAAAAGACCAACGAATTTCAGGTCGAGACTCACTATCTATTCATCGATTTCAAAGCCGCATATTCATTCATCATCAGAAGCTCCATACGGCGATGGCCGCATTCGGGATCCCGGCAAAACTGATCCAGATGTGTCACGTGATGTGGGAAAATACGCTCTGCAATGTGCAATTTGGAAGTAGCAACTTCGAACTATTTCAAACATGCACCGGATTCCGGCAAGGTGACGCGTTATCATGTGATTCCTTCAATCTCGTCCTAGAGTAGATAGTGCGCAGGACAAGTGTCAATACTGAAGGCACTATCTTCAACAAATCGGTCCAGCTCCTGGGAATGCGGACGATATTGATATCATCGGGCGCTCGCAGCGTTCCGTGATAGAGACCTTCACGGCGATTGAAAAACAGCCGAAATTCGTTGGCCTGGAAGTAAACGAGGACAAGACCAAGTAAGTACATGCTATCAACAAACAAAGAATCATCTGTCCACCGCTTAGGACAAAACGTCACTGTTGGTAGCAACAATTTCGAGGTAGTTAAGGAGTTCATCTACCTCGGAGTAAACATGAACTCCACGAATGACACCCTATTGGAGATCCGACGAAGAATTACCATGGGAAACCGCTGCTACTTCGATTTGGCAAAGCAATTGGGTTCCAAACTCCTTACTCGAAGGACGAATGGACAACAATGCTCCAGCTAAGAGAATCTTCGAATCTCAGCCCTCAGGTTCGAGACGACAAGGAAGACCGAACCTACGTTCCGAAGACCAAGCTATCGCGGATGCCAGAGCGCTTGGTGTGGATAACTGGAAGCAGCGTGCCCGGGATCGTACAGGATGGAAGGCTGAAGTGCCTCAAGCAGAGACTCTCCACGGGTCGGGAGCCCGTTAAGTAAGTAAGTACGTTTCGCCGATCAAATGAGTTGCTGTAGACCAGGTCATCTCTCGCTGATCTTAATAGGCAGTCGTCTTGTTATACTTAAGGTATCTTCATTTCACTTTTATGGGTTGGACGGAAATATGGGCTTTTGCCCGGGTTAAATGGTTTTTTCGGCCTTACAATGAAGTTTGGATTGTCCTTGCCATTTAAAATTCTTCAGAATTTGTTTTTCTATATCCTTGACTGTACGCCTCAAATGAAATTGTTCATCTCGAAAGATTTCTGTACGAATCTTATTTGCTTTACACATTCTTTTTACCTTTTTGCAAAACTTTCAAACCTTGTTCCTCGTGTAGCACCTTTCTATTACTTGAATTCTTTCGCTTTTTATGATTTTTTTTTATTTTCGGAGAAACCGATGGTCTCTCCTCCTTAAAAAGCTTGCGTTCTTATATGCAGTGCCGATTCATTGGCGAGATATATGTTGTCTGCAACTTGACAGTGGTCCGATTCTATATAGGCAGCTCGGAATGTTGGGACATCAACTATACTGAAGGCGTGCCTTGGAACATCGAAAGATGCCCAATTTGGTAGAGTATTGTATCAGTAGTTGATTGAAACAAAAATAAGTCGACTTCCATCCGCTTTTGAACCACTTGACACGCTTAACAACCTCATCAGCAATTGCTAAGTCTACGCTGAGGACATAGTACTGATTGAAATCCTTTGAAAACTACTGCAGACCGAACTGCAATACCATATATAAGACTACTCGTATATCTTAATAATAGTTAACTCACATGAATACCACTCATTTTCCCATAGTATTTAGGAATTCGTCAGGTAGGCTTTGTGAAGCAAAATTATAAACTGGGTTGGAACCACCTTTCCACTTTGGGCCTTGTGGTTGACGACTGGGGAAACAGAACGATCGGGAAGAAGTCAAACGACGCCCTCACCAAATAAAATTTCCTTCGTAAAAATATCAAAGGACGATAGCCATGGGAAATTGAATTTAGAAAAGTTTTTGTCAAACTCAGCACAGATTTGTTTCCACTTCTGCTGACTAACCCACTACCGCTCCTCAAATTAACCCTAGCGGTAAGTCTTTTTCGAAGGCCAAATACGCGTACTTATACGTCGTTTTATCCCCGATTATCAAACGTTTACAAAAAAAGTAAATGTGTTTTCTACAATAGTTTTCAAATCAATTTGTGACCAAATGCGACCTTATTTCCAAATTTAATTTTCGTCACGGCTGCCTTGATGAATTTGTTGAAGTACAAAATATCTCACAGTTATTAAAAATGCGATACAAATTGTTCATTCTATCAATCGGGAGTTTGGGCATGCGGTTCTTAATTGCTCCGAATTAATGTCGAAGTAAGCTGCTAATTATTTATTATGGGTGAAGGAATGTGTTTGATAGTTTCAAAAACCTTTGATGGGTTAGTAGTAACAATAAGCCCATGTGCCTCCGACTACATTCCTTTCCTGATTCAGATTCTGGCCGAAGTTAGTCCAGAGTAGAGGGGAAGTCTTTTCATTCAGTAACCAAATAGCTCCCTCTATATTCTGCCTTATTCTGAGCGTAGGTTGAGCTTTGAGTGATTTGGTAAGTTACGTAATAACTAATAGGGTTTGGCTCAGTCCAATGGCCATTACCATCCCGAGCTACTAGTCACTAAAAAATAGTGACCATAACTGCGACAACATTTCTAACAGAATTACAAAGAATTTTGCTTCCGAGCAGCGAAAAACTATCATAGAAGTTCTAAATGGAAAATGGTCCAAGTGTCCCTTCAGCCCAAATATTTCGAAAAGCCTCGCAAGCCCAGTTACAGACAAAAACCTGGCTGGCCTGATCACCCACATACTGGGAACTGACGAGCGCTCTTCCAGCGGCTGCTTAATAAACATATTAATATAAGAAACCAGTTTCCCTTCAATAAAGATGCAGTCCGAAAAGAAATAAGGGCGCCAATTTCAGTGGCTCGTTCCCGAAGCTTCAGGATGAAGTGAAGGTGATAGTTTGCATTTGATGTGCCCCAAATCATCAATCAAGAATGAATTAACGAAAGTATACCAATGATTGGAATATAAGCTCTCTATGTCCCCTGTGTCTTGCAGCAATTATAGTAACATATCGCCCCTAAATATTGTTTTGGGTATTGTGTATTGTGTGAGCGTAAGAAGCCCTTCTTCAGGGCACACATCACCACGTAGCAATAATGTGGCTTTCAGCCAGTCAGTCACATACAACCCTTCAAGTAAGATAAATCCTGGAAAAGACCATTGAATCATACCACAAATTCATCGTTATATAACAGCTGTTTTCGCCAGTAGGTCTACAAGATGATGGTTATATTGGAAATCCTCTCGAAATTGATATTGAGAAAGAACAAGGTATTTCAGAGTACAACCAGTCGAGCTTACAGAAAACTGACGAGAATTCATAGCAAGATTGTAACTATTGATGGAGAGGTGACGATACAAAATCTGTGACAGGTGACATTATATCAGTGCAGTTGGTGTCACTTATAAGATTTATCGCACTGTTTTTAATTATTGTAGTATCTGTCCTATGTACAGATAGCTTTTATAAGCACGTGAACAGATCTAAGCATTACACTCCAATTTTGGGTGGATATAAGACAGATTGCTGCGACCAGAATAGACGGGATGAAATATTTCTTGCCTCGTTTGAGGAATCCCAATAATTTTGTACCATATTTGGCGACAACGTACGTTATTCCAACATAGGTTGTCATAGTAAGAGTGGGAAGCTTTTCGGTGTTGGCGATGCAACAAAGTTTATGAATAATCGCAATTTCGTTTTAACGACGGAATATAAATAGCAATGTGTTTCGAAAGTGATTTCCATTCTTTTGATAGTTCTCCCATTGGTTATGCTTAATACGCTTAATATATGCCGTTTCTGTTTTACGGCGGAATAGCAGGCAAGTGGATCCGAAAGCAAATATAAAAACTCTCGCTTTTTGGCATCAACAAAATAATACATATAAGAATTAATAGCCAAGAGATCTTTAATGTAAATTAAAAGGTGAGGTGGAAACAGAATGGAGCACACCAACATTTATTTTATGCATATCCGACTTGAAGCTTCCAGGTCAACGTGAGACTTTTCGATTGCTAATTGCTAACATATTTAAGAAAGATTCATTTATGCCAAATGTATACTTTTTCGATAAGAGACCCTAATGCCAGACTCACGTAAAAGCCTTTGAAATATCAAGATCAGCTTTCACAGGATTTGTGTTTACTTTTTTACCATTTCCATAATAGTCTTAGTGGAAAGATGAGTAAACGCTTCAGTGGTAAAGTGCCAACAGTCCCATACCCGATACATCAGCGCCGAGCTCCGGCACCAAGGTGTGGACACTCACACCATAGCCTAGGATACCTAGAAGCGAAGTGCCTTGCACTGAGCGACAGCAGAAAAGTCGCTGACCTCTTAGAGACGTCGAGAAGCATTCATTTGGTCTGCCAGCATGCTAGTGTGTCATGCCATCTGCAATCTGTTGTGCTCCAATTAAACGAAATTGTTGAAGCCTTAATCAAGGATACAAGCGATCCCACCGCAGGCTCGGGTCCTGTGCCTCGCTTACCAACTTCATCAGCGATTTCATTTATAATTGTGGTCTGGCCCTTAAACAGGACTCAGTGAGTTAGCTTTCCAACCACGATCAGAGAAGGCTTGCATTTTCGAACTAAAGGGTGATCAAATATCAATGATAGTTTTTCCAATTGTTATGTTTCAGCAGCTGTCAAAGTTACCAATGACAACCAGCTATCAAAATATTCAGTAAGGTTTGCTATTTCATCATACATGGTTTTACGCTTGCCGAACGTGCGGAAATTATTAAAAAATATTATGGCAATTTGTGCTCATACACAACGTGAATTTTGCCGCGAGGTCGGTCGTCATCATGGCTTCAGTGTGCAGGCAATTCGTTGCACCGTGGAAAAGTTTGAGCGTGAGTACACTCTTTTGGATCTTAAGCCACCAAACAGACAGAGATTGGTGCGAAATGAAGAAAACATAGCCGCCTTAGCGGCATGTATCAAAAAATGACCCAGATATATCGGTTCAGCGCCGATCACCTGAATTGGGCATTGCCAGAGAGCCAACCCGGCTTATTTTGCTGTTGGATTTTGGCCTACATCTATATAAAATTGTGCTGACGCAGGAATTGAAGCCGGACGATCATAGACAACGCCGAAGTTCAATAATTTTGCGCTGGAATTGTTGGCCGGAGATTTACATTTTGGTCAAAATATCATCTTCTCGGACGAGGCCCATTTTTGGCTCAGCGACTATGTCAACAAGCAAACTTCCCGTTACTAGAGCGAACAAAATCCACAAGTGTTCGATCAAGTATTAATGCATCCAAAAATATTGACTGTTTGGTGCGGTTTATGGCATGGTGGCATCATCGGACCTTATTTGTTTCGAAATGGGGAAAGAGACATCGCTACCGTCAACGGTCTCAAGTATAGAGCGATGTTAACCGACCTTCTACGGTCAGAGTTCAATAACATCAATATATACGAGCTGAGTTTGAAACAAGACTTCGCTACATGGCATACATGCAACGCAACGCTCGAAGTTGTGCAGCATGATGGCTGCCGCGATCATGCGATTTGACATCACTCCATTATTTTCTCTGGGTCTAAGTCAAGTCCTTAGTCTATGCTAACAAGCCAACCACTTTGGACGAGCTCAAGGCCAACATTCGACACCCTATTGCTGGAATAACCCTATTGCTGATGTGCTATTCCACACATAATGGCATGAACGTAGCTTCAAAATACGAGTAAACCCAGAATTAATTTTATATCTCACACCGTTGTTTTTTTATTTATACTTTTTTCCTATCATTCTTATCTGGGTACCCTATAGCTTGCAAGTCGTTAAAGGGTTCAGTAAGGCCCTTAGAGTAGCTGGGCTATCTTTAAAAATGCAGATACTTCAATTCTTTATAATAAGGTATATTGCCATCAAGATTGCATATACTCGTATCTCCGCTTGGAAGACAGACGAAGGTTTTCTTAACTAGGTTTTCTTAACAAACATAAATTTGTCGCCCTCCATAAAGACACCAGGCCGGAATCCTTGAACGGTTCTGGAGCCATCCGTGAAGACGAAATTTTGAACGAAAACGCTCCTAGTCACAGGTTGAGGTATGTCATTAAAATCACCAGTTGATTTATTGCTACGAAATTCGTAGTGCCGCAAAGAAGTTCCCATATTCCCATTTCATGAGCTGACAATTTACCGACGTTTCCTGAAAGAAAAAACGCATCTACCTCTTTCTCATGTATCTAGAAATATTGATAACTAAGTCGATGCTTGTAAACAACTGCCACTCTTGTGTTTGTCATGTTTTTCTGTCAATCGCAAATTACGTCAAGGTTATTGATCTAAAATCCCTGGAAACTCACGTGCTACACACGTACAAGTATATGCCTGGTCCTACTCGGAATTTGAAATCGAAATGTCAAACATAATATTGTCCATTTACAAATGAGTGCTGATCGTTACGCAAACCTCAACGTGGTTATAGTACCATACATCGAAAAAAGGGAGGTGGGAAGGCAAAACTTGGATCTCTGCCAACAATAAACAAACAAAAATCCATCGTATATATCCGCCTTGATTTAAAGACGCTATAAAATACTCAGACGCCATCGCCGCCGCGGCGAATTTACTTTTTTTTTTTTTCTTCTGGATAAAACGTGTCGCAAAAAAATGTTTTTGATTTACAATGAATTTAGATGGTCAATCGATTTCGAATTAGTTTACGACTCTTGGTTATGCCGAAAAAAAAAAATAAAAAAAATTGAAACGAAATACCGTCCTCGGGTTATCATGCTGCGCGGCGATATTCGTATCTCTTATGTTTCAAAAGTGCAGTCGCATATATCGTATCGAATTTGAATTTATTCGCAACCTTCTTATGTGGTACGATCCGACGGTAGTCCGTCCAATAATGCTCTTAGAATGTGTGTGCTGAATTATATTATCGGTCCGTTGAATAAATCACTCTCGAACTGGGCAAAATATTTTGCCCACACTGGTCGGGCGAAAATGTATGTATCAAGGTCCAGCGTAGCCTGGCCAAAAAAGACAAATTCGATGTCCCACGGTTATGGTGATCACACGTTGGGCGTTTTTGGCCGACAAAATTTCAGACAAAATTTCAAAAAAAAATAATTTTCTCACCAGTTAGATAAGTATCTTTGTATCTGTAAAATAGTTTACATGGAGCAACACAGTAGTTTTATGTATTAACACAAAGTCATGACCACAAATGGTGGCAAACGATAAGCCAACAACAATCGCTCCATTCAAAATTCAATTCAAACTTTAAGATACGCATACGATGATATAGTTTAGGTTTTCTTTCATTGGAAGTGAGAGATGAGTATCTTCACTCCACAGTATCTCTATTCAAAGTGCATTCGCTAGGCAAAGACGTTCTAAGACTTTGTTTACGGTTTGCTTAACGCGGTTGTTCGAGTATGTACACAGGTATGTTATACTATATCTTTAAAAGTTATCTTCCGCGCGGCGTTTAAGTTTAGAAAAATCAGTCGATTGAGTGTGGAAAGGGTAGAAGAAAAGGTGAAGAGACAAGGGATATGAAAGAATCTCCCCCTACTAAAATTTCGTTAAATATGTGCATACGCGCGTACTACATATAACTACACTAATTAAACGTGAAAGAGGAAGAACTGCCTGATAAGTTTAACCCCGGGTCTGTGGGGTTTGGAAAGTGAAGTTTCATGGTGTGCCTACTCAGATCGGCTTTTTGAATCATATGATAGGGTGAAACGTGTAAATTTGACTAAGCTCGCTTGTAGTAGACTGTCGACATCGGGTATAATCGGTCATAGAGATTGTTATCAGTACTTGTAGAAGCGTTTCTTTTTTATTTTCATTTGTTTACCTGAAAATAGAAAAGGTACTGATGTTAGTTTAGTTTAGGTAACATAAAAGCATTGCACTTTGTTAGCTTTTAAGATGTGATTTATGGTTTAGGGGGAATTGGATTCATTAGAAAGTTTGTTCTTAAACAGGGCTCAGATTGTTTCGTACTTCATACAACAGTGGAGGGTTATAATTCAAATTTTATTGAGATAAGCAGCACAAGTAGATAGTGGGAGATTCTGGGGTCCATAAGGCGAAATACGAATATGACCTGATCCTAAGTCAACCTTGAAATGGTATGATGTGTGTGCTTCAGAATTGATTTGATAATCTTCAGCTCATAAGCCACTCACATTAAAGATGACACTCGCAGTGTGCCGCATAAACTTAAAACAAAGCAATCATTGCAGTTTCTTTACATTACTTTTGACTATGTGGTGGTCAACCAGAGATTTAAATAAAGCCAGAATCAATTTTCAGCCATATCGGCCCATAGTGTCCTGCTGGCTTAATTTTTATGGCTTAGATCTAATTCTAAGTTTGTGCGCCGCTTAAAGAACGATTTACCTCTGTTGCGTTGTTCCCACCATGTAGAATTCAATAATTTGTCCGACTTTTTTACTCCATTGTTTCATGCAAACTATTTAACACTCTTCCCTTAGAAATTCGATCCATAAGAAATTTGTCCGCATTCACTAAAGTAGTTAAATCATGGCTTCTTAGTTTTAATCATCATCAAATCGAAACTCTACTAAGTTATCCAATTTAAAATATAGTAAAGTAAATAAATAAAAATGATTTGCTCATTTGCTCAACTATATATTTACCTATTTCTGCCATTTACATTCAATTTTGTATGTAAGCGCTTTTAATTTGTTAAAGATTTTTTTTTTCTTCTTTCCTCTTTTTCTTGAATTGAACTTCTGTTTTTCTACCTTTGTACACCCCACACAAAGTAATTTTTTTTATTTTTTTTTTTATAATGTGGCATCGTCTCTATTTTTCATAAATAAAGGTGTCACTAACTATTCTATATGTACATATCAAATGCATGTAAAATCGTATTTTAAATTTGTAACTTTTGTATATACGTATGAATAAAGAAATTTGAATTTGAATTTGAATTTGACTAAGTGTCCCAGCTTTCTGGGAAGTGAATACTTTTGAATTGTTTTGAAAAGCTCTGCCTCTAGGGTTAACATTCAAGTTTCCTACAATAAGTGCAAGCACGATGCTGAACAGAGTACAAGATGCCGCATGGCCCGGTCAAAGGCCTCTTCGACAAGATGTATGGTGTTTCAAGCAAGATTTTTACATAGTAAACCTGCACATACACGCTGGCTATGGCTCAAAAATGTAGGCTACTTTAAGGGTTGCATGGTGATCCAATAGCCCCAGATAAAATTCCTCCCTAAGTCGTCTTTGATATTCTGTAATAGATGAATGCCAAATTATGTTACCGATTTGAAACGACGTATAGGACGAGTTCTGTAACGTTCTCTGCAGACTAAGACCCAAAAGTGTCTTAACGAACACCGAATATAATTAGTGTAGTTCTAGTTGTTGATGTGATCAATATCTAGAAGGGATATTGCCATCTATAATACTCGTACATTGATGAGCTGCCCATCAGGCGGTCAGTCCAATTATTGATAAATTTTTTATTTAGGGCTGAATATCTGCAATAACTCGTCGTATATTGTCTTGTCAAGGTTCATTCGTTGCTTGTAAGCAAGCGATCTCAGTTACCCCCACAGAAAATAATCGAGTGGCAAGATCTTGGTGGCCATATCATTTAAGGTCCAAATATTGAAGCTACACTCTCACCAAACTTTGATGTCAAAAATTCGATGGTATTGGTCACTGGGTGACACGAAGCACCATCCGGGATGAACTTCTGCCTCAACCAACAAGCCACTTCACTGCCTTCAGTGCCGACTATAAGTTGGTTGGATTCGAAAACTCTTTGGCCCGAAGCTGTGGCATCCATTCGCTCAACATAGCCCAGTCATTTGAGACGTTGGATCTATAGATGTACATGCTTGTACAGTTCCTGGTTGGATATCCTTCTCCATTACCTGTCAATTCGCTCCAAATGGAAGCGAAAATCACACGCAGTATATTTCTCTCGAAACGACCAAGTGCATATTTTCCGCTTGCGACAAGGTCCAAGTCATAGAGCAGAACCGGTATGATAAGAATCTTACGAGATAGATCTCTGTTACTCAATTACCTCCTGAGCCCAAAGAAATAAGCAAATCTTATCAAACCGACTTCAAGAGTGGACGGAAAAGGCGCAATTAATCTCTGACTTTCAAAACGGTTTCAGAAAAGGACGAGGATGTATTGATAATCCATTCATCCTAAATGCAATCACAAATATTACTCATACGAAAAGGAAAGGAAGTTTTTCTGGTGTCAATCACGAAATATTATAGGCTCACCTTAGGTCTATTGGAGCAAGTGGAAAAATAATCCGTGCGCTTCAAAATATTTATTCGCAAACCACGATCGCTATTAAAGCTACAATTGACCTGACTGAAAAGTCAGATATCACGAGGGAGTGTACTACAGGGTGACCCATTATGTGCCTACTATTTTACCTATGTATCGGGTTGTTCAATAAGTTCTGCGTTTTTTTTTTTGAAGCGTTTATCGCTTCAGAAAATCTCTGTGTATAAAACCGTTATGAAAACTTATTTTTTTCCAGTAGAGAGGATTATTCTTTACATTGTTAGGAGAATTTGTTTTTATCGGACGTGTTTTAAGTGCTCACATTTTTTTTTAAAATGGAAGATAAAAAAGTGCATTTTAGGCATATTTTGCTTTTTTCCTTTAAAAAAAGTGTCAAAGCGACAAAGCCGCAACGTGAGATTTGTAGGGTGTATGGAGATTCGGCAGTGGAGCTGACAAGTGTCAGCGCTGGTTTACACGCTTTCGTTCCGGCAAAACAGACCTTGCTGATGCTGCTCGCTCTGGACGTCCATCCACCACAGACGACAATCAAATCTTAGCTGCAGTTAGCGTTGACAGACATTTGACGACACGAGAGAGAGGTTTAGCATTGCCCATGCAACCGTTTCACAGAGACTGAAAAGGCTGGGAATGTCGAAAAATAAATGGATGTTTGGGTTCCTCACGAACTCAGTAAAAAAAACCGTATGGATCGCATTATGACCTGTGAGTCTTTGTTGAGGTGGAATTCGCTGGATACTTTTTTGAAAAGAATGGTTACGGGAGACGAGAAATGGTTTACAACAACATTCGACGTAAGAGGTCATGGTGCGCTCCCGGTGAAACACCGCAATCGGTTGGTAAGCAAGATTTGCATCCCAAAAAGGTCATGTTGAGCATTTGGTGGGATTGGCGAGGTGTCCTATACCTCTTAATGAATAATTTTACTACGATATGGGAAAAGCAAAACTTAGAGCAGAAATCTTACATAAGCCTTCCCGAAGTCAAGCAGAGATTCCTGGTGGATGAAGATTTTAGGAAAGCAACCAGCTTAATTTCTTGCTGTTACAAAGCTTCTTGCTTAATAAACATACAGGAGCCAGAATATAAGCCGGCTCCATACTTGAATTCAGCTTTTAAACCGTTTGCTCATTAAGTCATGGCGCAAATTAGGTGTGCAGACAGGTATACACATAGAACTGTCATACATGGTGATAGATATATCTTTGACCCAATGAACATTTGTACGATTTGTAATGCAGATAAAGATGATACAATCGAGCTCTTCCTTTAAGATGTCCTATTTTCAATGCAATGAGAAACCATTTTCTGTTTTCTATCAACCTGTTGGACTTAACTTGTATGACAACGGCCAAAGACCAAAACATTGTGCTTTATATCCATAAGTACTCGTATGTTGTCAACTCACTCAAACTAAGAGTTTTAATATTGCATGAATGACCACTCCAGATTTCATATTACAAAATTAAAATATTTTCTTTTTTAATCCTATAAAATTAATTTAAAATTATATGCATTTATTTTGTGAAATGTTATACCTATACGAGTATTTTATGCCGAAACAAAAAGCCTCGGATAATGAATCTCCTCAAATGGCAAGTAGACCCGGAACGTCAATGGACTTCGATTTGAGAGTATGTATCTGGACACTGTACACTCCATGTGTTACTCAAAAGCTTGAATCTGTCCTTATGCGGTACAAGGCAGATATTACCGCGTTCCTGGAGATACGTTGGATAGGATCAGAAAAGATGAAAAGGAAAAATTGAGACATTTATTACAGCTGCCATAAAAAAATGGTTGTATTAGGATGCGGATTCGTTGTGACAAATCGGTTTAGGGAAAAAGTCATGGACTTCAAACCGATAAGTCTGTGATCTGCATCAAAGCTACCTTCCAAAACATAAGCCTAATATGTGCACACGCCCTTACCGACGAGGCTGAAGACCCTATCAAGGGGGAGTTTTATGACCTCCTGGATGGAGCCTACGGATCCTGTCCGGAGTATGCTGTCAAAATTGTTCTCGGGGATTTCAATGCTAAAGTCGGAAAGGAAAACATCTTTGGCGGGTTAGTTGGTAAGCACAATATCCACGAAACAACAACAGACAATGGCTACTGATTAATCGATGTTGCAGCAGCTCATAATACGGTGATAATGCTACTGGTTTCAAAGACTACTAAACCACACAGCAACCTGTCGTACTACAGATGGTGAAATCATTAACTAAATCGACCATGCGCTAATCGATGCGAGGCACGCAGTCAACATCCTCGACGTGCACACATTCCGAGGGGCAAACGTCGACTCTGACCATTTTCTTGTTGCGGCTACATTCGGAGCTCGACTGTCCAACGAGAAAAGTTGCGAACTGCCCAGAAGAAGAAATTCGACGTTGGACGCTTAAGGGCACATAGAGTAGCCAGAGTCTACAGAGAGCGCCTGAGTGAGAAACTCTCCACTGTGCAGTCACCCACCACCAATGCCAAGAATCAGTGGTGTCAGTATCACGAAATCGTTAAGAGGGTAGCCGAAACCACTGTAGGATACCAGCCACCTAAGAGAAAGAGCCCGTGGTATGATGATGAATGCATTTACCGGAAAAAGGTGACATAAGATATACATAAGAAAACGAGGGATGACTATTGAGCCACGAAAAGAGAAGAGAAGAAGATCCCGCGTAGAAAGAAGAGAGCATACGCTCAAGGAGATTGAAGAGTCCCGCGATAGAAACAACATCCGTAGGCTTTTCAAGAAGGCCAAGCAACTGGCGGCTGACTTCACGACCGGAACAAAGGCTCTTAGAAACTGCGAAGGGAACCTAGTCACCGAAGCAGAGGGGATAGTAGATGTGTTTAAGCAGCATTTCCGCCTACCAGCGGAGCTCTTCAAATACTGTGGCGATGCTCTGGTAAAGCGTATGCACCAAATCATCAACGAAGTATGTGTGGAAGAAAACATGCCCGATGACTGGACTATCAGCTCTATATGCCCCATCTACAGAAAAGGCGATCCTCTGTCTTGCAAGAACTGTCGAGGCATATCCCTGCTTAATATCGTATATAAGTTCCTATCCAACGTATTGTTTGAACGTCTCAAACCGTTCTGCAACACACTAATCGGTACATGCCAGTGTACGTACCATATTTTCACACTGAGACAAATTCTGGAAAAGACCAACGAATTTCAGGTCGAGACTAACCATCTATTCATCAATTTCAAAGCCGCATATGATTGTGTTCATCATCAGAAGCTCCATACGGCGTTGGCCGCATTCGGGATCCCGCCAAAACTGATCCAGATGTGTCACGTGATGGGAAATACGCCCTGCAATGTGCAATTTGGAAGTAGCTCCTCCGAACTATTTCAAACGTGCACCGGATTTCGGCAAAGAGATGCGCTATCATATGACTTCTTCTATCTCGTTCTGGAGCAGATAGGGAAGGTGTCAACACGAAAGGAACTATCTTCAACAGATATGCTGACGATATTACATCATCAGTCGTTCCCAGAATGCCATGATAGAGGATTTCACGGCGATTGAAGAACAGCCGAAATTTATGGGCCTTGAAGTAAACGAGGACAAGACTAAGTGCATGCTATCAACAAACAAATCAGCATTTGTCCACCGTCTGGGACAAAACGTGACTATTGATAGCAACTATTTCGAGGTAGTTAAAGAATTCACCTACCTCGGAGTAAAGGTGAATTCCACCCTAGTGGAGATCCGACGAAGAATTACTCTAGGAGACCATTGTTACTTCGGTCTGGCAAAACAATTTTCAAAAATCCTAAATCGAAAGACGAAAAGTAAGCTTTACAAAACCCTTATCCTGCCAGTTCTGCTGTATGACGTTGAGTGCTGGACGATAAGCAGGAATGGAGAACTGATACCGGGCCTCTTCGAAAGAACAATTCGACGGATTTTTGATTCTATGTGTGAGGAGGGCCTGTGGAGAAGAAGATACAACCGCGAACTCTATGAACTGTATTAAGATATGGATGTAGCCCGTTTCTGTTTTGCAACGTTCATAGTCTAACTCAAGACGCACTTTATCTATTTCGCTAATTCCGCTGTACTGAATTTATGCTTCATAGGCTTGCTTTCTTCCCTTTACCGCCGTTTTTGTTTCATGACTTCACCATCACGTTTTTTTGTTTATGTATATTGAACCATCCTTAATAGGCACATGGCGTACTAGATCTTGTCTTCCATCTGAAGCCATTTGTCGCCGGTCTGATTGGCCAAGTTAAGTAAGTCCACTACTGAGCAAATTTTCACACTTCGACAGACCCTCGAAAAAAATCTGGAATTTCCACTTATAGATTTCAAGGTCGCATATAACAACACCTATAGAAACAAGTTATACCGTCATTCATGCCAAAATCGTCAGGATTGTGGAGAATGACTAGCGAGAACGCTCGCTGCTTCTTCAAGTTCAGAAAAAATCTCGCAGGGACCTTTGATTTCAAAACTAGACTAAAGCGATCCACAAGAATCACGAATCACAGTAGTTATTTTATATCTCACACCGTTGTTGTTTTATATAATTTAGTTTCCTATCGTTCTTATCTGTTCAACCTTTAAAAACACAACCTAGACGACTTACGATTCTACTTAAATAATTCTTTATTGTGAGGAGCGCGGATTGCCAAAGCTGCTTAAGCGAGTGTTCCATCGTTCCCAATCCTCTGCTACTTTTTTAAATACGAAGAGTAACTCCCTGAAGGATCTAAAAGAGATCTCGGATGTGATTCAAAAGTCTTAGCTGAAAGTACAACGACCATGGCATGTCTTGTACGTCCAATCAGGGACTGTGACTGAGCCATAGTATTATATCAAGCTGTGTTCGGGGAAGTAGGTTGTCAAGATTTGGTTAGAGTTTCTATCGTGTTACTCTAACCCACTTTAGCAACGAACAAATTTCATTTTCATAGCTTGTGTTAACTATCTTAAACTTTCAGTCATAAGGCAATGATCATCCAGTGCTGTGTCAAACTTGGCAGAATTTTATACGCGATGGCAAATCGCCACCTTTAATGGCTTTACCGCCTAGGTGGCTTCTCGTGTCCCAACTACTCCTTAAGTATACAAGGACTTAGCTCCTTCAATAATACTCAACTTCAACTTCCGCATGTGATCTATCTGTCTTTTTCGTAAAACTCGTTAGAATATTGTTCATTGGCTCCTTTAACGGGTTATATGCAAGTTTCTTTGTGTATTAGCTTCAAGAGGATGAGTCTCAAAAGTGAATTCATACTTTGGAGACCCGATAACCCATTGAATTCAAAGCATTTTGGATCCGCTAACATCCTCCTTAAAACTATTTACTTATTTCATCTCCAGATTCGGCGTACACATGGACATGCATGTACTTAGTCCAGATCTAGCCTGAGATTTGTTTGTTCCCATTTTCATCTCAGCAGACATTGGAGGTACTACTTCTGAGAGTAGGCCGCAATCAAAAGGTTTATAAGTACTGGGCAGATAAAAACTTGAAACAGCTTCTTCGACAAGCTCATCGTTCAATAGTATATTCATCTTTTCGCCTACATGAGATCATTGCTGAAAGCTCAATCGCTTCAGAGCCAGCTTCAAAGATTGACAGCATCCGAGTATATTTCTTCACGTTATCATTAGGTTACACCTCGTTAACTATTGCTAGTGTGATGACACTACTTCAACAGAAACAGATAGACTTCTTGATTGTGGTTCAGCTGTATTACCGAATTCTGGATTTCTTCTGGATTCAGTCATGATGTAAAGATGTTTCTAAGGAGAAGAGATAATGCGTAAAAGCTCTGACATTTACAGTCATTATCATACTGCCACTCTGGTGAAGTATCAAATTAAAGCTGAAGTTTGGATTTCTTATGCTTCATAGAGCAAAATGCTTTAAAGTCTATTGACCCGTACATTAAAAACTTCAAGAATCCCCAACAACAACTAATTTGTATTTTAGTTAAATTTCCCTCCCACTTTTCCAACCACATCGACTGTGATGCCGATTAACCGCAAATCGTTTTCGAATTGAATACTAATTTTTAACAAGCATTTTCCCACATCTTATTGGAGAAACATTTCAACCAATCTGTAAGTAAGTCCTAAGTCTCACACTTACACCAGTGATTAGCGTATTTATTGCAACCCCACTGACATACCACACCACTTAATGGTCCCAACTGACTTGTATAAGTATTCATTTATCGACTCGATTGATCTTAACATCTACTAACGTTGCAGATAATTTTAATGCAAATTACCAGAGGCTTTCAACTATGAACGAGTCTACTGACACCACGAAATACCATCCATATGACCACCGAACAAGATACATTTAAAGATACAACATCACTCGATATCTACACCGTTGATTTCCATCAGACTTGGCAAATCTCTCACACTCACAGATCACCAAGTGAAAAGAGAATTTTATTCCGAGTCCGCCCAGCATTCGATAGAGTTCAGTTATTCGTATCTTTTAATTTTCCACAGTTTTAAGTCTAAATGAGGAAAGTGCTACTTACTCTTCCTAGGAAGCCATACGCGATAACATCTTATAACCGATGAAACACTCTCAACCTTTGCACAATCAAGAAAACAAAATGGTCCTTCACATAACCTCATTATTAAGACAGTAACTGTAGATCAAGGAAATTCCTCTCTGGTCACAATGATCTACAGCTGGCTGGGTCGTCAATCGTCATCGTTGTCGTCGTCGCTAACACTTACTTGCATTATCAGCGCACATATTCGTACTCGTATGCAGATTAAGATTATGAACACTTGATTAGGTTGCTACACGGCTGTGGCAAGCAGTGCTATTCTGCGCGCTCCATCACGATGATCGTAACAACGTCTTTGTCTAACGTACAGCCGCACCAACATCGACATAGGGTAACAGCAGCAGTAATAGTGGTTAACCAATTCATCGATGGGTGTACAACAGCAGTCATTAGACAGAACAGACAGATTGAGATAAAAGGCAACAGCCAGCAACCATCCCTGGTATGGCTGCACAACCTATTGCCGTCGGTCGGTTGCGCCGCTGCTAGCTAACGTGCCTTATTGAGACTCTAAATGTATACCGAGCTCACTGTACCCTGTGCTCTGTGCTCTATAGTACTTCTTGCCGTAAAAGATACAAATTTTCGCTAATTTATTGGCACATAGATACTCGTACATCGTTGCAGAGGTACGGTTATACGGTTATAACAATATATGGAGGGGTAACTACAACTTAAAGAGGTGGTTCCGCGGTCCAGGATAAAGATGTGAGACAAAGCCGACTACCATGACAAGAAATCGCCAAAATTGTTAACTTAATTAAGTTACAAGCGATTTTGACAAAACACCCAACCGAACAGGGAGGTTTCTAGTCTTTTTTTTTTTTTTTTTTGTTTCCTCCTTTATACTTACGTGTGGCCAGAGGGTGAAGTAAAGATAAACTCATTTCTTACGTCAGGCTTAGCTGTTCCCTTCATTAACTCCGACGAACTGAGAGACCGGTCAGGGTTCTTAGTCTGCCGTGCTCATCGATCTTGTCCTGCGATATGACTGGAGTTCCTTGTAACCTGGTAATTGCATAAATTATGCCTAAATGAGCAATTTGGTTCCTGGATCTCGAATGTTTGCGTTTTCAGTAGCACCATTGGCACAGGGTGTACTACGGGTAGGCATATTATCGTAGTGCAGGTGTCTTGTTTTGCTGCACTCTTCTTTGGTTTCGATGAAGGTTGACTCATTTTGGACGGATGATGATGAGATTGACTTGGTATTGATGGTTGGATTGGCTTCCTTTGTGTGGCACGTTGGTAATTCAATTCACCATGCAATACGTTAAGATGTGGGATTTGTAATACGAGACAATACGGAACGATTTTCTTTTTGTGTGTTTTTTTTACTGTTTTACTGCTACTGTTTGGTTTCTTGATAGTTGCTTTGGTTTTTGCCTTTTTGTGCTGTTGTCGTTGACATTTTGAAATTGAAATTGCTGTCATTTTGGTTACTGTTTTGGGCTTGAAGCCATTAATTCAACGGTTTGAGTGCACGAGGTTATGTAGGTCAGATGGAATGGGAATGGATGACTCATAACTTTTGGTGCCTCACGTGGTCAGCATTAAGCAGTCATTCGGCTGGTAAAGGAGTAGTTCTTTTAGCTTTTATTTCGACATTTTATAAAAGAGGAATTGATTATAACTTGTCGACCTTGAAGAACCACAATATCATCAAAATGTATTCCATAATCAGAAGCGGGATATACAATAAACCGTTGAGTAATGTAACTCTATAAAATTGCATCTCAGGGTTCCAGAAAAGAGGTTCTCTCGTAAATCCTAATGGGGCCATCAATCGGAATTTGCTGTAGATAGTACCTACACTATCGCAGAATTTGGTATATGATGACTCACATTAGTTGCAGATAAAGAAGTTAATATTTGCAGCACTAGCTGCGTGCTCCAAGAGACCTAGCCTATGATTCCCTGAAATACCTACTTGTGTCTCTGATAGATGGTGTGCTAAGCATTAAGGAAATAGTTGTAATCATGCCGTGGTTTTCTAAGAGTACATTTTTTGTTGCTGCTCTAAGAGGATAATTCCATAAAGAGGCCTGTGCCTTTTAGGCGACAGGTTTCTGACGTCGATCTTAAAACCTATTTTTCCCTTGTGGAAATTTTTGGATAGAATTTTTGGGCTTTGGCATGGCGAGTCTGTCGTAGTGCTTCATTGATTGTCGACTACCGTCAAAACGAAAATTACTAACTTCAACACCTTAAACTCTGCCTTTCGCGATAAGATATTCATTATCTGGTTCAGACCCACAATCAGGACAGTCACAGTGGGTTCTCCCACAAATCAATATGAATATTCGTACTGCATCAGTGACAGTGTCCACTCATTCGATGGCGACTTTGAGCTCTATGGCTTCGGGTATACGAGCATTCCTGGTATCGTAGCATTCTCTGTATGTGAAATTTGGCTGCTGACAAGAGCACCTGCTGCTTGATGTCACGAACTTCAAGAACTTTTGGACCTTGAACGCAAATGTAATAGTTTTATGATTGATATGGTACCGTTAAGGCTTGAAACTTGTCTAATTAGACACTCATATGGCTTCGCTCGATGGTTCTTAATGCACGTTTGAATGCAGGGTCATCAAGGCGTTCTTCATAAATTTTTCTGAGGTTAAGAATAGTATTAATTCCACAACAACTTCATCATCAACGTTTTGTACTTTTTGTATAACCAACAATAAAATTTAACTAGGGATGGAATCGTCAACGAACTGCGACCAGAGGTTATTTCGCATACATCCAAGACTGATTAGCCATGGTTCTAGCCACTTTCATTGTTTACCGAGATCAGGTCATGCAATGATCAGTAATTTTGTAGTCAAGTACTTCACCCGTTAATTTATGTGTAAATTGCGAATTTAATCTTACAAAAATATGACCAATGCATGTTTGTGTTTTTTCCGTGATTCGCGTGGGTTCCATAATAAGACATTTCAAGCCAAATGATGACATTAAAGCCAGATAATTATCCGAGTCATTACTAATTTTTAATATATCAATATTTATATCTCCTACAACCAATAAGTTTCGTGTCTTTACATCTTTAAGTAGGTTACTCAATTGTTCTATGAAAACGTTTTTATTTAAGTTTTTTTCATGCAGACGGTATATACATAAAATGGTAAAATGTTCGTTACAAATATGGCAACTAATTTTTAAAATATCAGCGCTCATCAGACTTATTTTTTCCACTGTACAGTCGCGTTCGTATTCTTTTTTAATATATACTATGACACCACCTGCGCTATATGAGTTATTGCAATTGGGATAGGGTTCATAACCGGGAATACTGTAATTGGATATTTCATAGTCGTACAACCAGATTTCAGTAAGTATAATAAAAACTGGATTTGAATTATAAGCGTTTAAATGAGCTAAGAATACATTGAAATTTTTTCTTATACTACGAATATTTTGATGGATGATTAGTTTATTCATGGGAAGAGCGGCATACTTTCTTGCGTTCGGTGAGCTATTTTGTTTCATTTGATTTTAAGCTGTTATAATTGATTCAGGTCTTCGAAGCACCTCACTTTAAAAACAATATCTCCCTCATCCTTGCGCAAGAATATTATGCTGTTCCTCATCCATATATATTTAAATTTTTCCCTATTTTAATTTGTTTTGTTGCATTAAATAATGCTCTCATGTGGGAAGTTAAGCTTTCGTTGATGTAGATCTGTGAACCATCATGATTTTCGCCTAGCGAAGCTTCGTTGTTAGTTTTTGTTTCTTCTTTCCCTTAAGTTTCATGATATTCTCTTTCGTTACATGGCGAGTTAATTTAAGGGACAGAACATTAGTGGGAGTAGCATCATTTTTCTTTGTTTTTATCTTTTTTACATAGAGAGAGTTAATATCTCGCTCATCAAGGTCGTAGCCGACACCAACTGCTGCTTGCAATGCAGTTGAATTGTCAACATTTGGCACGTTAAAAATCTCAATCGAATTATTGAGTTTTGATTGTTCCAAAACATTAATTTGATTTTGTAATATACTCACTGTTGTTTTGAGTTCTGTATTTTCATTTTGTAGCACGGTGATTTTTAATAAGCATTCTTGATTAACTTTTTTTAGTTCCTGTATTTCATTGTAAACCATTTCAATTGTTATGTTTTTATTTGTTTGTTTTTCATTTTCTTCTTGATTCGCGTGAGAAACCGGGAGAGGGCTATTATCGGCACAGAACGAGTTTCTTCGCGATGTAGTGCACTGAGAGCACCTCCAGATTTTGCGGTTTTTTTTTATATACTCGAGATCATGGATCAGCACATTCACACACTTCGCATGAAAAAGTTTTTTGCAATCGTTGCATTCGACTTTTTTTGCACAGAGACAAAACATTTTGGATCTAGTTTTCTACTTAAAATGAAGAATTATGTTTAAGCAAACGATTTTTACAATTTGTTGAGGAATGATTTCGACCAACTGCTTTACTTTTTAATTATTACTTAAGCTATTCTCAATACATGTGTACCCCACAACAGCTGCTTGAGAACTTCACCCGGACCACTTCCTAAAAACTGCGCAAACAATCCCAATCTCAAGATATTGTCAGTCTTCAAGATACGAGTATAGTATAACATACTTTTGTCATATTTTGAATTGCAAGATGACTTCTGAATTTTTCGTTTCTTTTTTTCTGAGAGCCAACAAGTCGGATTCCCTGAGTTTTTCGACTTCTTGAAATTCCTAGATTTGATTGTTACGCAAAAGTTCGTGAAAATGTACAGAGCGTACGTCAAAAACGTCAAAACAAACTCTTCAAAAGCATCCAATACGTAGAATTTCTTTGAGTAAGAAATATACTCGTATGTACGTAATCCACCTTATCATCGAGCAAAAAAAAATAAAAAAAAATTTGTCATCGAAGTTGTCATCGCTTGTTTGTTATTTATAAACATTTTACCTGTCTACGACCACCTACTCGAAGAACCAAATTCAACATTCAATTCTAATGGGAATGGCGTCATATTGTATGTATTGTAGCAATCATCCCACTTACGAATTACGAATATGTATTCGTATATTGCGACGCGGCAATAGTCCGCATGAGTCAGGTAGTAGTTTGGCAGATATTCAATGCAAAATCACTAAATGACAACAGCACAGTGGTTTCGGACACGACTCGATACGAGCAACAAAAACAAAAACGGATTTCCGGTTGAATGAAGTCATCACGTACGAGTATAACCAATAAGTTACACGAATATCACATACACCCCTGTTCATTCAGTTCACATTCGATCACATCAATTTGGTGGTGATCGGTTTGGAGAGATTTTCCCACTGAACGCTGCAAAATTTCCATTAAATGTCAATTTGACGTTCCATAAGCAAGACGCGCTGCCACCACCCATTAATTTCAAACGCAAAGTGACGTTGTTTTGAGTGAAAGCGGCGGCAACAACTCTCTCACACTGACTTTATCTTTGGCTTTAGTTTTGGCTTTGACTTAAGTCTTAACACTGGCTAGACGCTCACTTACATACTTACATACTAAAAATGGTGTTCATATAATAATTTATCGATTAGATAGATATTGGGAATCGAGTGTAGGCGTAGCAGCTGTTTATCTCGCCTATGTGACCTATACCTGGCAATTACCATCATCAAATTGCAAACTAATAAGTGTCGATTGGAATTCTATGTTAGTCACCGGAGAGAAATTTTGCAACATCTCTTTCGAATGGATTCCCGATTTGTCGTATCGCATCAATCAAACGGGCAAGAGTTGTTCCCTTCAAACAGCAAAATGGTCGTCATTTGACTGGTTTAATCGACCTCGCCACACATAAGACCGCACCTCTGCCTAAGCCCACTTTGCTGCTGTGACTTTTGGGTGTATCTATGATTGATTATCGATGCTGATGTTGGAATTTGCATTTGAATTTTTATGCAACCGGATTCGAACTCTGACATCAGTGTGTCGCCCGTCAATTAATTTGCATCGCCGCGTTAAGAGAGATAGATAACGCTGCTGTGCTATTTAATTTCGTCGAGCACTAGATCTGTCAAGTGAAATGTCAAAGTCAGATATTATGAGTGTACGAGTATGGTGGTGTGCAGGAGTTTTAGTGTTTTATTGTGCTTATCATGCTTATCAATGATTGATTGGTGCGATGACTTCATCCAGTCCCTTGAGCAGTACAAAACGCATTCCAATATCGATACGAAATGAGCAGCACAAAACAAGGAACGTCAAAACAAAACAGATACGAATACAGATACGAGCAAGCATTTATGCCAACAAAATTAAAAAGAATTTCATAAAATGGGTGATTTAGTTGGCTTTGTTATTAAATTTACCGTTATCAGTAAAGGCTTGTGTACAAATGGGAATTTAATGGGCGATAGAGGCGTTGTGGTTGAATTGCTCTAAGCTAGCATTTAATTTCGAAAATATGTATACGAGTATGTTATGCAGAACGGAAATGCTTCAAGAGTTGAGTTCAAATTACACGTATTCACAGCTTATTTACGAGTATTCTATTTCCGAAGTTATAAAGCCCAATGCCAAATGATTGGACAGGATAGGTCATGAGCTGACTTATTCATTTTCTGCATTTTAGCTGCAACATTTTGACATCAGCTGTCATTCATACCCTCTTTTTGGGACATTCTCTGAGTGACATCAACTACTAAAATGAGCTTCCAACTTTCCATTTGACATTTGTACAAAATTCACCGAAACTACGACTTCGCATTGCATAAAAGGAGTTGTGCAGCGAATTCGTTTTACACATTTGACATTGACGTTTGGGGAAAACCTCAGCTGTATACAAGTGTAGTGACAGTTGACGTTTTTTCACTGAAACAAATTGCAGAACCTGTGCACTTGTCATAATTCCAACAAATTCATTTAGAAATCGTGCGGCGGGTATTGGGAATTAAAGCAATTATTTACAATGTATGGGTATTGGGCTGTCACCGGTTTTGACAACTGAATCATTAAAATTGGTTTACTGATTTTCATGCTTCTGGTTTGGCACTGGTTTGGCCTATAACAGAGTATTTCTCGAAGTGTTGCTCCTAATTCTACTGAACGTGATCGAGCGGGATGGACTGGAAAAGCGGCAGAATACCTGATTTTCACTATGTGGTTGTGCCCAACTGATCGGCCAATGAGGCCCACTTTCAATTTATCTTAGTACGAGAGGTTAGAGGAGTCTGCAACACATTTTAGGTTGAGTTCCGTAAACTCTTAACATATCAAAAATCTAGGTTTTTGACAGGGAGAATACAGATATGTATATCGTAGTCTGGACATTCACAGAAGTGATGCTCCGCGGTGCTGTCATCACATTCACAGCAATCGTCGCAGGATGTATTATCATTAATGCCCGCACTTTTAAGAGCATAGTGTCACGACGCCGACATCTTAGAGACTTTGGGAAGCATTTGTTTGGTCTGCCGGCAACTTGGAGATGTACATGCGATTTACAGTTATACACAAATAAGACCTAACGTAGGTTCGGGTCCAAGTAAACTTCTCTGAGCCTTGCCAAGCAAGTTCATCTGCGATTTCATTTCCAGTGATCCCATTGTGACCTGGAACCTAGACAAAACTCAGTGAATTCAGCCTTTCGATTGGGTTCAGTGAGTCCTGCTCTTCTCGAACTCGTAAGAGGTCTCAGCAAGGGTTAAAGCGCAGCTTGAACTTCAAGGAGAGGGAAATTCTGACCGACCGTACCTTAGGGTCTGGTAAAAGCAGCAGTTATGAACACTCATGAAAGCTTTTTCCACCAGACTATCGACGCATAGGGTATAATTGGCTTTATGTATTGCCAACAACTCGTTTGCGCTGCCAGAATGTTTAGTACAGAGAAGTTTGTTATCCAGGATGACACCCAAACATTCAACTTCATTGAGAAAACGGATGGTAACGTCTTTAAGCACGAGATGAGTCAGACCTGTCAGCTTCCCCCTTCTTGTAACGAGAACAACCTTAGGTTAGAGAAAATTGGCTTAAAGTCCATTTCTAATGCACAATCATCGATCATGCCAAAGGCTGCCTCTGGTTTAGAGCAACAACAACAATAGACTGCACAACTACAATAAGTAGTGAGCCAACCAGTATGCAGCATACTAGTGGAGACAGGACGCCGCCTTGCGGGCAACCCCTGTTCTGTTTACCCCCGCCATCAATTATGGGTCACAGTCAGCATCCGAAATCTATATCCCATTATTTGTATCCACAAAATTAGTGATTCGTCGACCCTAACGCATTGAGTTGCTTTGGTGCGTTCCGTAATGGTGATGTTGGCTTTATGGTTGAATTAGTTGACTACTACATCAGAGCGTTTGGATTCGATTCCCAGGCAGTACACAGAAAAAAAATTTCTGTAATCATTATTCTTTTGGCTGTCAATGACAAACATTTAACTTGCAACTTAAAAGTGAAGACTTCCTCTTATGAAAATTTTTTCTTCACTCTGGTTGTTCAGAATCAAAAAAAATCCTAGGTCCCTCTAGCTGCAGACAAACTGAACCCTTTTCTTTTTTGTTTGTTATCTTTCGACGTTTCCTGTCTTTTGGATTTTGCAGAAATACTGGTTGGCTTCGGGGAGAATGACGGTTGTTGACCTTTCTGTTATTCTGTGCCGTCTTTGCCAGAGCTGTAATTTGAAAAAATACGCCCTGTTGGGGTGTGTAGGGTTTTTTGGGTTTTTTGGGTTACTGTGTGGGGTAATAGAAAGAAAAATGCGGTTTTTAAATGAAACACGTCTTTTCGATTCCAAGGTTACAGCAAAGAGAGAGCAATCTTTATTATTTTCCGGAAATTCTTCCATTTTTACGTTCACAAACTGTCATACAAAATATAAATGTACTAAATAACATATTTCCAATTCGTTACGTTACGTTTTCCTTGTTACATTAGATTAAGTTCAATTAATTTAACTTAGATTTAACATAGATTACAATTTTTAATACAAAAATTCAATAATTACTTTTACTAAACATATATGTATATTATTTTATACATTTTATTCACGAACATACTCCCGCCCGGTGGACGAATTTCGTCCGCAAGTGTCCTCGCTCTTGTACCGTACTGTACCTCTTCTGACATAAAAGTTGTGTGTTGTGTGAGTGTGTTGACTAGACATGGAAAATGAGACAAAATCGTGTAATTATTAATTTGAAACATTACATGTAGGTGACAAGGACGACGATATAACAAACGAGCAACAAAGGGAGATAAAATATGTGTCATTGACTTTGGTTTGCAATAGTGCAATAGTTAGTTCTGATCATTGACCAAAACTGGGTCAATTTGCATCGCGTGTGTTGTTTTGTTTTTGTTGTTTTCCTTCCTTTTAGTTTAGCTGATACTAAAAAAAAGTAAGTGGTTTTATTTATTTATTTATCCTTTTTGTCTGCTCCCCTTCGCGAAATTCGATTTCGTTTTGATATGTGTACATCGGCGCGAGTACACAATCGTATATACGTGCGTGTGTACATATTGAAATACATATGTACGTCGATTGTTTTCGGTTTCGCGCAAGTGACATTTCGTGTGCAGTGCAACAAAAAAAAAACAAAAGAAAAAAAGAAATGGGAAAATGAAAAAAAAATAATAATAATAATAAAAGTTCATTGTAATTATTTTCCCAATAACTCGGTACAATTTGTGGTGTTATTTTGTACGATAACTGTTCTCCGCGTACGCAATTTTTGGTTGTGCAGTGCGATGCTGTGCGACGAAATTTTCGCGATCGGATAGTGTTTTGATGATGGCCGAATTAGCCTTCTTAGTGTGTGTGTTGTGTGTGTGGTATTTACATTTTTGTGTAAAGCCAATAATCCGCCTTCCTTTGAATTGTTGTTGCAATTCATCCAGTAAGTTTTTTTTTTGACATATTAATTCGTTTGTTATTTACATATTTATTTATTATTTTCTTTATTTATTTAATTTATGTTAAGATTAGTTTAAGGGATATATTATTATTATTGAGTGTTTATGTTGAAATGTGTTTTTAAAAAAAAAGAATAAATGTTAAAGTGTTGTGTTGTGTTGAGTGGACAACGTTGAGTGTTCAGTGAAAAATTGCAAGTGCCGTCGGGATTTTGATTCTCCAATTCCCGTCGGAATTTTGGAATTTTGGAACTCTGCAACGTTGTCTGGTATGAATGATGTGTTTTCTGTGGATAACGTTGAGTGTTCACGAAGAAGCTTCAAATTCCGTCGGGGTTTTGGTTCTCCAATTCCCGTCGGCATTTTGGAGTTTCGGAACTTCACAGCGTTGTCTGGTATGATTGATTTTGTGTGGTTTAGAGTGGACTGTATGTGTGTTGTGTAGTGTAGGGATTCTAGGATAGAATAAGTTTGTGTCATTATATTTTATTAATTTAATAAATTGTTTTTTTTTTTTTAAACGAAAAGAAATGTCTTTAATTTTTTATGTGAGTTTATCAATGTTGTGTTGTGTCGTTTAAATGTTGTGTTGTGTCGTTTAAATGTTGTGTTGTGTTGTTTAAAAAGTCTCGCTTTTCGCTTGCAATATTTGATTGCAAATAGCAAAATTTTCAAAGCAATAAAGCAAGTCCGTCTTTTCCGGGATGTGCGCCAATAATTCGTCGGAATCTCAACTGCAACGGCGGTAGTTTTTCGTCCTTGAAGAGAATAAGGGTGTCCGCGTTTCGATCCCGGCTTCCGTCTTGTCCACTTCGGGCGCTCTCTCATCCTATGCAGATATTTTTCGCTCCACTTCTCCACGGCAGTGTCTTCTTCACGAATTTCGAAAAGTCTTGTGCCGATTGCGTCTACTTTTAGTGGACCTCTGTTTCTTTTTCCAGCTTGTGCCCGGCAGTTTCGAACAAAACGTTTGTAGTACACACAATTGCGACGAAGCTTCGTGGTTTTGTTTGACTTCTTGAATGCCGCATGCTGATGAATGAAAAAGTTGTGTGGTGTATCCAGTAAGGTATTCTTTTTGTCAACCTCTGGCATCTGACGAAGCTCCTTGCATTCCTGCAAACACTTGGAAAGTTCCTTGTGCTGTGTGGGGTTTTTCTGGAACCTTCCTTCCAGTTGATGAAACCTACGTAAGGCACCTAACTTCGAGGCACCAAACCCAGGTTTACATTCCGGTCTATTGAATACCACATGGTGAGGAGTAAGTAAATGGTGTGGTGTCAGTATGGTATTCGTCTCGTCAACCTCTTTCATCTGTTGAAGCTCCTTGTGTAGTGTGGGGGTTTCCTGGAATCTTCCTTCCAGTTGATGAAACCTACGTAAGGCACCTAACTTCGAGGCACCAAACCCAGGCTTACATCCGTCTGTAAATGGCTGCGATACCTCATATCGACCATCAGTCGATCTTGTTATTGTGTTGTTATTCTTTTCAGAAGTTTTCTCTTCCGCAGTTTTCTTAGTGTTGAACTCCTCCAGTTCCCAGGACCTTTGCAGCTGAGTGTCGTTATCGAGAACCTGTAAGAAGCTATGGACAGGTTTTTTATTTTGTGAAATAACCTTCCCAAGGATAAGCCAACCTAACTCTGATTCCTGTGCGATTGGCGATCTTTCATCATCACCCCGTATAATGGATCCTAGAATAAACTCAGAGTAAACGTCGGCTCCCAGGAGAATATCAACAGTCGCAGGCTTGTCGAATTGTGGATCAGCTAACTTCAAACCTTGAATATGTTCCCAGTTTTGCAGAACTAGAGGCTTGGACGGCAAAAGACCAGTCAGGGACTTGAACACATAAGCTGGGGTATTTGTCTCGAACCGTGTTACCAGAGACCCAAAGGTAAGACTTACATACCGTTGACATGAACCACTGCTAACTTTTCCCAATCCAGATACCTGAATGATAGTTCGTCGCTGATGAAGCCCTAATAACTGGACAGCGGATTCAGTAATGAATGTTGCTTCAGATCCAGGATCGACCAGTGCCCTAAGATGATAATAGTTGCCCTTTGAAGACCTCACTTTCACAACGGCTGTGGCAAGAAGCACACTTGGTTGATCTACCCCAAGAGAGACAGGTTGGTTAATCCTTGCTTTTATGTGGAAAGTTTGTGTACCTATAGTAGTGTTAGTACTAACCTTTGCAATATTCGACCCTCCACAGTTGACATGCAGCAGAGAGTGGTGTTTCTGCTTGCAGTAATAGCAGCGCACACTGCTTTGGCATTGACTAGTCCGGTGACTGTATGCTAGACAGTTCCGGCAAACACCGATTCTGTCCACTGCCTTAGATCGTTCACAGATCTCCATGGCAATGAACTTCTGACAATTTCGAAGGGAGTGCTGACCTCTACCACATACCTGGCATGCAAACTGCTTCTTCCCGACGTGCAACACCGTTTTCTTCTCGACCGCAACAGCCTTGTGTACAGAAGAACCGCTGACCTTGATGCCACTCGTTCCAGCTACTGCTTCCAAGGTTCGAAAACGTGTTTCCAGGAACTCTGTGAATTGCGTCAGTGTTGGCAACTCCTTCGAACTACCTAACTTCTCCTCCCACAAACGCTGAGTAAAAGCAGGTAATTTTTGCACCAGAATATAAATTAAAATATCATCCCAAGAACCAACCGGCAATCCTAAGTTTCCCAGAGCGTGGAAACATTCCTGGGATGTGTCCAATAGAGATTTGATGTTGCTTGCCGTCTCCTTCGTCAACTGCTGCTGCTCAAAAAAAAGTTGGAAATGAGCGTTTACCAACACTCGCTTGTGGTCGTATCTGGCGACAAGCAGTTCCCATGCTTTGTCATAATTGCCAGCATACAAACCTAAATGCTGCAACAGACGAGCAGCTTCACCTGTAAGAGATGATTTTAAATAGTGAAGCTTTTGAATTTCACCCAGCTTCTTATTTGTGTGGACTAAAGATACAAATACATCATGGAAAGCCCGCCACTTCGTGTACGAGCCCTCAAAATGTGGTATTTGAATTTGGGGTAATGAAAGCTCATTACAAGAACCACTTGTGGATTCACCTTCCACAATCTTCTCCTTGGATGCTAACTTGGCATTGTCGATAGCGTCGACCAATTCACCTCGGTAAGTGAAATATGTTTCTTGAAGCAGATCAAAAATTTCATCAAAATCTTCTTCTTCCAGACCTTCTTCGATTTCTCCTCGTCGAATCTTCGCTTGAAGACCAAGCGCATTCTTGAAGTTCCCTTCTAGAATAAGAAGACGACCTGACAGATAGCTGGCTGTACGACGTGATGCTCCAGTCTTCTTGAAGTTGGAGTGGTCACGAAGAATCTGCTCCAGAACACCTTTCTGATCTGCACCCGTGGACAATTTCGACATTTTTAAGGTTTTTTTTGTAAATTAATTAATTATAACCCAATGTATGTATGTATCAAGTACAATTAAATTTTATTAAATTATTAGATACAGTGTTAAATGATATTTAATTAAATATTTTATTTCAGCAACTTACGACCTTTGATTAACTTTGCCCAGCTGGTGACAGTTGAGGTTAAAGTTGAAATTAATTTTTACACGGCGCGGGAAATGCGATTTCAATGCACAACCACCGAGAGAGTCTGTAAGTCTTAAAAAGAAGAAAGACAAGGGGCAAGACACCGACCGCGAGGGAATCTGTGTATGTACTTTATGTTTTATATATATCTATATATCTATATATATTTTTTTATTTTTTGTACACTTGCACTTGTTCTTGCACTCGCACTTGCACTTGCACTTTTTCTTTTATAATTTTTTTTAAATATTTAATGTTTTGTGTAGTCTCTTAAGTATCTTTTTTATATATATATATATATATATATATGTACTTTTGCACTTTGCACTTATTTTTTTTGTAAATTGTTTAAATGTTCTGTGGAGTCTTTATCCGGCTCGAAGGACCAAATGTTGGGGTGTGTAGGGTTTTTTGGGTTTTTTGGGTTACTGTGTGGGGTAATAGAAAGAAAAATGCGGTTTTTAAATGAAACACGTCTTTTCGATTCCAAGGTTACAGCAAAGAGAGAGCAATCTTTATTATTTTCCGGAAATTCTTCCATTTTTACGTTCACAAACTGTCATACAAAATATAAATGTACTAAATAACATATTTCCAATTCGTTACGTTACGTTTTCCTTGTTACATTAGATTAAGTTCAATTAATTTAACTTAGATTTAACATAGATTACAATTTTTAATACAAAAATTCAATAATTACTTTTACTAAACATATATGTATATTATTTTATACATTTTATTCACGAACACGCCCCTTCTAAGCTTGTTCGACCTTTTCGGTTTCCTTATTTGTGTCTTCACAGACAGGAGTATACGTAAAACCCTAGAGACATCGGTTCCCCCATAAAATCATGCAGTTTTGTTAAGGATTGAATCTCTATACCTTCCGTCCTTCTCAAACGAATTGTAGTTGATAATTGTTTGTCTTTAAAACTCTATCCAGATTGGACATCTCATAGTTTATTCATGGTGAGGCTCTCTCGTCCATTGATTAATCGATCGCTGGACTGAGAGTTAGGGTTATAGTTAGACTTGGAGTTCTGAAATTATCCGAAATCTTGAAGAGTATGATGATAATTCATGAAAGGTGTTCACCACCGAACACCTACATACATACATTTGGCTTTCTACGTCATCATTCTCGAAGGGTCAATGATTTTCATTTGTGACGTTTGTACTGCCGCACGGTTTATATAGAGAAAGAATTTGAATAAGTCACAACAAACGATCAATTTCGGTTTCCCAATGTGGAACTCGACGACCTATTCTATTCGTATCTTTAAGCTCTTTTAAATGCAATGAACTCACCCAGGCGCGAACGCAGGGTTTGAACTGCTTTCAAAAATTCAAAAGATTCAGCCACAAATGTGTTCTGAGAAGAAGTGTTCTAAGAAATGCGTATTCCGTATCTATCAAGCCAACGGTCTTTCTCTTGTCTTCGCAGATTGAAAACGTATCATCTGCCCAACAAGAGTGGTGAGGAGCGATTAAACATTCGACATTCAGATTATCCCCATCTCCATTGCGAGCAATACACATATTCCAACGTTTCCTCCAATCTTCAAAACACTTTTCATAGGCCGATTTTGGAATTGCCTTCAGTTCCTTCTGCGAATTCTCCGTTATCGCTTCAATCGTCTCAAAGCGCTTTTGACGAAGTCACAAGGAGCCATGTCAGGTGAATACGGAACTTGCGGAACTATATGAACGTTGTTTTTGATCAAATAGTCAAAATCAATGTGATACTGTTCCTGCAACAAATTCAGCACTCGCCGCGCTTCAACTCGTCTCATGCCCAAAACATCGTGCATAACGCTCTGCACCGATCCGAACGAAATACCAAGATCGGCTGCTATCTCCCTGATGTTCAGACGACGATTTGCGAGAACAATTTTCTTAACTTTTTAAATGTTTACGTCAGTCGTACTGGTGGCTGGACTACCGGAACAAGGCGAATCATCAACCCCATCGGACGGCCCGCTTTAAACTCTTTGTATCACTCGTACACTTTTGTTTTCGACATTGTTGAGTCCCCGTAAGCTACCATTAGCATTTTCAAAACTTCCTCACATGATATTTTTTAAGAAACACAAAATTACAAGCAAACTCTTTGTTCAAGTAAATTTGACATTGCGAAATTCTTCACATAACACAACAAACACTGACTTGTTTACAAAGCTTGTTTACGAAAATTCCCGACAAATGGAGCTCAAACAGATTTTTGAGCACCAGATGACAGATGTACCAACCTAAAAAAAATTTCGGGTACTTTTTGATCAGAAGGTAAGTTTGTAATATACACATTATTTCATATGTAGTTATACCTACACATGTACCATCAATATTAGTAGTAATAAAATAAGATATTATTTATGAAAATGTAATGCCCCTGAACTCAAAAGCCATTTTCACGATGTATTGGACTGTAAAACTATTATTTCCGAGTTGCTGGGTCGAGTATCATACTGAAAGCATATGATGTACATCGGCTTTTGAGGTTTGGATTGTATCTTGTAAACGATACTCGTATTCATAAGAACTCGTTAGAATTCACGTCAGCCTAAATGTATTAACTCCGTAAGCTTGAAAGAATACAAACATCAGCAATCCATTCATCCATCGGATTCGGTACATCTAATAGAGCACATGCTCAACAATTCTTTAAAATTTTGTAACTCTTATCGGGAGCCCAGAGCAGTCAATCGTAGATGCAGTTTACCATATGTATTTAAGACCTCCCCTGCAGCATATTCAAGATTTTATACAGCTAAAAAAAGCAACCTTATTCGCGGAAATGTCAGAACACATTATTTGTGCTCGGCGAGCAAAACATGTTCACACATAATTCACCACAGCTTGCTGTAAGACCTATTTCCGTTCTCCAAGACAATTTCCCTCCCTTCTTGCTGACTAATACTTTTCCTCTCTGTGAAATGCAAATAACACAGTTGTCGATTGTAAAAGCATTTTACCGTTTACACAGTGACCCATCATTCTTTCCCTGTGACTCATCTCTGCCGACATCGTTGCACAAAACATGTTTAACTGCATCGGATGACCTATGGGAGAATTAAAACTACCGTTGGAAAAGGTTTCCTCTTTATCTGTTTACACTCCAAGGTTAGACCATTAACCGCATTCGCAAAATCTGCCAGTTGACGTCACTGATCGGTGATCGCATGTTTTCTTGTCTACAAATACAATTGTTCGTATCTTATTTGCTCGACAAGAAAACACTTGAGAATCACAGGGTGAAAAAAAAGCGTCGTGCTCGTCGAGTTAAATTTTGCAACGTTGCAATGCAATAAAAAACAAACCTCACAATGAACTCTTAGTTGTGAGAGCAACGTTACGCACTCCCTTTTCAGAAGCACTTTTCCGACTCGTCCAAAGCTGAACAAGTACGAACGTTAATTGGATATGCAAATACTCTCACATTTCATACATTTGACTAAGACTAGAGAATAGAACCTAAGACGCATCATAAATTATACAGGACAAGGCCACGCAAATATGAATCTGAATAAGACAGCGACAACGACGACTAAGAAACCGACGAGCATACGGCTACGACTATAATATACGATAAATCTAAAGATACACATACACACCTGACACTAGATACTAATTCCGAGTTTTTCTTTTCAGATACGTCACTTGCGGATAATATCGTGCAGAGGATTTATTGCCAGCAATCACACTATTAAAAGTCGCAGGTAAGGTATATACGAGTACAGAATCCGTTCTATCAATTTGCCATTAATTAGCCAGTTGGTCATATTTAACAAAAAAAAAAGGTACGAGTATCGAGTATCTTATGGTTTGGTATGAGTTGTATGATATCTTTCAGTAGAATTCATTAGTCTTATCAAGTGGGGTGGCAGTGGCGCAGAAAATAAGCCACACCAACACGGCTTATATAACAAATATCTGTGTAATCGAAAGTTGACAGCAAGTTACGTGAGAACAAGCCGTAGCACATCGAGCTCATGTACGAGTATGTATTTTTTTCTTTCTCTGCTAGCTATGGTGTTGCTGCTACTGCTGGTGCTGTGGGATAATCAATTGAACATACCGGCTGCTGTTAGTATCTGTATACGAGTATGCATCTGTAGCTGTTACTGTTACTGTTTGCTGTTCAGTGGAAAATTGATCATGTAAATTACTGAACGTCGGAATGTTGTCGTTAGCCGAACTAAGCAAGTGGAATTCTTTGCCCGTAGAATGGATGTTCGAGTACTTGAATTCGAACTCGTACTCGTATCTTGGGCTAAGTAGCATACTTGGTCTCGCATCTGTTTAGCGCTGGAAGAAAACATTTCACTGTTTTACTTTTCCGATTTATAATTTACGATTGTTTTGATGTAGAAAATTTCCCGCCTAAAATGAGGGATACAGAATATTAGGCGGGAAATTCGAAACTAGTTAGTACGAGTATACGAGTACTTGTATTCCCCCTCGTGTACAAGATACTCGTATTGCATTCGTTTCGGTGATTACAATGTTTCGTGCGATCATGTCATCTGAGATCGTTCACGTTCGTGTAATTTGCACGTTGGTTTTACGAGTACTTCATGTTAATGCCAATCATTTTGTTATCTATTCGTATCCCTCTCTGCGTTCAGTATCTCTTTGGTGATCTGTGTTTGCGAAGAGGTTTTTTATTTGCTCATTTTTTTTATCGTTAATTTGAATTTGATTTTTGGATCAGTGATTTCTTTGTTAGTTTTGTGCAATCCGGTACAACTCTTTACGATCACAATGTATATATTTCATACTATTTTCCGTGTCAAATTCAAAGAACGTTAGGTACGACTTGAGGTGGTCATTTACAAATTGATTGAGCAAAAAACCGACTAATTTCACTGAATTGCTATGATTCGGTTGAGTTTTTTTGCTCTCCGATCGCATAATGATCGTTTTGTGGTTAGCAGATTGAAGCAAAAATGTACATATAGCTTCGGTTGAACATGGAGAGATTATGATTAACTGAACTAACACAATAGTCGTAGATGTGAAGAAGATAAATGAGAGAAATGTTAGACCACATGTAGGTGAGTTCCTAAATTAGCGATTTCTGTAATTTTCTGGTAAATTTGGAGGAGAAAGCTGAACTGAACGTGAATTCTTCTGCTGATTAGGAATGCCAGGAAATAAGAAAAAAAAAAACCCTGACTGACTAAGACTTGTAGATCAATGTTCGTATTTGCGGAATTTGGGTTACACGTTTTCTGGTGAAATTCTTAAATATAGTATGTCAAACCAAAGCTAATCTTTGTCATAAGAGGGAGTTTGCTTTTGAGTAAAATTCTGGTCACCTGGGTTCATGGCATCCATAATTCGTTCGGTTTGGATTAATACCAGAAATGAACATTTCTGAGATTTCGTGGGTAAACGTTCAACAAGATAAGTTCCAATAGTGTACAATAGCAAAGTCAATGTTACCAGGTCAAAGCTGATGGCCGCAAAGTATGTCACGTAATGAGTGGTTACAGGTCTATCACTTTCAGGCGAAGGTTGAAGTTGTCACTCCAAAGGAGCCCCGTAACACGAAACGGGGTACTCGAGAAGCAGCTACTTAAGCGAAGCTTATGTACTCGTATATCTCTTATTTATTAACATAAAATAATTCTGAGGTGATATTCTCGAATGAATGTTATATAATACGAGTAGTTTGCCATTTTTTGACGTTAAGCTCGATAGTGAGAAACGGTTTGAGGGAGGCGAAATGTGTCAACAGTTTTTAATGCCATTTGCGTATAAATGCACCAACAATGATTAGAACAACATTTTAATTGTCGCAATGTATAACAGAGGTCCGTAATGGCTACCTTGAGGTACCACGGAATCAGCGCTGATAGGTTTAGATACCTTGAGACTGAAGAAGAAACTATAGTGCCCTTATTTTAAGAAGGAATTTATTCACATAATCAAATATTATCGAAAGCCTTGGGCCTTTAGTTGGGAGGTCAATTTTATGTAGTGACAATTGTTAAGCTTGCGTTAGTATTGTACGTGCCCTTTAAATGTGACAGCTGAAAAAGTCAAGAAACAAAGTGGAAACGAGGGTTGAAAGTTATGTGCTTCGCTTTTATTTAATAAGAAGAACGCTTTGTGAATACAATAAAATTTTTCATTTTCTGTTTCTCCTTCGAGAATCTCATTGGGTTCTGAAGTGGGATTCACCGGTTGATATATTGATGGACAGGGTGTTCGCACGGCTAACTTCACTAAGTGAAAGTATAACTAAGAAAAATCCCGAGATCGCCGAATTAAAAAGCGATTACCAACGATAAATTGGGGATCTACGAACAATGGGAAGTACCAATTCTGCCAATAAAGTGTTTCAGTGCTTTACTGCCAAGTATAGACACCCACAGCAACAATTCCGTACTTGCAGAGAAGGATGCCTTAATTGACGAACCTGATAGTATTGGATGTACCATGAAGAGGAATTCTTCCGGTAGCATCTGTATAAAATAATATAAAAATCGACTCTCAGCCTTTTGATCGCCAAACAACTGATTGACGCGATGAGAAAATTTAATCTGACGTCGTGGCTGAGGCAAACTACTGGAATGACAACAAAACGCACAAGTGCTTGAAGTGCTTGCGGATATGTTCGGCAGAGATTGTATGCAAACTTGGAAATCAAATTGACTTAAATAATTAACTAAGTACATCCACTACTAAGACCGTCGTCTGGTTTGGTATAGTCTGCTCTACGAAAACTTAGGCTGAAACAATGCAATTATCCGCGTCGGTAGAGAAGATGAGGTCAAGCTATTATTCAATATTGGTGATAATAATGATTTGTTTTTGAAGAGTTTTATCTTGAACACGATTGCATGAATACATGTGTCTATCCTATCCAAACTTTCCCTACTCGTTTTAGCATTTGGCAATATGATCCCTCTGCTGAACTGACCATTATCAGGCAACGTTTGTTATTTATTCACACCAGAACTTTTGTCATCTCGTGAGTCTCATTCCATTGAGTTTCGACACTAAGCTTGATTTATCAGCAGAAATAATCGTCGCCTTCAAACTGCTCAAGAACCCAATTAGCGAAATCCCGTCGCAAGCCATTGCACTGATGTGGCACAACCAGATTGTTCACGAATGGTTTCAGACGCTCACATTATACGGAAAAAGATGAGGTTGTACATGTTTTCAATCTGGTCACCTCCAGCTGCTTGAAATAACTCAGAAGGCACTCCGCGCGCGTCAGAAGCTTTATTATACTGTAATTTCGAAATTGTCAGTCGTCTTAATCCGGGATGAATAGTTCGTTCTGTTTGACAGCTGGATTTTGACCACCGCCGTTGTACATACAGTCTGGTATTTCCATATTGTTAACATCGACTGTTGGCCATGTTCGTTTATTCTTTCTTAAGACTTGCAAACGTCCTACCTGCAGGAACATCTCCAATTTCCTCGACCACGCGCTTTTCGTGATTTTCCTTTGCCTTGCAGAGAAGCCTGCGCTCTTCACTTCTTTTCTGCTCATAGAGCTCACGAGCTGCTCTCGTTTATCTTTGCAGCGAAGTCTTTATTGCTTCTTGTTTGAGTGCATGTATTGTACCTGCCTTCATTCATCGTCAAACCAGAGGTTTCTATCTTGATTCTGTTGTGCCTGTGATATCCGCATTCGTGCCCTGATAATGATCTGAGTCGATGTTAGCTCCTCGGAAAGTTCGGACATCCGAAATGCTGGAGGAGTGGTTGTCGTCGATCGCAACGTTTCCAATCTGGTTGACTGTTAGGGGATAGCTAGTCTCTGAATGAATATGAGAGAACCGAGGGCTGCATTATAAATTCTACAAACTTGACTCCACTGTCAGACGTGATGTTATGCAGGCTGTGTTTTCTGATGACCCGCTCAAAGACAGCTTTCTTACCCAGCCTCTCAGCCATTTAGGATGGTGAAGTTTCACTTTCCTGATCCGATAAGAATGAGACCATTACGTAGAAGCACGAATTTACCATAACCTAACCCTTTATAATATAATACTCCGTCTGATCACAGCCTTTATATCTTCGTGGGGGCAACTGATATGCACATGTGTATTGGATGGCTCTGAAAATTCTTAAATTGCTACTGTTTAACGCCAGCACATGTTAGCAGTGATATCGGCAAAGTTCCATGCAAAGGTCAATGATAATCCCTGGTTCACACTCGTTCGAATTAGTGGCTATATCATAGCTTCGGATGGAATACAACCGAAAGTGCATCACAACGCTGTGTTTAGAGCAAGACATTGCATAGTGTACTGAGTTGGAACATTGATTCTTTCAGCGGCTTTAGATAGTTTAGTTTACCTGTATAGAAGAAAAGCAAATTCACTCCAATACAGTTTTGTTTTGCTGGCGTCCTCAAGTTCTCCAAAAAGTCTGACAGCCTGTGCAGGGCAGTCGCACAGCAAGTATGTGATAGTCTCTATTTCATCTTCGTTCCTACAGCTTCCACAATAAGTTTGAGAAGAGGCTCTTATTTTGCTGGCCATTCTGCCAATAAGGCAGTGGTCAGTTAGGACACCTGTAGCGATAGGGATGTATTCTTTGTTGAGTTCTCC
Organism: Volucella bombylans; assembly: GCA_949129095.1. Taxonomy (NCBI): domain Eukaryota; kingdom Metazoa; phylum Arthropoda; class Insecta; order Diptera; family Syrphidae; genus Volucella; species Volucella bombylans. Next base: position 169,832,436 of record OX422140.1, on the reverse strand, counting down.
CGCTCCCTAGGATTGGCCAAAGGGAGTGTGAGATGACACAGTCACTTCAGGAGATCCATGCTTCTTTGGATTGTCCTATGCATACAAGTTCCATTTTGCATTTCAGGGTTTCATTTGGTATATACTCGTATATGTCGACGTGTGTGTTGCTCCGCATACTTGTTCCCTATCACTTTTGTGTGTTCAAGTACCGAGCAGATATCCACTCTTGTGAGATTCGCAGACCCCGCTTAGAGTTTGAGGACATTTTTGTACCTCTATTGATTTGGTGGTTTCACTTGCCAAAGCTTTTATGGCTGCTTCATTGTCCACATAGATAGAGATATCTGAGGGATCAAGTTCCGGGCTTTGCAGCTTTACGAATGGCAAATATTTCTGCCCGAAAAGGAATCTTGAAGGAGTAATGGATCTGTAGCACAGTAGACTTCAGCTCCAGTACCTTTGGACCCGTACGTGTAGAGGTGGAGTTTTCCATTGTTGGTGGCAGTGTTAGTTAACCAGTCTTGTCTGTTGGGAAATGGAACTCTTATCAAAGTCCACGCTTGGCATAGTATAGTAACTATACTTCGTCAGTATTGGTGGTTCGTTCTGATATAATATAGACGGGTATCCTAATATGTGGTGCATCCATAGGCCTGATTCTTTTAGTCTGATCGAGCATTTGGAAGTCGTGCATTTAAGGAATTCGTCTAAAGGAAGGAGGTTGAGCATTATCTCTAGTGCAGCTTGAGGAGTAGACTTTAACGCTCCTGTTACTGCGACACACTCTAGTCTTTGAACTTTTGACGTAACTAGTCTTTTCCGCGGCTTTTCACTATACCAGCGCACCATAAGATTGGGTCTAACTATGGCCATGTATGTGCATGTAGTGTACAATATTATACATGGTCTTAGTCTCCAACGTTTACCAAAGGTCCTTTAGCATGTGTAGAATGCTCGTAATGCTTTATTGGTTCATTCTTCAATGTTGTGCTTCCAACTGAGCTTTTGTCTATTTATGATGATTCGTAGATATTTAGTTTCGGATGATAGTTGTAACATTAATTCTGGGAGGTTTAAACTTTTTTAGCTTTGTTTTTCTTGTGAACAACACTAGTACAACAGCGTTTTATGTTCAAGGTCGACTTTATTAGTTCGCTGGTCATTGAAATATGTTTTCCTTCCACCAGATGACTATGTGTCGTTCTGTGTGAAACTTGTAAGGATGTCGTTTACTACAATATAATAAGCCATGGAAGGGGCGAAATCATTTTTCCTGTGTTTCTCCCAAATTCTAAATTGATGATTCTGCTCTTTAGCATGTTTTCAATTCATTGTGCTACTATTGTTTCTACTCCATTATGCAAGGCCGTCCTTATAGATATCCGGTGTTTACATTAATGCCCCTTCGATATCTAGGAAGCCACCCATGGTGTACTCTTTTTCTATGTAACCTTGTGGAGTGCCGACTCTACTGATTTTTCTTTATGGTGAGCGTGTTGGGAACCGCATAGGTTGTGTTTGTTGAGTTTTCGTCTTATAACTTGATCTAGGACTATTTCCAGTATTTTTAACAGAAACCAGGAGATACTTATGGATCTGTAATCCTTAGCAGAGGAGTGGTTAGGTTTTCCTGTTTGGGAATGAAAACCATTTTTACTTCTTTCCAGTTTTTTAGGATGTAGCCCAGATTTAGACAACCGATAAAGATAATTTTAAGCCAAGGTATAATGCATGGAAGAGCGTGTTGTAACATGGCCGGGGTAATCTCGTCTATTCCCGCCGATTTGTAGGGGTTGAACGATTTGATCGCCCATATTATTCAATTCTCTGAGATTATGAGTTCGTTGGGGGTTTATGTTTTGGTGCCAGTTAATACCTGTTCACCAGCATTCTTACAGCCTGCGAAGTGAATTTCCATAAAAAGCAATAGTGTTCCTGACTATTTTCTGTTCAGACTCCATTGGAGTCTTTCCCCGGATATCCCGGGCTATTGGATAGGATCTTCCTTAACCTAGCTGATTCGTTGGTACTTTCTTTCGCTTCTCTAAAAAGAGCCCATGATTATTTCATTGCCATTCTTATCCTTTTTGTGTTGGAGTTAAATTCTGACCTATATTTGGTTGAATCCTCTCCGCTTCTAGTGTGTTTTGCTTCTCTATGAAGCTTTCTGACCTCTGCTCTGTGTCCTTTTAGTGCGCTTGTCCACCAAGGTGGCTTGGAGGCCTTGCAATGACTAGAGGTGGGACAGTTCTTAATGGAAGCTTGCCTTTGGTTTGAGGTTACATGGTTTATGGCAGAGTCAATATCCTATTGGAGTACGGGTTTGTGTGACCTTGATTTTTAGTTATTACAATTAAAGTCTTTCGTGTGGCATATAGTACCTTGTTAGCTTTGTTTGTTTTGGCGGTCATTCACAGGAATCAAACCTGGAATGAGGAATGAATTATCACAATATAAACTAAAAATAGTATTCCCTACTATTGGCTATGTCTTAAGTTAAAAGACCAGATGGATGATTTTGTTCGCAGCTGCATTTCTGTATTTTTTTTCACCTTCAATGCAGCTGTTCTTCGTGACTTCGCTGACAAATTGCGGCCTCAGCCGTACAATGACTTATTTAAACACGCGGGTTTATTACTTCGTAGCATAAAACAAATGACAACTTTTAAGTCGTAAATTTGGCAACTAATTAATTTCACAGCTACCCAACATAATTCTTCTGAACGCACCCGATGAGAATGACCTTTTTTATATTTACAAAATTCCGACAATTACTTCCAAGAAACCACAATACACTGAAGACCCATAATCCTTCCCAACACCTTCTTGTTGCGCAAATCTGTGCCATTTTTACGCTTAACCAAATATTTATCTTAAAAGCTCTGCAGCCCTTATTTTGCAATGCCACCTCATTCACACTACCGTCGCACTTCTGACACTTACAACGCGCACACAAATGCTCGCACACAGCTCATTAGGGAATCGAAATTGCTTAAAACAGTTTCACAATCAATGACGTAAACTTAACGCGCTACAGGCCGCACAACTTACCCGGTACTTATTTTAATGTATCAATTAGTGTTTATGGTTTCTTGTAAAATGGCGCAAAAATTAGCCTCACTACAAGTCGTTCAGCAATTCAGCCCGAGATAACAAATGTCATCGGGAGTATGTGTTCGGTTTGTTTTTATGTTTATGTTTGTGGTTGTATTTGTGTTGCATTCGCACTGGTTTTGGCTACATCTTTTGAATAATAACGACAACAGTGTTCAGTAAATATCAGTGCTGACCTTGACAGGAATGTCATGTGTCCGTCGAGTTTAGCTTAACATGCGCCACTAATATTTTATTTCCCGTTTTTTTTTTTTTTTTTTTTTTTTTTTTTTTTTTTTACCAAAATGTCATTAAATCATAACAACAACAAGGACATCGTTCACAGTTTAATTAGTTAATTTACATAAATCAACTGACAGAAATGTATAATATAACTTAAGTTGGTTGAGTTGGCTTACATAGTCGTAGCAGGCGGACCGTTTATTGGTGTATCACATTCGCTGGCTATCTGATTAATTAATCAAAGTATCTTTGTATGGAAAACATACACGAAAAGCATACAAATTATTACTCATTTTTGCACAGAAAAAGTAAAGAAACACCATTATCATCATCATCATCGTTATGTGTTGGTAGATAGGTTCAAGGCTTTCCAGATACCAAGTTGGGAGATGCAATGAACAGCGGTAAGAGCACATACAACTATAGATCGATGCGAACGGATGCGATGATGAGATTTATCGACTATTTTTAGTAGCAATCGAGAATATTTATTCATAAAGATGTCGTTGCGATAAAAATTCTCGTATTGAAGTGCCGATAAATCATTAAAGTTACGAGTACCACAGTATCCAGTACCGATTACGCGAGTACCAAGTGCGGAGAAGAAGAGGTGTCCTGTTTTATGTATCTTGTTTAAGGACCACCCGCTACGTAAACATAGTTGTACGCATCTTGCTAGTATTTGTGAAAGTTTTGTTTGGTTGGGGCTACTTCTTAAACTAGAAACCGCTGCTAAAGTTCCATATTTCGTGAACAAGTGTGCATATCTTAGTAATTAATTGGTAACCTAACTCGAATTTATCCGTAGTACATATAACAAGCCGACATTGGATGAGAAAGGGGCACGAACAAGATTTTTGTCATGTAAATTTTGGGAACAAATAATAGTTGACCATCGCATTGTACCGGTGTCTATTGACAGTAACTTGTGTACTGGTCTCATTTTTGAAGAAATGCGAGTACGCACAGTACGGTACGTTTTTCTTTCTGCCGGCAACCAGAAAAAAGCATCGCACTGATCAAAATTCTACGGTAAAAAAATATATAAAGATATTCTTTTACATCTGGCTGTGGACCTGAGCGGATTAATCATCTAGCCGCTAAATTATGGTTTCATATTTTGTGACGTTTAGGTAACATCTGTCTAATTACCAAACTTAAAAGTGTTTTAAATTCAAAGCAATATCGCTGGCGACTGTATTACTTTTGTTCATTTAGAGAGTGGTTTTAGGTGCAAAGGCATGCTTAAATTGCTCATAGAAGCCTCTATACAAGTTAATAGAGTCGAACCGTACTTCGACACGAGAAAGGAAACATGTTCAGTGAGTATGTAACAAGTACTTGTTTGCTGTTTTTTTTTTTAACCAATTGGAGTTCATTTAAAAATTTCGAGGAATATCATAGTTTCTGCAGTTGTTTTTTCGTCTTACCACTGGGGATCACTTCATCTTCTATAGATATACTCGTACATATTCGGAAAATAAAGGCGGATCCTACACCTCAAGAAGCAGATTTCCTACTGTCACTAAACAAATCGGAGAATCCAACAACAGCGGCCTACAAAGAGGATATCAAGGAAGGGCCAGGAGAAAACGGTAACATTTTGTCTTGCTAAAATGATATCTCATAATCAGTGCACATAATGCGTCAAGCGTCTAGGCTTGGAAATGGAAAACATATTGGTGTACATGTTGGTAAACTTGGGATGCCGATGATCAGCAAGTGCTAACCACTTGCTCACTAACGGGTGACCAGATAGCAATGATAGTTTTTCTAATTGTTATTATAATATAATAATTGTTATTGCTAATGACATGGAGCCGTCAAAATATTCAGTAAGATTTGCCATTTCATCGTGCATCTTGAAAAATATTATCAAAATTCCGGCTCAGTTGTAAATACATAACGTAAATTTCGCCGTGAGGTCCGTTGTCATCATGGCTTCAGTGTGCTGGCAATTCGTCGCAACGTGGAAATGCTTGAGGGTAAGTATACTCTTTTGGATCTTAGGCCACTAACCAGACAGAGATTGGAGTGAAATGAAGAAAACATAGCCGCCGTAGCGGCCAGTATCGAAGAAGACCCAAAAATATCGATTCGGCGCCGATCAGCTGACTCGCCAGAGAGTCAAGGCGGCTTATTTTGCGGTCGGATTTGGGCCTATATCCGTATAAGATTGTACTGACGCAGGAATTGAAACCGGACGACCATAGACAATGTCGTGAGTTCGCTAATTGGGCGCTGGAAATGTTGGTCGGAGATCCGGATTTTGTGCCAAAAAAATCATCTCCTCGGACGAGGCCCATTTTTGGCTCAGCGGCCATTATTAGAGGGAACACAATCTACAAGTGTTCGGCCAAACATCAATGCATCCACAAAGATCGACTGGTGCGGTTTATGGAGTGGCGGCATCATCGGACCTTATTCCTTTGTGAATAAGGAAGGAGATACCGTTACCGTCAATGGTCTCAGGTATAGAGCGATGTTAATCGACTTTCTGTGATCAGAGCTCGATAAAATTTATATATCCGAGCTGTGGTTGTGCTCGAAGTTGTGAAGGAGAAATTTGGCGACTGGACGAGCGTTCATCATTTGGCCGCCGTAATCATGCGATTTGACATCACTGGATTATTTTCTTTGGGGCTGCGTCAATTTCTTAGCCTATGCTAATAAGCCAACCAATTTGGACGAGCTAGAGGCCAAAATTCGCCACGCTATTACCGGAGTAATGCCGCAAATATTGAATATATGACATATTGACGATTGAATTTTCTGGCGGTGTGCAACAAAGCTCGATCTGAGGCCCTTTACTATGGAACATTATATATTTCATTACGATGAAATTCTACGCCAAGAGATTCCATGCGAAGCGTCGATTATCGGATTTGCTGATGACATTGCCGTGGAATAAGTTCAATGTTATGCAACGAAACAATGATATCGGAAACCCAAAACAGAATGAAAGACTCCCTCTTACTTCAGCTGAGAGTTCTATGCTCACGCAGCATATACGAGTATATAGTTAAGTGCCGCAATGGTTAGGTCTTACGTGGGGGGAGTTAAATCCATCCACTGTCTTAGCAAACTAAGAGTCGCCATTGCATTTCGAACTGATTCTCATACTGTCACTATCTGTCGACATACTTAATGGCAATCAAATATTTCTTTAAAAGTTAAATGAACACATCGTCACGTACCAATGACAATAATCTCCTATCTGATAGTTACTAAAAACTTTTAGTTAGTTTTTGACGGGACATGCTGTTTCAGAGAGTATCTATGTAAACGCGAAAACATCTCAGCCTGTCCATATTGTCAAACTGTCTTGGAATTAATTTGGAGAGTAGCCCACTTTCGATAATATTACTAGTAATATAGCAGTGCATATATTCAGCGACCTAAGACAGTTAGAGATTAACTTAAAGAAAACACCTAACATAATCGAATCATAAGCAGTATTCTAAGCCTTCAGCCCGACCTCCGCGAAGTAATGAGCTTAAAGGCGGCACTAACACCGGAAACACAAATCAATCTTTTCAGGTGGAGATAGTTTTATCCGGTACGAATCCGGCACTACCGGATTAGGCGTCGCCTCATTGGTGCCTCATGTACCTTACAGCGCAAAAACAAGAAACCGATCCTATCAGTTTTCAACAGGCCCCCTTCTAAAACCTTTCTCGTGAATTCCTAACGCCAAAACTTATTTAACACCTGTATCAATAAAAGCTTCTTTAAAAACATCGCTTGATTGAGTGGCCATTCCTTTCTTCTGAACACATAACCAGCAATGTCAGGGAAAGTTCACAAGCTTCGCAAACTTTGTTATGCCGCTTATGCCCTGGCGTTGAACTCGCCAAATAATAGCTCCTCGAGTGCAAAGTGTTCAAACAGACAAAAACAAATACTGTTCCGATTTCAAGTTAAATGTCACATCTATTCAACAAAAAAAAATAACATAATGGCGCCCGTTTTCGACCATGTCAAGAGATCAGTCGACAAACAAAACAAATGGCTGCCACACTGATGTCAATGGAGCAGAACTGTTCAATTTCATCACCTCATGCAAATACCAGGAAACAATATTCCAGCGATTACTAAACATGTTTGATGTTTGACAGCTCATGATTTATGTTCTGTCATTTGGACGTTTTGTTTTGTTTTTTTGTTGTTGTTGTTTTTCTAACAAATGTCTGCAGTTTTTCTTCTGATTCAGCTACTTTCAACGGGGATTAATGAAATTTGCCCTAACAGTGCAACTGTTAGTGGACACTTGGTAAACATGTAAACATACCTCGAGCATAAGTGAATGGTCGTAGGTTTATGCTTTTTTGCTTAACCGTTTTCGATTAACTTTTCAGTTTTTCATCGGTTTGTTCAAAGACACCGGTCTAGACGTGCACAAGTGTTAATTAAGAGTTTTTATTTGATTGACAAAATGCTATGGGGCATTGCGTCATGAATCTATGCACCTGTTGATGAATTGTGAACTTTCCTTCCGACTAACGGATGACTAAATAATTTTGATTCCGAATTTGACATAATTCATGCTAACTAAAGATCTGTATTTTGGTACGAGTAGACTTGATGCCATGTTAGAGTCTATAGCTTAGTCGTGGAATCATAATAACGTTTTACGTAAGAATTAGCCGTTATGTCTTGCGCACTTTATATTGTTATTGTAACATAAACTGTCAAAGTCATATTTGTTGGTTTCCTATCATCTGCCGTCGTCGTTGCATTTATGGTAGTAAACTGAGTTTTACATTAGATCTGTGATAGTGCGATCGATGGTTGATGCTGCACTCATGAAGAAGTAATGTGAACTGGACAATAAAGTTATAAAGTGTTAACAGCGTTCACACAATAGAGCAAAGAAAATCTTTTTTTTTTATAATTTTGAACAAACTAATTGGCTAATTGGTGTACGGTTGACGCAATTGAGATGATTCCCTTTCGCAAGGATCAGCCAAAAGACAAAGTTACCTACTAATTTTGATGACACTTAAACCCGGGAAACGCGATTTTTTTATCTACTGCCTCCAGTTGGTCACTCTAATATGGTTTATGTCTCTTTCTACTTATGCGCACATCCTAATGTGAGGTCTACCTCTATGGCCTTATCCTCCGTATAGGGATTGTAGGCAAAATATAATTTCAGCTTTGACATAAGCCTCTTTCATAATGAAACATATCTCATCAGATTTTGCGTTTGCAGAATTCACCAGAAGGGATTGATTGGAAAGTGTTTAGAGTTTTACGCGAATTTTCGCTTACTTATTGAAGTCAATACCAGCCTCTACAAAGACGTTTACATCGATGGCACATATTTACTTGCTTACTTAAATGGCGATGCAATCGCGGTGGACCAAACCAGTGATACTCTCCATCAGCGAACTGCTTCCAGTTAGTCAAGTTGGTTTAGGCACCCGTCCACATGGCGTATTTCTTAAACCTAGGTCCTCTTTTCTGCTTTGTTCCTCGTGGTGGTACTGATCAGTTTTCAGGCCGGAATATGAGTATACATTTGGTCTGCGAGTGCAGGTCCTAACTATGTCGATCCCACTGTACGTCTCGTAATGTTCGCTGGTATATCTCCTCCTTCAAAACTCTTCAACGCAAAAGAGATCCAAAAACCATTCGAAGAATATTATGTCTAAAACGGCCAAAAATGTCTTAATCTGCTTTCGCTTATACCATAGTTATGGCTCAGAGCCCTCGACATAGCATGCCATAAGTAGTAAACTCAATTGTCGGTGCATTACCTTGTCTGAAAGGCTCTTTGGCATCAAAGGTCTGGGTGAAATTGCTTCCGACATTTATAGAGCAGCGAGCGCACACAGTCGCGTCGGTAATTTGTACCGTTTGGTCACTTTCACAGAGAAGCCAAAACTAGATATTGCTCTGTGTGGTTTATATAGATGCTGCCGCAAGTGCATAAAAAGCTTGTATGCATGGATCTGCTCTTCTGAACTTCTTGGGTGGTTTTCTCTAGCATCTGTCGTAGTGTGAATATTTGGTTAATTGTAGACTTAGCGGTCCTACTGCAAGGTGCGGTAATGGCTCCAGGCGTCGATATAATACGGCCGACAACATTTTGTACGCAATGCCTCTTATTTTTCGTTTGGTCGTAGATCACCGTAACATACTTGTTCATTAACGCAGCGCCGCTTAGTTGCCGTAAAAGTTGTTCTCCTACAGATGCTTGCACTTTTAACCAAACCAGGGTTTTGGCGTTTCTGACGGCTTGTTGGCATCGATGTCACCCGCCTTCAGCACTTGATACTTTGACATACTTGTCAAAGGGTAATCGACAGAAGTCTGGCCTAAATTCGTTTCCAGACGTGGTGTCGTGTAGTCTTATTTTCTTATTTTGGCGAGGGATGTTAACGTCATACTTAGCAGATTATTCCTATGTTTTGTTGAGGACCTTGTAAAACCGTTCCCTGTAAGCAACTTCTTGTTCTTCTGTGTTGCGGGGTGTTCTTTCACTGTGTGAAAGACTGTGATTGCTAATGTTTTGAGAAAAACAAGTAAAAACAAATATTTATTGTCGAAAATGGTTTTATTGTTTTACAAAATACTCTCCATGAAGATTAATACACATTTGCATGCGTTTGAACCACTTTTCGAAGCAGTTTTTCACTCCTAACGAGGCGACCATTTGCTTTGAAGTGCTCCGTGCGCGAACAACTTCTGTTGAATTTGGTTTGTCTTGAAAGACGCATATAGTCGACTGCTGTTTAGTTTCGGTCTCATATGCATAGAGTCATGATCTTTCGAAGCACCGCGATCGAATTTCTTCTTTGGACCAAGCCTTTTTATGCGGTATCCGCAGAAATCTTTTCGGCGGCCAAATGTTCATCCAATATTAAATGTATGTGAGTGGAACTCAACGCCTCAATCTCACGATAAGTCACATGACGATCTTGTAATATCAGTTCCCGCACAGCATCGATGTTTTCTAGCACAACACAGATTTTGGACGACCTTCACAAAATTCGTTGAGCGAACGACGATCATACCAGTCAAAGCGAGTTGTTCGGCACACTGTTGTTGAGCTAAACCACGTCAAATCATAAAAAATCAACACACGAAAATATTCACGATTTAATCTCATATTTTGGCTGAGATGAATTTTCCAAATTTGAGGGTCAAGGTTGCTTTGTAACAGTGGAAGCCTTAGGTGGTTGGGCGGTTAATGCCACATATAATTTCTGCAGGTCCGGGGCCTTTTTCCTGACTCCTTCATCCACCACTTTAGTGGTGGATCTCAGTTTCGGTAGTGTTGCCAGGTCATCGTCTTATAGTGCCTAGACAACATCTAGTCGCCTTAACCAGATTCAGGATAATTTTCCACTCAACGGAGCGGAACCGATTCATTTGTCTGTGTGTTGTAACGGATGTCTGTAGGAAGTTTTAAGATGTTAGAAAGATGTGATTGCTTTTCCACAATTCGACTATCGCCTACAATAAACTACAATTCCTGTATCGTTTCTTTTTCTTACAGAAATAGATTCAGTTGGAAAGAAATTCACAGGGCTGACCTGCCAAAAACTATGCCACTTGATAATAGAGACGTGGAGAATCCAACATCTGTTGACCATATTGTGTTTGGTAGCACCTTGGTGCCTTCGAAATAAAAATTAAACGCTGGTTTCAAACATGATTTGAAAAATAGCAACCATATGTGCAACACATAAGATCTGGATTGTATTCTGAAAAACATGTGCTTCTTGGTACTTCTTTAAAGGAATACCAATATTTTCTTGACTTCAAACAGGGCTGTGTATTGTTGGAGGATGTTTCAGAGACATTAAAGCTTGGCATCACTGAGGATAGGCCTAGGGTGGGCATAAACACCCCAACTCATCTGCTTAGAGCAAGGCGATTTCTACTTGGTTGAGTAAGCGGTTTTCATTGCATGACATACCAGACTTCTTATTGGGAGTTGCGCTGACGCCTTAATGTGTTAATGATCTAATGCCTCATCCAGATGTCATATCACCAGAGAAAAAAATTGTTGAGAAATTAAATTTGATAGTGATAGTCTTGTTAGCAATGCCTCAATATGAATTCACAATCCATGCTATTGTGGTTCGATATTAGTTTATATGATCCAGGAGTATCCTTGCAATTATTGTAGTTTGACCAAAGCCTGAAGAACACATACCATATACCTACTCCATCCGATCTTCATTTCACTCTTCTAAGAAATACGCATTAGAATTGCTTGCAATGATGGGTTTCAACTGCTTATCACCACAACCTTGAGAAAACTTCGGAGGATACCATCAACGACACGGCTTTGATCTTCCTTTGAACCTTAATCATTGTTGGCAGTGCTGCTGTCAAAATGAACACCGTCGTGAAGTATTCTCTCCATTTGCTGCGCTGATCATCATCTGATAACAGGAAGGAGCTGTCTTAGCTTTTGCATGCGATTTTGTTTGGGTTACATACGATCTTTAGTGGAAACGTAAATGGTACTACTGTCGCAACAGTTTGTTGAAACTTTCTCCTTCCTCCCTTCTCAAATGTTGCTAGACTTTAATTTCAGATCTCTCGGTTGCTCTTCGAACTAGTTCCAGATATTTTTTGATGCCATTGTGCTGTGATTTGCCTGTCTCTTACTAACATATCTTGGGCCTGTGCAAACATTTTTCACAGACCATATTTCACAGTTGGATACGTACGACTAATCTTTGAGCAAGTCCGGTACTCAAACTTTGTGTCGCCGATGTTATAACATTTTGCATAGAAATCGTTATTTCGCTCTAAGAGGATCTGCACACCTATCACAGGGATGAGCTCGATATTGTCGCTTCCTATTCTGCTCTTGAAATCCTCTGCCATCGTACGGAGTAAACTGTGGACATCACCCATAACTTTCACTTTCGCATGCTTTACCCTGGCTTGCCGTAATCTAACTTGTAGAGTGTTTCCGGCAAGCGAATACATACATAAAATTTTTGATTTTATGAGGCATAACCTCGCTTTTAAACTGAAGAATTTGATCCGAGGGGGCTCGTAGCTGTGGGCCACAGGAGGAGTTTAGTTTTACCTCCTCACAATTCGAATTTCCAGAACAGGGGGGGAGGGGAATCGTCCTAATCTTACAGCCAAAACCTATTTCAAAACCCCTTTCCCCAAAAGAACAACTCTAATAGCTTTCTAGGAGTCAAATACACGCAGTAACCGGATTCCTAACGCTTCACTGCAGTCAAAAAACACCTTATGACTACGGGAGTAGTATAAGATAACAACTTTCGCGTCTACGTCTACGTCTTCTAGGTAAGCCATACCTTGAGGTAGAAGATGTCACTATTAGCTCACTTAAAGATATAGCCGAATTTATTAAAAATGAGGAAGTCAAAATAGGTATAACTTGGCCGCAGTAATAAGGGTACATAATCCCACATTTATCTATCTAGCCAGCCTTACAGAGTTGCACAAATAATAAAGTCGCTTCAAAAAGACGTATCTTGTTTCATAATGGCTCTTAGTTTCAGGATTGCACATTCGTTAAATGTGGTCGAACCAGTGCAAACGGCGTGCTTGGACTTCATTCAAATCTTGATACAGCTCATAGAGTTCGTGGACATATTTCCTTCTCCATTCACACTCCTCAAATACGGAATCAAATGTACTAGTATATACTCGTATATATTTCAGAACTCGGCACCAGATAAAAGCACATGATCAAAGGGAGCTTCGAGCCCATTTGTTCGAGGTTTCCTTAAATCTTTTTCGAATCTCGTTTAGAGTGTCCTTCGTGGGACGTACTAGAAAGTTATAGTTGTTATAAGTGACGTTTCGTCTTTCGCCTTGAGTAAAAAAACAGCTATGCACTGTGAGACGTTGTTTTAACAAGCAACGCCCACAGGACCCTGGATTACAGAGTTCTAAATACAAGTACCTGTTCATTGGAATCATGTGAAGCAAGCTTTCATAGTGATACGGGGCACACCAAATTGACATGCCATCCAAAACAAAAAGTGTCGAATACTACAACAGTAATCTCAAGTTCGTTATGGAAGTGGTTCAGATTCGCCAGTGTGGACTGATAAACCTCTCAAGTTGTTGAAATCTACACGTATCTTGTAGGCCTATGCAGTCATATTCAATGTCGTTGAAAGGATATGAAGGAGAGAATTAAATTCTCAATTTTTCTGTCTTTTAAATCCAACACACAGTCTCTATTACAGTAAATACGAGTGTCTATATATAGTAGAAACAAAAGCAAACCCCACGTTCGTTCACGGTCAATCATATGCACAGCATACGAACGTGTCTCAATTGATTTAATCGAAATGCCATGAAAATCAATTTGCTTCATATCTACGGATAATCGCTATCCCGCTGTGCTGGTTAACAGATTTTCAATTAACTCGAAATCATTTCCGCCGATGATGAAGTGACGATTCCATTTATCGCTTATCTAGGAAGCTTGATGAGCTATCTTAATTTAATCTCTCCTCATCGTCGAAACTCGCACTCTCTCTCTAATTCCAATCAAACTAGTTTTCTGTTTTCGAATTCAATGTTTAACAATTCAATCTCTAACTCGGTTAAATGAAAAATTAACACAACTTTTTCTCAGCTCTTTCTCAACTCAGCAATCTTGATTCCTATTCATATTGGATCGCGCCTAGTATCCGCAGCAGCGTGCCAACCCAGAAACAATGCTGCCGCTTTATGTAATCCAATCTCTACGTTAATTTGCTGTGGAAAATAGATTTTTCTCATTTCTCATTTGCCCACTGTGAAACCGGAATCTCTGATTACCTAGATACATTATATCATAGAAAAGTTCATTGTGTCTCCCTGAGAGTTTAGTCCAGCGATAGAAACAGCGACAGCAACATTGCGGTTATTTAATCAAAGCGACAGAAAACTCGCATCAACACAAAGAAGAATACAAGCCAAAAAAGCTCGTCCATCACGCCTGTCGCATTCTCATCCATCGGGGACTACTGATGAAGAGTGAAACAAAAATTGAATTCGATTCCCAGAGATGCATCTTGAAGTAGTATCTAATTGATTTTGTTTAACCGAGAAAAAAAAGGCCAATTCGAAATGGCTCATCTAGAGAGTGGTCGTAGTTGTGGCTGACTTTAGCTGCATGGTGCTCTGCTCGCGACACAGTACAAGTACGAGTATCTTCTCATCCTCCTTGTTTTGTTGTTATTTTTTCAAATTACAATCCGTCACGAATATGCTTCGACTACGCTAGCTTTGTGGGCTAATTAAAGCGTTCATTTTTTGTTGTTGTTGCTGTTGTTGTTGCTTATGTTGGCGCTGATGCTAGCCTGTGGAGTATCTATGGAAATGATGGTATGTTTGTTCTCTCAATGAGGAGGGCTTACAGCTAAGATACTCGTACACAACACAGCACAAGTAGACTGTTGAGACACGACCTACGAGGTCTGAGTACATGCAGACCTCTTGTGAACAGACAAAAAAAAAGCAAATTAAACGCATCGAAGTGAACATTAATTCGGATACTTGAGATTATTACGACACAATTAAAGCGAACAAATATTCATACGCAACGCTATGGTAGGCACAGATGACGCTGATACGGGTTAAGTCCATGGGACTGTGAGTAATGTGCGTTTTCCGATGTTTCTTCTTTTCATTTTCTTGATCTTTTTTCACTTGTCTATGACTTAAGAGGCTACAATTGGTCCGATGTTTCTTGGAAATTGTTTTAAGTAATGGAACTCTGTCAAGAGGGTTAAATACTAAGCGGGAGTATATGAGCAATTATTCCATGATTACATGTCTAGATTGTAAGACAAATATGCGACAAGCTGTTGGTAGAGGCGAATGTCCCATTGCCTTAAGTGCTTAAAAATAGACCATAGTTGGGTTCTTAGATCACTGTTCTTTCAAGAATAAACAAAACACCCTTGCATCTACGAGTATGTACGAGTATCTTTTCACTAAAGTTGGCGCCAACAAATGGCTCAGCTCTGAACAATCTTATTTGCTCGGTAAGCAAAACACGACTTGTAGAAGGGCATGTGCTCTTAGAACTTGTAATGCTGGACGGGAGGAACATTATACAATTTTTTTTGTGGAAAGTGAAGCGCCTTAGTAATGGTTTCAAGACCAAAATCAGTTGCTGTACGGATGAAAACAAACACTTGTAAACAGATGGCCAGAATACTTTCAGGCTTAGAGAGTATCATTTCTCTCAAATGTTGAACGGTGACTGAATTCCTGTCATTGACAAAGATGGAACCGAAACCTAGGTGACTGAAGATGGAATTGCTGTTCGAGCACCCGCTGCGATGACGTACAGTTCGGCTAAAAACGACAAAACTAGAGGAGCTGATGGTCTGCCAGTTGTGTCATTTAAAATCGGAGACGCAACAAATGGTCCGAAGAAAGCCAGCCCTGCGACTGTAAATTAAATATTGTCTGCCCAGTCAATAAGAAGGGTGATCTCACTATCTGCTTCAAAAACCTCAGGATCACTTACTTACTTAGATGGCACTATAGTTCCGGATGGGCCTAGTTTGCAAACAATAGACTTCTCCAGCTAGCGTGGCCTCTGCCTAACTGCCTCTAGTTGCACACTCCAATTTAGTTGAGGTCACCTTCCACTTGTGCGCGCCACCTAATACGAGTTCTTTATCTACTACGTTGTCAATCCGGACTGGAATCGAAAATTGTACGAGTGTTATATCTTAAGCGACTAATCTGACCAAGTCAATGTCCTATCCAGCTCCTCCTCCGAACCCCGTTAATGCAAATGGGATCTAAAATAGCTCACAGAATTTCCCGTTCAAAATGGCCATGCTTCTGCACCATAAAACAAGAATGGTATGATCAGGGTCTTACATAGAGTCTACCCAGTGTTTTCTGGTGGCGCCTTATTACCTATTTACTTTCTTAGGCTGAAAAAGCAGCGATTGACAAGTATATGGTATGTGGCCAAAAAGAAGGGACACACAACATCGACGAATTGAACAGAACGTAACAATAGTTATAACCCGTTACCAGATAGCAATGATAGTTATTCCAATTGCTATGTTTTAGCAGCTATCAAAGTTGCCAATGACATCCAGCTGCCAAAATATTAAGTAAGATTGATGCGGTTTATGACATGGCGGCATCAACGGACCTTATTTCTTTGGAAATGAGGAAGGAGGACCCGTTACCGTCAATGGTCTCAGATATAGAGCGATGTTAACCGAATTTCTGTGGTCAGATATATCGATATATCCGAGCCGTGGTTCCAACGAGATGGGGCTATATGACATACAAACGACGCAACATTCAAAGTTGTGAAGGAGAAATTTAGCGACTGGTTTATCTCACGGCGAGCATTCATCAATTGGCCACCGCGATCATGCGATTTGACACCACTCGATCATTTTCTTTGGGGCTACGTCCTTAGTCCTTAGTCTACACTAATAACCGCTTTGGACGAACTCGAGGCCAACTTTTGACACGTTATTGCCGGAATAACGCCGCACTTATTGGACCGAGCCATCAAAGCACCGCAATGGCATGAACGTAGCTTCAAAATAAAGCCAGAATCAATTTTATATCTCACACCGTTGATGTTTTATTTAAATTTTTTTTTCCTATCGTTCTTATCTGGACACCCTATAGCTTTCAAGTAGTTAGAGATTTTCCATATCTAGACTCCGCTATTAAATATGATAATGACAGCGGGATCAGTTTAATTAATATCAAAAGTTCAGGTCTTACCGATCTCTAAGTCTAGGCTTGTTAAGTCTATCAGTGACCTGATCTTTATGGTGCGTTAAACCGTTAAAAAAAAATTCACGGGAATCACATAAAAATGAGCCACCTTTTCGTCGATTTCAAGTCCATTTTCGGCATCACAGATAGGAATTATATGCTCCGCTAAATGGTTGCGGTTACACGAAATCACGCTGGGCACCGTCATCAGTTTCGTTCGAATTGGAAAGCACCTATTCGAGTTGCTTGATACTAAACAAGGTTTTAGAAAATGTGACCTCCTATCGCATGATTTCCTCAATCCGATGCTGAAGAAAATTAATTCATGCTACTGACATATGCCAATCTGACAGCATCATAACCTATTTGAGGATGCCAGCATATTATGATATCTTAAATTCCTTTCTCGCAAACTTCGGTTTAGGGAAAATGGAATCAATTTGACACACAAGCTTTCCAATGAGCCTAATGTCAAACGTTTTAACCCTTTTTTCGATTCAACTGACCTGGCAATTATGTTCTGCCCTTCACAACTATCAGCAACATGATATTCCCCATAGAGCTGTTCGTAAATGAGTTTTCTACCTCCATGACATCTATTCAGAACTTTTTTTTTCTAGATCATGTTCTACATGTCAATTGACTCCATTTAGCTTTGTCAAACAAATAACAGAAACAACAATAACAGAGTAGCTCACTGAACTGTAAGTACGGGTATTCTGATTCTCGATTAACATTCCTCTTTTAATTTACTTTTCTCTTTTTGCTCCAAACTCATAGTTCTTTCTACAATATCTACAGAAATACGAGTACGGGTAAGTAAAAAAACAACCACATGAATGAAATTCAATTGAATCGTCAATTGAAAAGTTTGACAGTTGTCATTACATGTGTCGATTCAATGTATCCGTACGGGTACTCTGGGCGTTTGATTGCGATCGAATTGAATGACGTTTCGTAGGGTGACATTCCTGAGTTGGGGGTACTCGAATGTATCGTATGATAAAAACAATTTTCGTCGTTGTTTTTGTATTCCCTTTGACATGAGTCAAATCACTGGTTCATCGGAATATTTCAAACTGTCATATTTGAGGTTTTTTTTTCGCGATTTTCGTTTCTTTTTTTTCGGTCAAAACAAACAAAAAGGTGTGAAAAAATGCTAGCGGGAGTGGATTTCGTGTTTGACACAATCGACACTTTGTTAAGTTGAGTTGCTTTGGTGCTTACACTTTTTGTTCGTGCTTTATACGAACGCCACTTGGAAATTCTACGGAAAGATATTTTTTCCAATTCAGTTGTTGTGTTGGTTGAAGGTAGGCATATTGGGTGGGACAAACGTCTCACGTTTGTTTGTTTCTGTAACAAGGAATGCGAGAAGAACACAAATTAAGGAAGGTTCTACGGATTTGGGTGTAAAGCGACTGGCATTTGACAGTTAGAATAACTGTTGGTTCGAGTGCCAAATGACTAAATGGTGCTAGGCAACTGCGAAAGATAAGCAAAGCACTTGTGACATGAAAACGGTGTTCCATCGGAATTATCACTCACTTGAAAGACTTGGTCATTAGATCTTTTCAGAGCATGTTCTAAGTTGTGCTAGAATGTATTGAGATTTATAACTGGAGGCCTTGAAGCCTTTTCCAGAGAATCACAGATGAAAGAACTGAAATGGTGGTCTCATTTTGAAAATGTGACACTGCTGATCATACATACTTACATATATGTTGTTTATGTAGCCCTTTTCCAAAATCTCAAACTAAGAAGTCGGAGCAAAATCTCATAACAGAAATCATGGCATCGACTAACCAAGTGTTTCCATGGAGATGTTTTTCCTGAGTCTTGGAAACGCAAATGACTAGTCGTCCTGACAAAAACAAATGAAGAATCCACACAAGCCTTAGTAATATCGTTGTCTTTGTTGGCTGAGCATATACATAGAATGCTGTCAGTCATTAAAACAGCAGGAGGCCTCTCGGAACATCAATACGGTTTTTGTAAGTCATGAGGTAACGCTTTAAGTTTGTGAAATGGGGAGGCATTATGAGATGTTCGTCGGATAGCAAGGACGTCGTCTTTAAAAAAGCATAAAATTTGAGACTGGTCCGATGCTCAGACTCTTCCTGGTAAGCCATATTCTTACTTTCATGTGGTGGGACCTTGGTGCCCAGCTCCCTAACTGAAGATGTTGGTTTTGATGAACCCCGTTATTGGAGCTCCAGAAAATATTCAAAGAACTGCATGTCGAAAGAAAGACTAGAACCAATGAGTCGGTCAGTAGTTTGTCCACTAAGCTCGTAACCAAGGGTTTGCTTTAGCTCAATAAAGTGGTCCCCAATAATTGCATGCATATAGGCTAAAACTGAAGGTCTGGGCGGTCTGGTATCTCATTTTACTCCTGGCAATGTAAGCTTTGTGCGTTACCTTAGCTATTTGACTTACCAAACAGATAAACTATGGTGTATAAGAATATCCTGACCATGAGAACGATTTGTTTCTTAGATTTAAGGGCTCTTTTAGACTCTGAAAATCTTCACAATGCCCAGATTCCTACAATTAGAAAATGAGTTAGTGCGTCATAATATCAGAACTCATCGAAAATAAGAAGGTTCGATACCATCGACTTTTAACTGTTTCTCCAATAGTTGACATGGTTTTATTCCTAACCTCACCAGTGCACAACTGAACCAGGCGTGCTAGGGAAAACCCCTCAGCAGACGAGGCAGAATGTTGTTTAGAGTCTGGTTAAAGTAGCTGTGACGTCTTTTCGTGAAAACTTCTTCCACCAAACAACCGACGCATAGCATATATGATAATTGGTCATCGTCGTGTCGATTCAAAAAAATCTGCTCGGTGACAAACCCCATGTTTTACCAAAAGCTTTTTCACATTGTCAGAAAGCCGATAGCTTTCGACATGATATATTATATTTAGTTCAAATAAGTTAATTTTCCAGGAACATATCTAGCTTCGTTGGAGAAACTAATGCTGAAAGTGAGAACAACCTCAGTTTTTATAGCTTTGCTGAAAGCCCATTTGTAGTGCATTTATATATCTTCGATTACGTTTAGGGCTACCTGGTGTTTAGAGCAAACAATCGCTAGATCCAATAGACAATACAGCTACATCATCTGAATGTGCTTAGACGTAGTCGTTGAAATTATTAGTACCGTTAGGCAATGAATCGACCTACATGTATGTTATCATAGCAGTGGAGACATCCCCTTGCGGGCAAACGCTGTCAATACTCACCATAACATATTGGTCGCAGTCAGCTTAGGTAATCATGGTCCTATTCACCATTCCTGTTACCTGACCAAGTTACACAACCCATCAAAAGCTGCATTGTCAATAGCACCCTCAATGTCGATGAAAATGCCCAGAGCGTATTCTTTTTTGTTGAAGGCGCAATTCTGCCTATCAGATTTTCAAGCACACTCTCGCAGGATTTTCCGCGTTGGTAAGCATGTTGCAGTTGTACGCACATGGTGCTCGAGCATTTTTTCGATGATCCTTAACAAGAGTGAAGACAGACTTAAAGGTCTGAAGCTCTTGGCGAACGTGTTGTCCTCTGCTATCACTGTTCCCCAGGTAGTCGGTTAATGTGCCAATGGAATGCTAGCGGTGAAGATTTTCTTTAGAGTTGCCAGGAGGGTGGGTTCTATAAATTGTTGTACCATACGAGGGGTGGCCGTGGTGTAGTGGTAGTAGCAAACGCTTCTCACTCGGAGGGTCCAGGTTCGAATCCTGCCCATGGCAAAATCAGTTTTTCATTGTATAATTGGAACTCAGACAAAAAAAATTCTGCGTGTGAAGGCATAACACTGACACGTAGATTTGGCTGTTATAAGAGTTTCAAGCAATGAAAAAAATACTGGGAATTATATCTCGAATCACTCTGAGTGAAGAAAAACTCTCCGTCCTACTCGGACTCCCACCCCTGGAGAGCAAACATAGAAACCAAACACATCTGAGTTTCAAAACCACTACAAAAACAATTTTCCTTTCTCCTCCTTCTATCTTTCCGCCCGCGCCATGGCAACAGTGAAAGGGTATCAACCCCTTAGGCGCGCGTAAATTATAAAAAAAAAAAAAAAAAAAAACATACGAGTATATGCTATCGGTTTCAGCCAACTTGAAGCCATCGAAGGACGCAACAGCATTTTTGATGATCTTATCCGGCATATCAGCTACAGCGGGTTGTGTAACTTAGTTCACTTGCAGTGTCTGTGATGGAGGTGGTTGCGAACCGGTTCTGATTAGGTTACGTGGGCAGTGAGTCCCAAGCATAAGACAAATAGTCTCTATTTTCTACTCAGCATAGATGCTAACGATCGACTGGGGGATCAGCCAATTTCGGGGATTTTGACTAGTCTGTTGGTTACACTATAATGTAATCTTTTCGCAAATGTCTTTATCTAGGCGATTTATCAAAGTTTTTTCTGGCTGGACACGTCAGCTCAGAGAATCTAGTTCTAAACAGCTTTCGCTGACTTTTATTTTTTTCTTTTTCCTGAGTTTAGGCGGAGCATTGGGAAACTTGTCAAGCTCCTTCTTAAAGCATATCCAGTTGATCTTCATCAAGGTCAAGAGCTCACATACGATTCCGAATTTTATGTATCCATGGAATGTCTTGAGTAGAATATTATTTACATAAAGTCTAGGATGTTTACTAAAAAGTATTCTGAACACTTGAGTCTTATTTTCCTGGAATGAATTCAACTGCTACCTTTTGTGGAGGCATTGCCATTGAATCATAGAGAATATACGAGTAAACTGACTTCATTTTCCTTTCATCGCGTAGCTTACTACTAAGTCGTGGTTACAGAATTTCTCAAGTTTAGATGGTGATAAAGAATTTTTTTCCCAAACCCAAACAGGTTCTCAGTATTTCCGAGGTTACTGTAGAGCCCCAATGATTCCAGTGTTACAAGTAGCCGACATTATCAAAAAGACCGTACCTCGGTTTTAAAGATCAACCTAA
Organism: Volucella bombylans; assembly: GCA_949129095.1. Classification (NCBI taxonomy): domain Eukaryota; kingdom Metazoa; phylum Arthropoda; class Insecta; order Diptera; family Syrphidae; genus Volucella; species Volucella bombylans. Next base: position 169,810,418 of record OX422140.1, on the reverse strand, counting down.
CGCGCGTTCCAAAATGCTTGATCTTGTGAATTGGCAGCAATGTGTATGAGACCAAAACTTATTGAAGGCTTCATTATTTGAGCCATTGGCCGAATTACTTAAGGTAAAATATTTTTTAGCTCTGAATTTGACTTTGAAGTCGTCTCAGAAATTGATGTAGTAAATACCATTCGTTCTCTTAAGTCCAATGCTATAGGTGAGGATGGTGTACCCATTTGTTTTGTGAAGATGATATTACCGCATATCATAATCTCTCTTACACACATAATCAATTTTTGCATTACGTGCTCTACCTTCCCTGATAGTTGGAAGTTGGCTAAGGTTATTCCGGTTCCGAAAAAACCTCAGCCATCTGTAGCTTCTGACTTTCGCCCAATAAGTATTTTGCCTTGTTTGTCAAAGGTCTTAGAGAAAATTCTCGCTCGCCAAATGTCAAGCTACCTAAACCAACACTGTTTGCTATCCCCTGTACAGTCTGGTTTTCGAGAATATCATAGCTGTTCGACAGCTATGATTAAAATCCTAGACGATATAAGAGTCAAATATGATGCAGGCGAAATAACGGTGCTTTGCTTGCTAGATTTTTCCAAGGCCTTTGACAGCGTGGATCACAAAGTACTATGTCACAAGCTCAGGCTATATTTTGGCTTTAGTGCAAGATCGGTGGGCCTGATAAGTAACTATTTAAAAAATCGCTTTCAAAGGGTTGTTATTGATGGAAAAAAATCAGAGTTTAAAATCTTAATGGCAGGAGTACCGCAGGGATCAATATTAGGACCAATACTTTTCTGTATTTATATTAATGACCTACCCAAAGTATGCCAGAATGTAAACACTCATATCTACGCTGATGATGCTCAGATATACTTGTCACGACCGATTGGGCTCATTGAGGATCTTTTTGACAGAATAAATGAAGACCTGTCAGCAGTATACAACTGGTCACTATGCAATGGTCTCAGTCTGAATCCTAACAAATCCCAGCTTATTCTTATTTCTAAGAAGCATTACGATACTGATCTGCTGCCGCCTGTAAGCTTGAACAATAAGCAACTCAAATTTGTGGATGCTGTCACAAATCTCGGCTTCAAATTAAATTGTTCTCTCTCTGCCGTTGACCATACAAACTATGTTATTGGACGAATCTATGCTGGGCTACGTAAACTTCGGTTGTCTTCTAGTTTTACTCCGGTTGACACTAAACTAAGGTTAATAAAAACGTTATTTATGCCTATTATTGATTATGCCACTGTTGTTTACTGCAAGCTCGACTCCCTTTCTCAGCACAAGTTGCTTGTGGCGTTCAATGATATGGTTAGGTACGTGTATGGTCTCCGTCGGTATGAACACATTTCACACTGTCACAAGCTGGTTCTTGGTTGTTCGTTTCAGCAGTTCCAAAAAGTTCGATGTCTTTTGTTTATGCACAAGGTCATAAACAGCAGATCCCCCAAGTATCTTTTTGATAAACTTCAATTTGCTCAGTCCTCCAGAACATTTAATATCATAACGCCCTCTTTCAACTATTTGAACTCGTCGCGTCTCTTCTTTGTGTATGTCACCAGGCTCTGGAACCAACTTACGACAACAACAAAGCAAACAATTGAAGCTATTAAATTCAAAAGTGCCGTATTGGTAGACATTGAATAAGCAACACATATCTACTCTCTTGAAATCCTCTATCTTTTATCTATTTTCTGCACTATTCTTTAAATCTTTTCACTATCCTTCTCTCCACAACTCTTTCTTTTCCAATATTTTTATTTTTAAGTAATTATTCACTAATGCTTATATTAAATTTAGTTTAATTAATAATTAATATTGTAATCTATCCGCTACTTTATGTACTATAAAAGACTAGCTCTTATTTGTACAATGTTTTTATAATAATAAATTGAATTGAATTGAATTGAATTGAAAATCGTATTAAAGACTGTTCAACTGGCTCGAACAATTATGTTCCTTCTGATCTCTGCACGAACTCGTATGTAGTTGTCGTGCGAAACCTGTCACTTTGGCTCCCTTATGGTATGTATACAGAATTTTATGGAATATTGTCTTTTGCATTTGAAAAAAAAAATAAAGAAAATCTAAACAATCAGAACAAATAAAACATCAGATACTTTGAACAACTGTAGATTCACAAAAGAATCTGATTGAGGCAATTAGTCTATAAGTTTGTTTCCTCAATACAAGTAGATATCAAGTTTCACATATCACTATTTAAACATAAAAAAAGCACATGTGTTAACTAGTAAAACAACGGTTTATTTATATCACAACATATGTCTCCATCTCTATCTTTTTTTGCGTTCAAATGGAAAGAAAACAATTCAAAATTCATGCGCGTAATTTATTCATAAATTTCAAAGAAGTCACTGCAATCAGCATGTCTCCACTCAAGACTCCGAAACAACTATCACTCACTTTACATTCAATTCATGACATCGAACAATAATTTTGCCGCCTAAAATGGTAACGTCAATTAGTGATGGTCACACATTAAGAGTGCTCGTAACAATCACATCCGGCAGCATATACTCGTACACAGTAATCATTGTCATTATCATTACCCACTGTACGGGGTGGAGTACGTCGAGTGAAAAATGCTGCAAAAATGTCCCGAGGCTTTCGGAAATGCAAAAAAGCTTAAATTGCAACAATTGACTCTGGACCAAGTGAAAGGTAATGAACGGCAAAACACCGAAGTAAATTCAACCATCACCGGCACTGGCACTGGGACCGCGTACAACATATCTGTACACACTCAATTTTTGTATTATTGTCGGACCGTCATCTATGTAACAATTCAGCGATTCACCACGCATGTGGGGCATATAAGAGATGCTGCCGCTAAAGCCACTAATCCGCTAACCTACCGCCAAACCACCGACGACCAGATACATTCGATACTCAAGTACTCGTAACTACGGTACTTCCAAGCCGATCCAAGTCAACATCACGGGTTGATGGACCAATTTATTATCGTACATGTGGGTGGGTGGCCCCCTTAGTCGCCATCATGGATTTTTGTTTAACAAATTGCATCGGTCTATTGTATAACACTCACGTTAGGCCCAAACCTACCGCAAACTCAATTCACCATTCAAGTTGAACTCAACTCCGGCTCAACTTAAACCACACAAATGAATCGAATCAAATCGAATGCGCAAGAGAATTGCGTGACGACAATGAGCCATAGTGCCGACCGTTTTCAGAACTCTGTATTCAGGTTAAGCTGATTTTCCGAATCTGAATCCGAATGCGAGTATCGAATTCTTCTTCCCTGTGTAGTCTGAGTACGCGGTGTTCTCTATTCCATGGCCATCTGCCAGTGGATCTGGCGGGATCCACGAGCATCATGTAATCCCATTATTATTATATCAATGCCCTATCCAATGTGTCAAGACAGAACTGTTTGCTTTTACTCTTAATGGGTATTGAGTGACTTGTGGAAGTGGAGGTATCTATCTGTCTATCTAACAGATACGAATACACACGCAGGCGACCGAGTGCTAAGGAAAGAATTCTGCTTCTTCAGATGTAAGACGAAATGTTGAAACACATCTTCTTTTCAAGTCTGGTTTTGGAGTGCAAAAAGAAAACAAAAAATTCAAAAATAAACAAAACTAAGAAAACGATGAGAAGAACAAGATAAGCACGCGGGGGTATCTAGAAGATACTACACGAGTAGGGGCTACGACCTTGTAGGAGCAACAGACCACAATTTGATTATTGATTTCGGGTTCGTTTGGTCGTTGGCTGTTGGTTGTTGTTCGTTTGGTCGGCTGATTGAAGTTTTTCCCTTGTCCAAGGCGATTTGTACCTTGTTGGAGTATAAGCAGACACAAAATGTGCTATGTGTATTCTAATGAGATACATTTGTATCTTAAGTAGGCAATTTATGTAGTACTCGATGGCGAAGGTGGTTGGTTGTATACATGTGCTATCATGCGGTGGTGGGTCATAATGGATATACTCGAGCACAGTACAAGGCGCTCGATATGAAGGAGGGAGATGATTTTATGACTTTTACGAGTACACTTGTGAGCATTTCAAAAGTGAGATGTTTTAATTTTACTTTTTTTTGTTTCTTCTCAAAAGAGCAGAGATCATAAGAGGCGCTCATTAGCTTCGCTGGGAGAAGGGCCAGGAACAAACCAGCTGGAGCCTCCCTAGAAACGAGCCTATTGGAAGTGATAATACTATAGCAGTTCTAAGGTTATAACAAAATCTTTCAAATTCTTATGTCTTATCCCAGTTTTAGGTAGGCAGGTGCATCTTCTGTTGTTGGCACGTCTCTAGGTGGTCTCTAGCGCTGTTTATAACGCTGGCTGTAGAATCAATTAACTTAGGATCCAGTGATATCCATGACTTTTCTGTTGCCAATATTTCGATGTTGTCCCCTTTTCCAATGGTTTACCTTCCGGATTCTTTAAGTTTTTTCAGGGAAATAGTTCATAGGAATATCACACACAATAGGCGGATGAATCTTACATTAAACAACATTGCATAGATCTTTTCTGTCATGAACGAGTTTTTATTTCTATTTATTAATATGATATTTTCCAGGAGGTCGTCAGGAGGTGTTCTGGTTTTGCACTATAGGATATGCCGTTGCAGATGCTTATTCAAAGCCACCTGCACCTCATCATACCCGTACTACTCCAAGGTCTAATGCAGAGGTCTCATAAGAACACAAGCTCTTGGCCTTTTCCTTACTTACTTTCTTTTACTTAGCAATGCTTTTTGGAAGACCTCCAACTTTTCCTTCGAAAGCTCAAGGTCCTGTTGCAGAACAATTTCAGCCAAATAATTAAAAACTGATTTGTTTTTGAGATTGGACCCATATTCTCAGTAAGCGTCTTTTATATTTCAATCGCATACGAGAACCTCGGTTCTAAGCTTGCTGTTTCGATAGCCTAACAGCTTATAGATCGGGTCGTTTTTAAGAAGCCTTTTTTACATCTCACTTCCCCCATTTTGCAGAAAAAAACAAGAGGGGTCGACAATGATAAGGAGCTTAAATCAGAAATCACCGTATCAGCACTAATTATCTGCCACTGAAAGCAGAAAATGGAGCTTAACATGCTTACGTCCTTTGCAAATCGTAGTGGATTTGATGGATAGGCAAGAACAAAGCCTCGAATTTCTTACCGGTGTGCCGTCGCATAAATTTAGCTTATCTCCAGCTCGTAGAGTTCGGTTTGAATGGTTGTGTTCCTAAAAAGGAGCCCAATCGTTACCAGCCACAAAGCTGATCTAGGTCTTCCTCTAAGCCAGTTCTGGCAAGTCCTTCAGAGATCTCGTTTTGTAAGATTCTAATGTGACTTGAGACTCAGATAAGACTCAATGAACTATGACTACCGACCAGATTCAAAAAGATCCTGAGTTTATGTACTGTTTTTGGAAATGAAATGACTACTTCATTCCATTAAATTAGTTATCCACTTTATAATGAATGGTCATTACCATTGCTAGAATCTTCATTCTGATACCAGAAGTCATATCCAAAAAAAAATCGGCCAGTGGTTACTGTTGCCAGGGCGCGGGCGGAAAGGCAGAAGGAGGAGAAAGAAAAATTGTTTTGTAGTGGTTTGAAACTCAGTTGTATTTGGTTTCGATATTAGCTCTCCAGGGGGTGGGAGTCCGAATAGGACAGAGAGTTTTTTCTTCACTCAGAATGATTCGAAGGTTATAATTCACACTTGTTTCTTGTGCTTGAAACTCTACAACAGCCAAATCTACGTGTCAGTGTTATGCCTTCACACGCAGAATTTTTCTGTCTGAGTTCCAATTACACAAATGAAAAACTAGAAAGACTTGTCACGGGTAGGATTCGAACCTTGACCCTCCGAGTGAGAAGCGATTGCTAGTACCACTTCACCACGGCCACCCCTGATAATGGCCTGAGCTTTGACAATTTTTGCCTTGGATTGTCTCAACGAGAGGTGTTTGCCAAGACGACTTCTAAACATTTGAATTGGTTGCAAAAAAGGTGACGTATTTTTGGTATGCAAACAGTTGATGAAGCCAATTAAACTTTTACCCGTAACACCCGTCTTGTTCAAGCCCACTTTCGGACTTACTCTAAAATATCGTGATTCGTTCCTAAGCCGTACAACTCGTTTATGGAATGTCCTGTGCAGCTCTGTATTTCCTAGTCATTAAATATTTCAAATATTTAAAACCAAAGTTCATCGGTACCGCTCTTTCTTTGCTTCGTGATTTTCTTTCGCCCGCGCTGTGTACAAGCATTTTAAGGGTACTCAACTCCCTTGAGCGCGCGCTTGTAAATTGTTGTAAAATTTTTCTTACTTCGCATAGCATAGACGAATATATTTTCTACGAGTATTTATGCCAGGCAATATGAAATCATCAAATGGTCCTATTGCTACGGGAACCTCATTGATCTTATGATCACCTCGCCTAAGTTCGGCCATTATTTTAACGACTTTTGCGAGCTTTCCGCCCGCAACTCTTGGAAACTGAGAATTTCTTTAGGGACGAGTTGAACAAAACTATCAGATTCAGCCGACTGCAGTCTATGATACAAAACCCTTCTCCACAGTCTAATAAATACAGATACTACACAGGATGGAGCTGTTCGCCACTAACAGTTTGCTGAACTTAGCTTGTTATAGTATCGACATATTGGCCTTACCAAAACTCCCTTAGCCTGAAGATTTACAACCTCTGAGTTGGAGCTTGCAGGACTTTTGTTTGCCGCGTTCTATCTGTGCAGTTAGAGCTTTAAAGTGTTTTGAAAAACCAAGGAAGCCGATTCTTTTCAGCTTTATCGTGCTTATAGAGCAGGGTTTTGTTGTAAATGCCCATGTGAGGACATCTTTCCTCTTCAAAATGGAAGATAACACTCACAACTATTCTGCCTATCTACTGGGACTTTTTGGCGAGTCATCATATTTTTGATACAATTGTTAGCATTCTGACAGACTGTTGCTTAATATCCTATTTATTCATTTTATGAGGGTTTATATAGCTGAGATTGAGCCGATCACAGCGCTCATATTTCTGAAGAACAATTGTTTGGTCCATTAAGCTCTGGCCCTCGCGGTTGGAATCCGTTTCGTCTCGTTAGCCGCCAAGAGTGGAAAAAGTCATAGAGGACCTAGCAGGCGTATAAAAAGCAAAGATGTTTGAAACAGAAAAAGACTGAAAAACTGTGTTAACTGCTTCTGAGAAGTCGCAATATAAACCAGTGTGATTCAGGAGATAGTCCTCACTTTGTTCACAGCGAGCTCCGAACTCCAACTCCAACTCCGAACAAGAGAATAAGAGACATTTTCAAAGACAAAGACTTTGACCTTCAGAGGTTGCTTTTGCCAGCCGAAGGGGTGGCGATGTCAGGAATTATTTTTCCGTTCTATAGGTGAAACGGGGATCGAACGCAGGATTTTCTAGTGTAAACGGCGACCAACTTAACCATTGCGTCCTGTCACCACCTAAGCAAAAAACCCATACGAAAGCGAATCCGTAAGTCCCGTATGTATCCCTTCGGGGGAGAAAGGCGATTGCACCACACTTGTACAAAGTTTTGCATTAAAACAACTGAAAAGTTCAGTCAGTTACCTCACCCCCATAAACGGATTAAGGGTAGCCTTGCAGCGAGTTGAAATCCGAGTGCATCTACAGATTTCATGCATGGGATGTTACCAGTATCCTTGATGACTGCAATTTCTGGGAGCAAACATTGTATTGAACCAAAGTAACAATGCCTACCAGAAAGTTCAGGGTCGAATAGCTTTTATTGTGATAACGGTCTTTGTCGAAACAGTATTCGTTGGCCGTAAATAGTATGATCAGAATTCGAAGACTACACAAAGTCAAGACAACGAAATCCCTAAGTAAGGGGATGACACTTCGACACTTCGACCAACCCGTTGTCTCACTGACACGGCAACATCACACAACGAATATGTAGACTCAAATTTTTGCACTAAACTTGTTATTGCCTGTCTACTAGGGCGATAATTACGACCGAAACGCAGATGCAGTCACCGACTCCGAATTTCGGTAGAACATTTTTATAATTTACATTTTAATTTAATTCTCGCCCTAGTAGACAGGCAATAACAAGTTTAGTGCAAAAATTTGAGTCTACATATTCGTTGTGTGATGTTGCCGTGTCAGTGAGACAACGGGTTGGTCGAAGTGTCGAAAATATTGCTGCCGTTCAGGCGTCCGTAGTAAACGATCCAAATCAGTCAATTCCACGGCGTTCTCAAGAATTCGGCATCGCTCAGAACACATTATGGCGTATTTTGCGTAAGGATCTTGGTTTACACCCATACAAGATCAAGCTGACTGAAGAATTGAAGCCGATGGACCATTTGAAGCGACGTACGTTCTCTGATTGGGTTCTGGAGAAGATGCGCCATAATGATGAATTTCATCACAAAATCATCTTCAGTGACGAAGCTAATTTTTGGATTGATTGGTTCGTCAATAAGCAAAATATGCGTTATTGGTCGGGTGAAAATCCACATGTGCTTCATGAATCACCACTTCATCCACAAAAAATAACTGTTTGGTGCGGTTTGCATGCCGGCGGCGTTATTGGGCCATATTTTTTCGTCGACGATAACGATCGTCACGTTACTGTGAATGGTCAGCGTTATCGCGCCATGATCACCGATTATTGGAAAATATGGACTTGGACGACATGTGGTTTCAACAGGATGATGCCACAAGCCACACAGCACATGCTACATTCGATATATTGAAGAGTAAATATGGTGAGCGTGTTATCTCAAGATAAGTCAAGTCAAGTCCTTATTGGACTACATTAAGGACACAACATTCCAAAAATGTCTATACGTCCTTAATCGTTCCAGATGTGGTATTTGACACAGAAAGATGCACGAAGCCACTGAAAATACTTCTGGAAGGCATAAGCGATCTAATGTGCTTCGACTTTAAACCGCCTCAGATAGTACGATTCATCATTCAGCCCGACCGACTTCCAAAATTTGTTTCGGCCTGCTTCAAAATGTAGGTTATGTAGATATTTTTCTTTAAATATGAACAAATATGTACTACAGGCGAAAGTTTTCCACATACTATATAAGCTTTAGATGGGTTGTATGCAACCTTGCCTCTCTCCTAGTTTTGTTCGAAACTTTTGATTCTATGTAATGTAGCTCACCCTTTCATAGCACCTATACTGCATGACATTATGCACACTGAGTGCACATATTCTTTAAGGATGATCAGAAGCTATAGAGAATGGACTTTCTGAGCCTGAGCCATCATGGAAAAAGCTATCTCCACAAATCCGTCAGTTTCCAACCCGTTTCTCATTAGCTGCCGTAAAAACCTTTTACAAAGTTTAATTCCTCAGGTGATTTAGAACTGTTTATTAATAATACAGAGTCTGATAGCACCATCAAAATACTGCATAACTGTCAATTTCTCAAAAAAAGGATTTTTTTTTTAATGAAGTACGTCTACACGCTGATCTTAAATGTCCACAGTTCATAACGGCAAGGGAATAGATGGTATTGTTCTGTTTGAAAGACCACCAATAGCTTAATTTGTGAAAGTTTTATTGGAAATAAATAAGAAATTGTTGTTAAGCAAACAATTTAGCCCCAGGTATCGCAATTGAAAAGCTCCATTACACTACCCAATTCCGAGCCAAGTCCAATTTATAGCATTTCCGCGGATATTACTCCGCCAATAAGGCCAAATTACCGAAAGATGGTTGTGTAAATATCCTCCAACTAATTGGATAGATTCACTTCAGGTTTTCAAGTAATAACATCACGATGATCACCACTCAGGTTTATGGCTCACGACTTGTCTGCTCTGTGTAGACAGCAGAAATTTCTAAATTAGACCACACTGCCATTACGAGTACAATTGCTTTGAGCAGGGGGAATTCCCACAGATCACAGATCCTCAGCTTCGTAAGCCTCCTCTTCTCCACGGATTCCTGTTTTATGCATCTTGGGGATGCAATTAACTGTTGGAGAAAAAATCACTGCTAAATGAGTCAACAGTTATGCAAATAGCTCCGATGGCGGTGGCCCTTTTATGGAGTGGAATTCCCAGATGCCAGATTATGTACATATGTTATGTTCCCACATGAACACATCGGTATACAAAAACATGGTCTGTGTGAAGATGGATCAGATTCACAATCTTGCAAATGGCTCAATGTCGTGTTCAGAGCTGGTAGATACATTCTGTCGATTGCGCAATTTAGATGATTCCTCTGAAGCTACTCCTGGGCACTGGCGATGCCAGTGGTGGGCTAATGCTGATGCTGCAACATGTGCCACAAAAAATTCTTTCATGTCTTCGCAACGGTATCAAATATTTTGTGCTCATGCCTATCTATCTGACTGTTGGTCTAAATGTCTGTCTGTCTGTCTTCAGGTGATGAAACAAAAATTGTACTGGTATTCTGGTGTTTGCCATGTTCTCCATCTCTGGCCGTGTGTGTTTGCCTGTGGAAGATACCAGTTACGAATAATGGTGTTCTGAGAGAATTCGGTTAGATGTGTTGGGAACTGCTAATGGGATAAGGTGTGGTTTAAATTTTCAGTGAAGCGCTCCCACTGCACATACTTATGTTCGTATGGCCTGAGCACTCTTTGGAGTTACATTGTTAGACATCAAAAGGAGCTTCAAATTAAGTTTAGCTATTTGAGTATCGTTGAGTCGAAGAACCAAAGCGCCGCCAAACAACAATAGGTTGTGTCGCGGTACATTGACTGTTATTTACGGCCGAGAAGTATTTTTTTCAGGTTGAAGCAACTAGGTGAGACGTGCAATTTTGTAAATACCCAAACAATGAGTGGAACCTTTTCTTCTCATTTGTTTCCTTCACGAAAATTCATCTTTTTTTTTATTCAAAAGAAGATTACATGGGATCTGGAATGGAAATATCAAAATAACGGTTCTCGGAGTTCTTTGACTTGAACGTAGTAATTAGTTGAAGAAATACGGAGTCGCAGAGTCGTATACTTTTTTTCTTTGAATATATTGTACTTGTTTAGAAACCTGTGTCCGTTTATGGTGTAGATTTAAGGCAATGTAGGCCTACTCGCTATGGAGGGTTCAGTTACATCACATAGACTTACCAAAAACATAGCACATTGCTAATTCATAAGCTGGTCCTTAGTTAAACGATTCACAGCCATTCTCCGAGGTCTCATGTGTACTTACTTACTTACTTACTTACTTACTTACTTACTTACTTACTTACCAACAAGCGTCTCCAGCCAGCTCGATCTTTAGCTATAAGCCTTCAGTTTCGCACGCTAAATTGGCTAAGGTCCCCTTCCAATTGCGTGCGTCACCTGAGTAACGGGCGGATTCGAAGTTGCGTGGCCCATCGTCCAGTTGATGTTTGAGGGTTCTTTTTGACATTTGCAGCTACAGAGTGATCTCAATGGTGAGCTGCTAACCGTCCAGTTGGTGCCACATGATCAGCAAATCACGTTTAAGCCGAAACCACTGATGAGTTATTTGTTTCCGTTAACTTCACAAATGTCAATGATGACATTAAATGTCATTTGTAATAATAAGAGCATTTTGAGCTTGTATTGTGGAGACCGGAATGACAATGGTTCTCAACTGACAAGCAGCTTACATTCATCACATTACTATCAGTCAACTCTTAAGAAACAAGTTAACAAATGAATGATACATCCCTTAGGAAGACGTAAGTAACCCTACCAAGACCTTACGCTCAACCAAGGATGAATCCTCCGGCTTGTCGGATTTTTGTGTTGAAGAGGCAGAAGGTTGAGACTCAAGTGCGTGATAATAAAAAAAAACAGTGAACAGATAGGATACAAATCCAAAAAGTGAACATTTACCAAATACATATTACACTTAAATCAATTTGGAAAAAAAAAAATAAAAACTTTAAGTGAAACCTAAAAAAAAAAAATTATGAATCCCCCTGCGGGGGGAGAAGTGGAGTTCACTTCTAATCTGAGTAAAGAATATGAAGATGCTCTATTGATAATAAGTCAACTCACGAAAGAGATCGAAGAGCTGAAAAAAAACAAAATACTTTTAGTGACACAGACGGTTCATACACCAAAGTGAGACGCAAAAAACAAAACACAAGTGAAACAAGTGACAATGGAGAGCAGCAATTCATATGCACTCCTCGACCCAAACACCAGCAATTTCCCGATAGACACACGAGCAATGGATAATGAAGCAGCTTCGACCAGCAGGCTAGTGGAGACAATAAGAAAAAAAAACCAAGAGAGAACAATAAGAACGACAGGCAACAACAACAACATTATTGGCACACAAAATAAAACGGCGAATACAGTGATGCAAAAAAACAAACCGCCACCAATAAGAATATACAAAGAAGACAGTCGTGACATCAGCAAGCTATTGGACCAAAAACTCGGACGAGGTAACTTCCTAATTAAAAACATAGGCAGTAATAATTTTTCTGTTCAATTAAATAATAAAAAAGATCTTATAGTAGTTAAAGAAATTCTTAAAGAAACAAAATCAGAATTCTTCACATACACGCATAGAGAAGATAAACTAAACATTTTTTTTGTTAAAAGGCCTCAGCGCAAGCTTCAGCTTCGGACAGTAATGCTCAGAAACTCCGGGAAATACGGCACATTACGGACACACTGTCTCCTTTGAAACAATTCGAAGAAGCGACGTCCTTCAATGTCGTAGGTGCCAAAGATTTGGCCATGCTGCTTCGAATTGCAGCATGATGTATAGGTACGTAAAGTGCAAAGAACAGCACGACCCGGGTAGGTGTCGTGTGTAAAAAGAAGCAACAAAAGAGCAGTTGTCTTGCGTTCTTTGCCAGAAGGCTGGTCATCCTGCCTCATTTACAGGATGTCCTGTTTATAAGCGGCTTGCTGACTAAATGCAAACAAGAAAAAAAAATGGCGAAAGAACGATCAACCCAAAAGATTGGCATGATCAAGAACACAGTTAAGAAGGGTGTCTCATATGCTAGCGTTGCCGGAAACACTAGAATAGTTTGAACAACTATTTCGTCTTAGCGGGAGATTTGAACACGAGGCTCCCGACTTGGTTGGATTCCCGTGCCAACACAAAAGGTAACCGCCTAAGGGGCTTTATTGATGACAACCAAGTTGAGTATAAATTTAAATTCTACAGCCCAGTTACACCAAGTCGACCTTCGGATAACTCATACATAGATCTTTGCATTTAATTTTAGGCACACCAATTGGAGTAAGTTTGCTCGTTGTGCTGCGAGAACATATAATAGACAGCGGTCTTCTTCTGAGGTTTCTAACAATAGGAACCTTACGAACGAGGATTGTGACTTCTACATCTGGAATCTCAATTCCGTAGTACAAGAGGCGATGGAGTCGTCAGTACTAACGATGAAAAGTAGAAACAGGAACATGTTTCCTCAAATCAAGCAGATTTTCAAGCCTCGTGGCATTGTCCAAATTCCAAAACTCAAAGTGCCACTGCTCTCCGAGCGGCTCCTTTCTCAGGCCGGGATTAATCTCCAACACTGTCCCACAATCGACAACCACTACGTGGTTGATAGTGAAATAAAATAACTCAATCTTATTGGTTCCCATTTTGAGCCAGTCCACAAAATCGATCTCCCAAGTCGGAAATCTGTTGAGGTGACTGAAGAGCTACTGCGTTTTAATAACCAAAACAGTGACACTTTCATTCCACTCAGGTTTTCTGAGCATCTAAAAACAGACGAACTGATAACAGAACAGACAAGAAGCTACTACACAACACTTGACGAGCTCACAGAAATATTCAGAAAACTGAACAACAAAAAGTCATCTGGTTTGGATGGATGATCGAAATCATAAGGCAATACTGCGTAATTTTTAACAACTTGCTTAACAATTGCTACTTCCCAAACTGTTGGAAAACATCGAAGGAATTTCCGATAGTAAAAAAAAGAAGGATCCTTTAGATCTTTAGAACTATAGGCCAATAAGTTTCCTGCCTAATATTGGGAAGGTTTTTGAGGTAGTTGTCAGCAAGTCAATCTTGCTCACGTGCGAAAATAAGGAGATCATCCCGCGGAACCAATTTGGATTCAAAAGAATTCACTCGTCAGTGCATGCTATAACAAAACTTATTTCCGATATCAACCGGAACCTTAGCGCCAAAAGATGTACAGGTGCCTGTCTAGTAGATGTCGAAAAAGCCTTCGACACGGTTTGGTTAGACGGGTTAATATATAAACTTATTAAGTATGAATTTCCCCCCCACCTTATAAAGATGATCAGTTCAATGATACGCAAGAAGAGATTTGTTGTAACAGATAGAAAATACACGGCGACTAGAGTCTTCAAAATCGCCAATGGTTTGGCACAGGGCACAGTAACGGCGCCAATCCTCTTTAACATCTATACCTCTGAAGTACTTAGGGACATGGCTTCTTCGATAGCATTCGCTGATGATGTCATATTACACTCTCATGGCTCTAAAATCAGCGAGATACAGAATAATCTCCAAATAAAATTCGACAATCTTCAAGTCAAGATTGGAAGATCAAGAAAAATAGTTAAAAATGTGAAACCATACTGTTCTACACCCCAGTGTAATACAGACTTGAGACGCAATTGGCGAAACCTGGTAATAAAATCCTCGGATGGGCTTCGCATCGAGTCAAAGACTATTGTGAAGTATCTAGGTGTCCATCTGGATAAACTTTTATATTACAATGAACACATAAAGCAACAGCTCAAAAAAGCGAGAGCGGCATTTATGTCGCTTAAAAGCCTTTTTTACTCGAATCATCTGAGATCCGATGTGAAGGTCATTTGCTATCAAGCGTTTGTGCGTCCAATATTGACTTACGCGAGTCTTGTATGGTGGAACATAAATCCTTCTTACATGGAGAAATATCGAGCTTTCGAAAGAAAATGTCTTCGAGCTTGTTTACGAATGTACAGAAGTGCTCATTCCGATTTTCGGCATTATGTCAGCAACAAGACAATATTGGATGCTTCCGGTGTGTCCAGGATAGACAATGTTATTCTGGACCTTGTCAGAAATCATTTCGCGCACTCAGTGAAGGTTGTTGAGAACGAGTTCATATCGGGCTTGTTGTATCCTAACCCTGGTTACTTCAGAAACACATTGTCGAGTGGATATATACCACCTGAAGCGGTCTTGTATCTAGATGCACGCGGCTATCTACATATCTGATGCTAGTAATGTTCCGATTATATATCATGCTGCTAGAAGGGCCACATGCAAAAGAATCCTACATGTGCCGGTACACTCGGGTGATGGGGCTAATGTTTGGAGATACTGCATGAGCGTTCCTGAAAGGGATACTCTCGATACATGTAGATCAAATCGGGATAAATACTGGTGGCTTGATTGGGCTGAAGCTGACGCTTAAGTTAGTCTAGTATTAGTTTTTTTTTTTTTAGTATCATAGGTAGTTTTAAGTAAAAAAAAAATTAAATACGCAAAATAAATTTTTTTTTCCACATTTTTTTGTTTCTTAAAATAACAAAATGTTGAACAAAATGTTTCTTCAATTTATTTAACACAGAGCTGTAGCTAGCTTAGCACATAAAGATTTAATGTACTGCGTACCAATTCTAATGTGCTTTTGTACTTCGTTATTAAGATAGTTCGTAAGTATTTCGCTTGGTTTTGCTTAGTTTTTATTTTAAGAATATTGTAAATAGTGGAAATAAAGAAGTTAAAAAAAAAAACTCTTAAGAAACTGTCTCCTAGATTTCCGTGATAGATGTGGAGCCAAAACACATATGTAAAATAAGAATGGAATCACCACTTCATGATAACCTTTACACGCCTACGTACTGTATCCGGCAAGGGCAACCGCTAAACCTTGATCATCGTTACCATGTTCAATATCAATACACAATCCAGGTAACACCTTGCCTTAAAATCGGAAACAATCAGTACCACAATGCAGTAAGACGTAGATGACCAGTGGAGCGCTGTGAAAAATAATTGCGCAACTCATAAAAGGTTAAAAATTCACCACAAATGGCTATTGCTAGATACATGAAGACGGCTCGAACAGCAATCATGGCTCGGATTTCAGCGGCCTCAACCTTAGAGAGAATCGAATTGAATCGAAGAAGTAACTACAGCTTAGTATGAAATGTGAAAAAGTCAGCGGAAGAAGCAGCAAGTGACTGCCTATAACATCACTAAATACCTCACTGAGGACCATAAGTTCAAACAACAATCACTAGTTAGTTTGGATTGCAACCTTCTGATTTTGGATAGGGATCAGCTCCAGCCCAGAGGAGAGAACATTTCTTTACAGTCCTTAAACACTAAGATGATAATAATATATGCCATTCTCCCGGTAGGAGAGAAGATATTAGCTTAAATCATGTTAAAACTCTCGACGACAAATAGGCAGACATTTCAAGTCTATTTACGAGTAGGTTTGGTCATTATTGACCGTCTACCAGATTGATATTTAGGGTCCCTACATAAAATATAAATTCACTTATATATTTAGTAAGTTTTAAAATCTTAAACATTCTCATAAAGAATTTAACAATTGCATAACGAAAACTAATTGTATTGGCAATTCTAATTTAAAAACTTTCCTCCTGCGTTTTCTATTCATTAGCGCCATTTAAAATGTTCACTGATCTACCCTCATCCAGAACAGTCGCTCCATGTTAATCTAAGATGCTATAAGTCCCAATTTCGATAAAGGTGTCCTCTTTTTGAAATGATATGATTAAGTACCAGCTTCGGTAGCCTGCCTTCCATATAACTACATATATATCCAAAGTGCAGTCAAAGTGTAAAAGAGGAGGTACCCCAGTCTCCACATACAACATATAATATTAGGCGTGTTGTTAGGTAGGCGAAAAATTCGTTATAGCATGTATTGAAGAAACCATTCCACTTTCCCATACCTCGGCTCCTTTTAAAAGAATCGGTGGTGCTGTTGCTCAAAATATTTACTTTGCTTCCGATAGTTTTGCATTAATGTATTTTTCATATTGAGATTTACACTTATCAGAGCTCCTAGACATTTGTATTTTTTTCACTATTTCAGTGCGTTTACATTGAAGACCCCACTTTTCGTTGCGCGAATACCTACCGTTTCCGTCTCTGAATATCATCATTTTCGACTTTTCAATATTAATATTCAGGTTCCATAGCTTGCAGTACTCAGCTAGTCTGTTTATCATCAACTGCCTCTTGTTGATGGTATCAGAGAGGAAGACAATGTCGTCTGCATTGATAAGCGAAAGGATCTTTACTTTGTTCAGTTTAATTGCTAACTTCACAAAATCGGTTATGTCATTGACGAATAGGATAAATAGAAACGCCCTCAGTATGCAACCTTGCTTCACCCCCATTGATGTTCCAAACTCATCAGTAATAATTTCGCCAACCCAGATGTGTGGTAAATTGCTGTCGTACATTGCCCTTAACACGTTGATGGCTTTATTAGACATTCCTATTACGTGGAACTTATAAAAAAGCTCCTCGCGGTATATTACGTCGAAGGTTCTTTTGTTGGCTTTTTCAGCGAAAAAATTGTATCAATAGTTTCGTATTTATTTCTGAAAACCGATTGAAATCCTCAAAGAATTTTCTTATCAGAGACCCACTGAATGAGCCTTTTAAACAAAATAGCTCCGAACATGTTAGCCGATGTATTTAAGAAAGATATGTCCCTGTCATTACTTAAATCGTCATAGTCTCCTTTCTCTGTCAAAATTTGGACGGCTTTTACGCGTCTGCTTAAATGTTCCCTCAACTGTAATTTTGATCCAGTGATATTGGCATACATATTTTACAGCCTTGCAGAACTAGTTGATTACTTCAATGGTCTGTTCTTCGAAAGAAAATTTCTTTCTGTAACAGATGCTCCTGAGGCCCTTAATCACTCATCAAAGATGGTTTTGAGCACATTTCTGTTGTATTCACGCAGAAATCCCAGAGCTGCAAAAGACCTCTTAAACATTCAAAGTTAAACCACTTTTGTTTAGAATGTTCTTCTTAGAATATTCCTTATTGACTCATTCGGTGTAGCTTTCTTGATTATTTCTGTGAGGTTGGAAATACTTTTAGACTCGTAAGTGCTTCGTTTAGATCTCTCTGCAATAGTGTAGTTAGCATGTCTAGCGAATAAACTTCTATAAATTATGTACTTTCTTCTCCCTCCAAGACATGTGTTTCGAATTAGAAACACACATATACGAGTATCGAACTGCTTAATGCAATTAAAAAAATCGACAAAAATTTATTTATTTATTTTTTAGGCCTGCAATATTATAAGTAAGTATTGTGTTCTAAAATCTAATAATATATTCATACTCGTATCTCTCCGGCAGGCGGGAAATATTCATGCAGTTTCTGTGTGCACTCCCCTTAGGTTGTTAACCAAGCTGAGTGTAGCAGCTGTTTTTTTTTGTCACGGTGGTGATTTGGAATGTTTCTAACTTCAATTGAAATTGAGGCTGACATTTGATTTGAGTTTGACACTTTATGCGTACTCATTGTTTACATTTTCCCGATTTCCAAATTCATCCATCAAAATCTTATAATTGGAAGGGGATTTTTCAATTATCGCGTCTATAACATCCATGCGTTTCGCCTCCCCACACATCAATCCTGTTGATAGGTTCCATGAGAATATTTTTCCAGAAATGAAAAGCTTGTCCGATTTAAGGCTGATTTTCATCTGCGGATTGTTCTCATCGCCTGCAAAAGTTTGGATCAAAAAGATCCAAACTGCGCATGTTCCTGGAAAAATGGCTATGGATTTTAAAATTTGTTCGTACATCTTTGTCGGTAGCACTGTATGCAGATTCGATGTCGGAAGAAGGAAGATCTTGGTCTAGCAAACCAGCACATATCAATTTCACATTTGTTTGTTACGTTTTTTAATAGTCACGCTTTTCCTTCAATCCTGCTAGTTCTGAACAAATCTGTTGAAAGTTCGGTTTTGTGTCAGGTTCTTTCACGAGATCTTGTTTCTTTTCATCCAGTAAATTCTTATTGCGGTGACACCGAACTTAATATTGTGTGTAGCAGAAATAGATGTCTGAGAACCATCTTGAGGATTTGTTCATAAAATCGTATCTCCAACGACCAATTGTATAAGAGAACGAGACAGTAACCGACAGACACTGCTATGGATTTGCACACATTTTATACACTATGCAGTTAACATGCAATGAAATTCGCGGGACGCCTTCTATTAAACGCTTTGAAGTCCTCCAAATAAGATGGCGCACAGGCGTTGTTGACGGTCTATTTGAGCAGGCAAATTACAATAATATTTTAAGCAAAACACGTTTTCTGTTCTAGAATATAATCTCTTTAGAGATATTTTAAAAGTGTAAGGGCTATCATTACAATTATTACGATCTTCGCTTACACATCTGCAGAATGCAGTTCTCTGTTTATATGTGAATTAAATAAGTTAAAAACTTCGACGTCAACACTGACAAAGATACACTATAAATTCGTTTATTTGAGGTTAATAATACACCTAAATACACCTAAAGGGTTAACGAGCGATTTATTCACTTTTAACACCAAAATTACTATACTGTTTGACTTAATGAAAACGGTACAACAGCTGTTTATTCTATTCCTGTACTGAAACCTTCAAAAATATTCTCACAAGCCTGTGCTCCATTTCAGTTTCTAACAGATTTCTGAAGTAATCTTTGAGAAAAACGTTCAAACTTTCCCTCTTATCTACTTCTCCAAACAGCAAAGTGTTTTGGAAATATTCCCATATACCAATTAGTCGCTTTTTTCACTTCTTCTTCTATCTAAATTTCGTTCAAAACTGCAATTCCTATTCATTTTCGGAATCAAAACATCAATTAAAATGTATCTGGTGAGGCGAATATCGATTAAAGTCGATTCAAATTTGAAACAAACCATAAAACCTATTGACCGCGATAGATAACGAATTAAAATTTTTGTTTTATCTCTTTTTGTCGATTAATAATATCATCTAGATACATTTTTGAAATAGACAAAAACCAGTTCCATTCGACGATATTTTTGGGAATTTTTCCAAAAGCTAAAGCCGTCGGTTTGTTTACCAATGTGTCTTACACTCTAAGTCTGTACGAAGGCCGGATTGTCACATTATTCATTCGATATTATGAAGGGAATGAAATATCCGATACAAGTTTATGGTTACGGTTATGGTTATTTCCACAGCAGATACAAACATGCCATTCGCTGCATCTAAAAAGGTGCCCGGCAAACAACGACGAAAAACGAACATCGAATACGGCGTACAAAGTCAAGGTTTTGTCGCGCCCTGTCATTTTCGTCATCGACGAGATTCATGGTCGTGGTCAGATCAGATGTATAAATCCCGTCAATGAGATTACCAATATACCGATACCGGGTAATTGGCATCGAAGGGCATTTACATGTGTGCAACTCAAACACCTACCGCCACTGTGTGGTTTTCAGCTTCTTTCTTCACTTCTTTTTGTTAGTTTCTTTTGATCCGCGTTAAGACGATTATCTCGGGCGATATTGAATCTGAAATGTGGTTCCATTGATTTGATTTGATTGCTAAACGGTCCAAATGGATTAGTATTAGACAATACTATAGTACATTACGATCAATTGGAATCAGCATTAGGAAACACTCTCCGAAAATGGATTGTAACTCAAGTCTGGTTATCTGTACGAGTAAATCAATTTGCGAGCAATTCAAAGCCCCTTTGGCTGCAAGCTAAGTTTTTATCAGATTTCGAGACAAGCACCCACTAACTACTCCCCTCAAGCGGCCTCTTAAAACTTCAAATGCACCTTTGAGTTGGAAATTCCTGTGAAAAACCGCTGACTCATTTCGTGCCAGCAGTCAAGTCACTTGGTATGAGCCAGGTATCCTAGAGCTCGTTAAACTATTACCCTGCCAGAGTTCGATGGATATTTCTTAAGACTCCTCGAGACGCTACCTAATTATGTGTACTATCAGTATGTTGCCTGTAACTAATGAGTTTAATGAGCCAATTACGTTTGCGGAACTACGGCAAATTTGCATTTCAAATCTAGAAGTCGTCAAGTCGTCGGTGAGGCAATTCTATAGTCGAAATGGGGAAATAGATAGAAACCATATGAGATACAGATGTTAAGTCGTATTCGTATTTGGGTTAACATTGACTGCCGCTGCTACGGATAACTTAGGCGTTAAAAATAACAGACAATCCAAAAAAAAACAAACAACAACAACGGCCCAAGAGTACTCGTATTCGTATCTTAAGATTGTGTAATACTTAATGAGGCAATCGGAACGTTGAGTGAACCACTTGAACCGCACATTATTGTGGGCTGTTTCTTTTTTTTTTTTTTTTCTCTTTTTTGTGCCGGGGGCAATCGGTAAAGGTCAAGGATTAACATGGTTGAAGCTATGCAGTTTTTTTTTATTGGATTTTCCCCCTTTTTAACACTGCTCGAAGGGGGGAAACGACGTAAATATTTATTTGCTTTGGACCGTTTGTTGTATCTTTTTTTCGGAGATTTAAAATGAGGTGAATAAAAACTGATCGTAAACTGGTTGCAATCGGACTTAATCTGACAGCATTATCAATATGCGAGAGTGCATTTAAGTGTCAAGAATTATTGAAAGGGCTTGGGGTTGTGGTTTGGCCAGTAAATGGTGCTGTCATTAGAGACTTTTGGCATAAGTCGAATTTTTTGATGGACGAGGTTTTCGCGGGATCTTTTTTTTTGTTTGTATTTATCCTTAATTTTAAGCTTGTTTGCCAAATGGATTTGTGAGGGTAATGCCCCTTAAAGGGAATAACAGAAGGTCAGTGGACAGATTGGCTGGGAAAATACAAACGGGTGTGCCACCTGCTTTAAGCTGCACATGTAACAAATCCGATTGGGATGATGCAGTCAAGATGTGATTGAGCAGCGAGATAAATGAAACCGTTAAGGGAAACCCATAAAATCTGTAACCCTGCTAAAGTCTGAGGATTATGACCGACGAATGGCACTTAATATTCAATGATAAGACTTAAAAAGTTGAGTGAAATCAATGCGTGAAAAGACATGCGTATACCCGAATACGAATAGTTATAGGAGAATAAGGTCAATTTTTCCAAGGAAACCATACAAACAATTTTTTAACTTTAAATTGCAGGTAATCCTTTAATCCACGGTAGTCCTGGTCATAAGCCATCTATCCTCTCCGGCTGGTCCACAGGCCAGGTGTCGTCAGCTACACATTGCAAACCTTCTAAAAGTCCAGTTTTCTAGGGTGCTGTGATATGTGATCATCCCCTACGCGTTGACTTTTCGATGTAGAATCGAAAATTCTTCGGATTACTAGTGTCAATATATAGAAATACCAGATATTCGTATACGTAACATTGACAGCTCGTATATCGGTACCTATCTTTCTTTCCTCCCTTATTTTCCTGAGCGCTACTGTAAAAAAAAAGTAAGTTGTCATTGAATATCTGGCTGTTTAAGTTTTGCTTTACCGACAGCAGACAGCATTACATTCCACTCTGTTAGTACTTACCCAATTAGTTACATATGCTGCTAATATCGGAGTTTGATGAGCTCAACATACGCTGGTGTTCCCGTTCTAAAGCCAAAGAGCAGGGACGTGAGTCTTGGAAGGAATATGCAGAGAGTTATTGTCGTAAGCAAAGGAATATATTGGATTAGAAGTGGCAGACAAGAGATCATTAGTAAAGAGTGTCGGAGACAGAACGGAGCCTTGTGGTACACCAGCAGATTTGAAAACATTTAAGGCGACTATCTGCAAATTCTGTCAAATGCTTTTGAAATATCATGTGTAACTATGTTACTCTTGTCAGATTGGTGTAGACTTTTGTTTTACTTTTCTGTAATACATGCCATCAAATCACCAGTGGACACGTTTGCTATCGAAACCGTTCCACCGATCATTAAAAAGTTTTCATTTTTGGAGATATTTCATGCGCTCACTGTTTATCATCGTTTCCGTGAACATAGAAGAGAAGGAGATAAGTGCAGTGGAATAGAGAACAAGATTCGACTATTTTCCATATACTCAAAATGAGTGAGACTGATAGAAAAGCTTACGCAGTAGCTTTGTTGGCGTGGAAGTACACGAAGGTGAGACACATTTGGACCAGCGATTTCATCTATATAGAGGTCTTTGAGTACTCTTGCGACTACACGAGTACAAAAGTAGACTCCTCCCATATTTTCAACCTGCTCAAGTGTAAATGGATACATGATACATGAGATTGTCCTTGTCCAAAGAGCTGACAGCTTGAATGTCGTTATAAATGAACACTGGGATGCAGGATGATGCCATTTTTATCTTATTATTATTTATATTATTCCTGAAAAATATATCCTCATCTTGCATTTGTGACAAAACATAATTTCTTCTACATATTAGTTGACGTCTATTTCTTCTAAATAAATGTCCATTTATGACTTTGGTTCCTTACACACTTTAATAACTATGCCATTGAGGAGAACTTTGTCCCCTACTTTCAAAGCAGATAGAAGTTTTGCTGTTCTGTCGTAATTTTTTTTGACTTGTTTTTGATTATTTTCTATCATTGTTCTATATCTGTCGCAATCAACCAGCGTTGGTTTCAATTGCTCCATATGATGGGGTATTTTAGATCTTAGGTAACTGAGCTGGTGTGATACCAAACGAATTAGGTGTATTACGTAAGTTAAGTAAAGCAATATATGGATCAGTGTTCGATTGTCTACACTTTTTAATCATTTTCTTTACAGTTTGTATTGACCTCTCTGCCAATCCATTTGCCTGTGGAAAGTGGGGGCTACTTGTCTTATGACAAATACCTCAATCTTCAAAAAAAGAATGCATTTCAGATGAAACGAACAAAATTCCAAACTTGGAAAATATATCTTTTAGTTTTTTAATAATTCCTGCACTAGTACATGTTTTTAATTTGCAATAATCTATATATTTTGAGTAATAATCCACAATTAAAAGGAAATTCTCATTATCCATTTGGAAAATATCCATGCCGATGGTATCCCAAGGTAATTTTGGAATATCATGTGGGTTGAGTGGTTCTTTCGGATTGTTATTTCGAAATTTTTGACAAATTTCACACAAATCTATAAATTTTATTATGTCGTAACTGATTCCAGGCCTATATATGCAGGATCTGACTCTTCATTTCATGATTTCCATTCCTACGTGCCACTCATGCACAAGAGATAAAATTTTGTGTCTTAACCCTTGGGGCACAATGACGTTGTTGCCCTTAAAGCACAACCATTCTTGAAAATATATTTCATGTCGGATAGGCCAAAATGGTAATAAGGATATATCAATAAGACGCCTATGTTCAGGCCAACCGTCATTAACATACTTTTTAAGTAGTTGGAACGTCTTATCATATGTGGTGCTGTCCTGAATTTCCTTAAGCCGTTCTTCAGAAATAGAGAGGAGTGTCGTGGAAATGCTCCCGAGTTGAACATAAATTTCTTTTTCACTTTTCAAAATTTCTGTATTAGGGAGCGAGTGGGGCTCTTGAAAGTGTGTCTGCTAGCCACATAAATCTACCTGGTTTATAACTAACATGTAAATCATATATTTGAATAGAGCGCATCATTCTTTGGAGACGAGGTGGAACATTTGCAAGCGATTTTTTAAAAAGACTTATTAAGAGTTTAGGATCGGTTTCCACAGAAATTGTCTGTCCATATATATATTGATGAATCTTCTGACATCCGAAAACAATGGCATATAGTTTCTTCTCTATCTGCGCATACCTTGTTTGACATTTTGTGAATGTTGTTGATGCAAAAGCAATGGGCTTTTGATTTTGTTGCAGCACTGCGCCAACAGCAAACTGAGATGCATCTACTGACAAAACAATTGGCACCTCTGAGTAAAAATAGGATAAACTTGAGGAGAAGCTATAGCTTGCTTCAAGTTATTAAACAATTTTGTGTGGTTCTCAGTCCAGTTCCATATCACATTCGTTTTTAATAAATCTCCTAACACCTGAGATTTTTCTGACAAATTTGCTATAAATCGATTTAGATATGTGAGCATACCTAAAAATCTTTGTACATATTTTTTGTTTTTAGGGGCTGGCATGTGGACAATTGCTTTTATTTTACTGTAATCTGGGCTAATTTCACTTTTGTTAAATATGTGTCCAAAATATTTAACTTCGGATACACATAACTGAGTTTTTTCCTTATTAAATTTCAGTGCCCTCTCTAACATGGCACAAAGACGTTTATCATGTTCCTCTTTAGTCTTACCGCAAATCAAAATATCATCTAGATAAATTGACACATCAAGATCAACCATGATACGATGAAATATTTCCGGTGCTGCATTTGGTGTATTAAACGTACACAACCGACTACTTTCTTCATCCAACGGAATCATCCAGAATCCTTTGTTAGCATCCAGTACTGAAAACACATTTGACCCTTTTAATTTATGTCTAATTGATCCCAACGTTGGGAAAGGATAGTGGGAACGTTTTATAGCAAGATTTAGTTTTCGAGGATCTAAACAAACACGAATGGTTTTGTTTTTCTTTTCCACTAACACTAAAGAACTCACAAAATCCGTAGCACCTTTGTTTTCTTTATAACCCCTGATAATTCCGTTTTGTTTAATTCATCTATCAACAGGTTATGTAACTTGAAGTGCATTTTACGAGGTGGGTCAATACTTGGAGCAACTGTTTCTAATAAATCCAACTTACACTTCATACTAACACAACCTATACCTTCAAATACTATTTCATATTTATTAAAAACATTAAAATAACTTATTGAAACCCTGTCAACATGCAAAAATTCTTTATTAATGGCACAATTATCAGGATTAATAAAACCAAGGCGAATACAATCATTTAAGCCAATAATTGACTTTGCGTTTAAATTTGTAACCACGAATTCTAAATTATAATTTACATTCGACTTCATGCATTTAAGATCTAAGTTACGAGTACATTTTCCAATAACAGGAATATTTCCTCCCCCAAAAGAGCTTAGCTTTACTTTACAAATTTTGATTTCCTGATCACATATCCCCAAATTCTTTAAAGTATTATAAGAAATTAAATTAACCTGTGCATCAGTATCTAACTGACACTGCAAAATTTTATTTAACATTAAAAACTTTTCCGTCCAAATGCATTTTGAATAATTACTGAAACCAATTTTATTTATTACTATTGCATCTAAAAAATACTCATCGACATCTCCGTTTGATGAACTTCACAGCTCTTGTTAATTGACGTTTCTGCTTGCAAAGTCCTCACATTTTTCTTCGATAGGCACATGTTGGCAAAATGATTCAGTTTACCAAATTTGTTGCAAGTCTTACCCATTGCTGGACAAACTAAATGTTGATGTAGGTATCCGCACTTAGAGCACATTCGTGTTGACGACGATGTTGATTTGGTGCTGTTGTTATTGTGTTGACTGAGCAGTTGTTGCGATGATGAACTCGTACTATTGATGAACTTGCTATCCGCTCTCCGCTGTTCTCCCGGGTTGGGTGTTTTGTGTTGGAGGACTAACACATCGTTGGCCTGATGTGTATCACGAGACACGAGACAGTAATCTGTCGTTTGCTGCTTCATACGCTTTTACCCAGTTCTTCTAATCTCGTGAGCGCAAGGCTTTCTTGCGTTAATAACTTCTCTTTAAGAACCTCATCGACGATACCAATGATGAAAACGTCTCTTAATATTTCTGATTCATTTGAATATTCACATGCCGCTACCAATAGTTTTAACTCCGTTAAGAAATTGTCAAAGTTTTGGTGTGGTTTTTGTCTATTACTCAGAAATTTATAACGGTTGTATACCAAATTTTTTTCGGCGCAATATGATTTTGAAATTTGTTTAGCACATAGTTAAACGGTGTATTATTACTCAATTTAAAAGTATTATAGAGTTTGATGCCATCGTCTCCAATGCTATTGAGCAATATAGCAACTTTTCTGGGATCAGTTCCTTCTCCTTCTAACCCGATTGCTAATATATACAATTGGATTTTTTGTTCCCAAAATGAGCACTCTTCAAATAAATTAGGGGCTTGAAAATTAAATTGTTTCAGCACTTTGACACTATCCATCCACCATCCACATTTGAATCAATATTTTATTAATACCGATTTTACAATCACACTCATTCAAATCTGACACCATGTTACACTTTTAAGATTGAGTTCAAGACTGATTTATTCATGCATAAACAAAAAAAGAGAATACATAAAAAGACAGTACTTCACAGAGAACATATTTGTTATTATAGTCTACGCGAAGATATAGTACATTCAGCAAGTATGGGAACCATGTATATAACAGTAGAGATGCTCATGTCTATAATGTTTGCTATCTTTGGAGCACTGTAGTATTCCTGGCGTAACATTTTAGAATTAATTGTGGTAGATTCTGATGTTGTTCTCTTTCACGTTCTGCAGATGTAATCCCTTCAGAATTTACTGGCTTGTATTAGGATTTGTATACTTTTGTTGTTCCTCTTACCTTATTACCATAAGCTTCAAAACTCAACTCTAAGGACAAAAGTCAATTGAAGTTTAGTTTATCGAATGCATCATCTATTTTGACTGCGAGATGACTAAGAATGCTCGACCGGCACTTGACCCACCAACCTCATATAATTAGAGGCGTGGTTGTTTCGATTTAATTGTTCCTTTTTTTTTTAGGTCATCATTGAATGGTGGTCATGTCCTTAGTAAGAAACTCGAATCTCCGATAATTGATAGGCTGCATGGTCCTAGGTTCTAACAGCAGCTGTTTTACTTTTATTTCCCTTCTCTGACCGTGAGTAGAAAACCATTTTAAATCTTTAGAAGAATACAAAGTCTTAGGCGGCAGAATAGTTCACTATACGGCAAATGTTCCTACTAGGAAGGCAATAACCTCAAAACGATAGTCAGGTAAGCAACAGTGTGAAGCCCGCCTTCATTATCTATTGTTTAACATCTAAAAGGGGTAGCTGAGGGCGGAGTTACTACCCCGTTCTCATCTATGTGAATATTGCGTCTCTATTCACTAAACTATTTTAACTATTTTCGTCTTATATCCACGATGTTTTGCAAAATACGATCGTTTTAAGCTTTCTGGTGGTCGGTTTCGTCAAGCACATCGCATTTGGTTTTTCTCTCTATTCCGACATACTGTTCAATGCGATTTAACATGAAGAAGAACCAAACATTTGACAGATGATCCGTCACTTTCACAAAATGCCTAAAACAACAAAAACGCCACATTACTATGAAAATGAGAAACCTTATCCGCCATTGTATATTTTAAAGTCCTGAAACTCCCTAACCCTTAAATATGTATCTACATTCCAATCAAATAAAAAATCTCACACATTTAACCAGTTCGTTGACAGAGTCATATCGAGCTCGACAGTTTTATAGAATCACGAGTAGAAACCATAAAGCTGTACCCTTTAAAAGTCTCAAGTCTCGTTGATGTCAGTTCTACAAATTATCTTCGTCACCCAGTCCTAATCAGTGCCATTACATCAATCAGAAACTGCCTTATTTGCTCGGATTTAATATGTTTTCGCTGGTGAATCCGATACATTCCCATCCATCTGATCCTTTCGATTTTTTATTTATTTTTTATATTTTTTACGTCACCTTATAACATCCGTATCTTCTTCTTTATAAAAAAAATCCATTAACGAAAATGAAAATCCCAGAGAAAAAATGAGATATCGAGAAAGTATCTGATCGATGTAGCCAGCCGTCCTGCTGCATAAATTATTATCATTATCATCCTCAATACAGCGATCGGTTACGACTTCATTAAAAGTGTCATTTTACGACCTTCTCATCGACAGGCCAATCAATTATCGAGATACCTACCGCGATGAGCATCTCCGGACAGCTCTGGAGGTTATGCAATTTAGCGCTACTAAATTAAAATTTTTTGGTGTTGGTTCATCTCTAGACTTTTAACACACGTGTCCCCGCAATGATTTAATAAATTGGAAAGTGCCGAAAGTGATAAGTCTATGAGATGTGAGATTTCTCAAAAATAAAAATAAAAATCAATCATTTCGTTTTGATTATCGGATAGAGCAAGTTCTGAGACGATTTGATCCGTAAAGATGTGAAAAGTGGTTCCATAGCAGACAATGCTCAAAGGGCTTCTAAATGAAAGCAATCGAATTGAAATTAAAAGTGTAATTAGGTTTTGATCATCACTTACGTAATAAGTGTCGAAATACTTAATTTAATTTGTACGCTTAAACTTATAAACGTAGATACGTGTTTTTCATATAATTGAGTTCGAACTTGCTTCAAACTTTTACTGCCCTGTAAGTACTGATCGATTTTGTTAAAATTAGAAGATATCCGTTGCATATACTAAGTCAGAGTCGGGGTTCAAAGAGTCAAAGTCCTGCATCTTTTTCCAAAAATATAGGTTAAAAGGTCTTCGATACAAATTATTTCCGACGAGAAAATGGGACAGAATAGGCAGGGCAATTTCTGCATAGATATCCCATACACCGCCAATGTTTAATGTCATTTAAGATGAATTTGATACCAGGAAATAAATTGTCTTATTATAACTACCCACGACCGCAAGAAAGTTGAAATGATGTACTCAAAGCGGAATATTCCACACAGCCTACTTAAACAGATTACTATTAAAAACTCCAACAATTGTGAGCCCTCATTGTAAGACTTCCAGACGACCTCGAATACGTCAAACACCTTTCCTATCCAAGAGCTTCCTATCACAGATATTTTCTCCTTTCTGTATATATTTCAACATCCGTTTTTGTCGAGGACTGTTAGCAATAAGTATCTGTTGGTCAACCTAAATACGAAAAATGACGAAAACCCGTTTCACCGAATTCTCAGATTTTTGGAATGGTTCGGAAAATGACGAATGACCAGAACTTAGGTTTCTTGCACATGCTGATATATGATACAATATTATCTCTTGAGCAAATCACTTCACAAAAGAATTATACGGGGTAGCTGCGGTAGATCAGTACGCCATCGCACGTGTTGTTGATATTAGCAACTTTTGAAGTTTGAGTTGAAACAACCTTCCGAGATGCATTGGTTATGCGGTTAGTTCCTATATCAGCACCACCATCATACAGATTTCGGGGTAAAATCTAATATAAGGTACAGTGGATCCTACCTGTGGTATATATAAACAAGTTCTTATCAGCCGCAAGCCACCCCATGTATCTTTACATTCAACTTTATGTTCACGAGGCTTCTCTATTCTATGGCGAGTAATGAAAAGAGAAATCCAGAAAATATGTATATCCTTTGACTGACTCAACAATTAACATACACTTCACCTGTATGCCGCATAGTCTTCCAATTTAGTGACATTTATTGGTAAAGGAGTAAGAGAAATCCACTCACTATGCCAGACCAGCCAATGGAGGCACATGCCAAAACTGAAAGAATCCATCTGGTGTGATGTCCTGAGTCAAACTTGAACCTGATTGACTCGAGTTTATGATGGACATTTAAAGGCAATGGATCTCTTGAATATCATCATGGGAAACAAATCGACTTTACTGATTTCTATCACATGACGCTGACGCTGAATGAACCCAATGATTAAGTTGCTTTATCAGCTTTCTGAGTGCGAGTATGATAGACAAAAGACTTAAACCTTGTGAATTACGAAAAGATCTTGCATGCAGTCTCCAGGATCTTTCGGTCCTGCTCTATTTGCTCTCTTCGTAGTTCATTTGTGATGTTCGAACACCACGTTGCTTGAGGCTGCCCTCTTCACCTTAGACGTATTAAAATTTGCAGTACTTTCCGGCCAATATGATCTGCTGACCTCTTCATGACGTGGCCATAACACTTGAGTCTGACTTCTTTCAGCTTTTCCACTACAGGTGCTATTTTGAAGCTATCATACTTATTGTTGATTTTGCCCAACCTTGTGACGCCTTGTACTTAGTTTATCGTAGTTTGTTTTCTTTGTGGTTCAACACTCTACAATGTAAACAAAACTGGTTTATTGCTGCGTTGTACACTTTGCCTTTTGTTTTAACTGACATTTTTAGATCGCATATAACACCAGACATAGAGCGCCATTTCATCCAGGTGGTATTAATTCTGTGAGTCACATCCGCATCTGAATGAAGCATGTAACCCAGATATTTAAATTCCCCAGGAAGAGCGATGTCATCTGCATACAGTATACACCATAGCAATGGTATTTTAATTTTATTGGACAGATTGAAGAGAGCTGGACTTAGGGCAGAACCCTGGTGGACACCTAAGCTAATCTCAAAAACTTCGCTAAACCCAGCCAGGCTTTTGATCCTTGCGGTGATATTAGTGCTCATATCTTTGGGGATATCAATGTTCTGGTGCGTTTTTGCCCCTTGCGGCTTGCCAGACAAGTTTACGCGGTACACAATCGAACGCTTTTTCCAGATCGATAAATAATGGGTATAGGTTTAATTTGTTTGACCGATATTTTTCCGTTAATATTCTTGTCGCCTGTATTGCATCTATCGTCGATTTCCCACTCACAAACCCAAATTCGTTTTCAGTAATACGAGTAGATACTATGTCTGATAGCCTTTTGTTTATAGTTCTCTCCCATGTTTTTAATGTGTGTGAAGTAAGTTTGATAGCACGGTACCTACATCACCTTATTTTTATAAAAATGAACGAGAAAGCTTTTCATACAGGAACCTGAAGTTTTGTCCCCATATACATATAAGTTTATTATATAACTTGGTAAGTTATTTAAGGCCAGTGCCGCCCGTGAGCTACCAAACTTCAACCGGTATTCCACCTGATCCAACAGCTTTGTTTTTCTGCATCTTCAGTACAGTTGTCTTCACCTCTTTGTCTGTTATTTGTGGTATTTGAGCCTACTGTTGGAATCAGGTTCTTCAGCTCACTACTCGTTCAGGAGTTTTTCGTAGTATTGCTTCCAAAGGCAGTTTATAGATTTACTTGTGGCTAACAAATACTCATTCTCGACTTTAATGTGTTTAGTTCTCCTTACACGTATGTCAATTGTGGCCCTTTGACGGGTTTACGCTATTTTGTAGATGCCGTTTACATTAGCCGCGTATCCTATATCTTCATAGAACTTATTTGTAGCTCCGTGCTTGGTGACCTATCTTTTCGCCAGGGCCTTGGCAGTTTCATATACTTGGTGGTCTTGCTCTTAGTTTGATTTTTGTTATATTTTGACCATAGTATCTACCATATGATTTTTGATTTGGGAAATTAGATTTGTGCTGTCAAGGGTTTCTTCAAGGTAAACAGGGAGACTAAAACACGATGCTAGGTGGTTACTGCTTCACCCGGAATCACCTTGGAGTCATGAAAACTTTTTAGTAACATGAAGCCAATATGAGTTTCAGTACTTGCACTTTTGTATGTAGCCAGGTGTTTTTTCTTGAAGAAAGTGTTGATAATAGACAGGTTATACGAAATTGCGAGGCTTAGGATATCGTTAATTCAGGTTGACATATCTTAGGTCGCCATGGACTTCTCCAATGCGACCATTCAACTCTCCACCAACATATTTTGTTTCACCTGATGGTGTTGACTGTAGAAGATCATCGTGTTTTCTTGGTCGTAACAACCTACTTGGTGTGCATAGGCTGAAGTACGAGAAGATACGGCTTCAAAACTCTTATATTGCTGGATTTCCAGCAAGAAGATCGATGAAGCCAAATATATGACATTTAAATATATTTTAACTCTTAAGATAGAGCAGCGCTCCAAAGGCAGGATTGGAGACCATCCCTGATCTGCTGCCCTAAGTCTCACGAATCTGCAGCTAAAAGTTGGAAAGGCATGCCTCAATATTATCAAATGAATTGTATATTGTCACTAATCCGTATTGGACAATGACTTTGACCATTCTACTGGATTTTCTTAATGAGATAGGAAGGAATGAAAGAGGAATCAAGAAGTAGAGCACTCTTCACGAATGGAATGATGATAGTTACCGACACTGGCAATTTCTCCTGTCATCTGAACCTACGATGTTCACTTTGACTTTTGGACTACAGTAGTAGTGGAGCACTATTATAAAATAAAAAAATTACTGAAGGATTCGACGACGGAGTTCTTCTCCTACACCCCGAGGGACAAACTGCAAACAATGCTGCTGAGGGGATTAGAACCGTTGACTGATACGGAGGAGCTCCTTGCACTGCTGAAACAGAAGAAGTGCGAAGGGCTCCAATTCGTGGGGGTCAAGCCTTTCACCACAGTCAGAGCCAAAAGGGAGAAGCGGCAACTGCCGATTTTCCTGGTCCAGCTAAGTCCTACCAGCAATCTGGTTGGTCTAAGGAGTATTAAAGTCCTAGACTACCAGGTTGCACATTGGGAGAAATTAAAGAGGAGCGAAAACATTTTACAATGTGTTCGCTGTCAAAGGTTCAGACACGCCGCGTCGAACTACGAAATGCAGCTTCGATGCGTGAAGTGCGGAAAGAACCACAATTCCGAGGCATACGCTCTGGGTAAGGACGGAGCGTCTGAAAAAAGCCAACTCTCTTGTGCTTTATGTAGGAACACAGGACACACCGCAAATTGTCGGGGTTGTCCCAAATTCCAGTACATCAAAAGAATAAGTCTGGCCCGGCAGCAGAAAGTGGAAGTGAAACATGTACTTGTGCCTGCCTGATTGACTTCGATACCGTGTGGTTAGAAGGACTCTTTTTCAAGCTGGACAGGTTGGGCATTAGTAAACCACTGCTGTATATTCTTTTTG
The DNA here is from genome assembly GCA_949129095.1 of Volucella bombylans. Classification (NCBI taxonomy): domain Eukaryota; kingdom Metazoa; phylum Arthropoda; class Insecta; order Diptera; family Syrphidae; genus Volucella; species Volucella bombylans. The sequence goes on along the minus strand of OX422140.1, from coordinate 169,776,694 downwards.
ATATGCTCTCCAGTAGACAGTTCATCGTGAAGAATGGCGATGTAACTTCTGCTGGAACACATTTAACATTAAAACGGTCTGCAACAAGGTGCGGCAAATTCGCCGATACCTATACAACATTTAAAGTCATCTGATAGCTTCACTTCACCATGCCACAGCGTACGCAGACGACACAATCGCGTACAGATCGGGTCCAAAGATTGAGGTCATTAATATACTTTTGCAACGTGACTTCGACAAAATTAAGCGATATTGCGATGACTGGAAGTTGAAAATCAACTTTCAGAAGTCAGAAACCATTCTGTTTAGGACGCCTTTGTCTGGGGCCTCTAGGGATACCAGAAAGAATTGACTAAAGTTTTCGATCGTGGGGCAACACGGCAGTTACTTGCTTGTCGGAATGTAGTCAGATATCTAGAGAAGGGATATGGCTAGATCAATTTCTGTATTTTAACAAATATATAGATGTTGCTCTGGCCAGAGCCAAAGGCGCTTTTGCACTTACAAAGAGACTGTTTTATAACAGGCAAGTCGATGCGAGGGTGAAGGTAATCACCTTATCAGGCCCTTATCAGGCCCATGCTTGTATTTGGATGTCCCGTGTGGTTCAACGTGAGAGCAAATTTATTGGAAAAGATTCGGGTGTTTGAGAGGGCTTGTCTTTGCTTGTACAGAACACCAGAATCTGAGTACATAAAATTCTATCCTAATGAGGTCTTATACAATAGGGCAAACCTAATAAGAGTGGACAATTTCGTCATTAAGTTGACTCGACGGCACGTTGCAAGAGCAATGACCTCATCGAACAACCTGATCTCCGGGGCTTACTACTCCAATTATATGTATCACAAGAGAGTTCGCTTTGACGGCTTTATTCCTTATGACGGCTTTATGCCTGATCCAAGACAGATTGGCGGTGCCGCTAATCTTCCACGTTGCTCGAATAGCTTCTGACAGGCAACTCAACTACGACAGATACGTCGCACATGGTGGTCGCGGAGTCGCGACATGAGGGATGTTGCTCGGCAGCGCCAACAATTTTGATGGCTAGTTGAAGGAGAGGATGATTCGATGTTGAACTCCTCCAGTGATAGTTAGCTTCATGTGAAGCAAGGTGGGCCAGCCTAATTTTTTTTTTAGCCGTGGCCGGCTTACATAGTTTTAGGTAGGTTTAAGTTAGATTTTAAGAAAAAAAATATATAAAAACAAAGAAAAAATAAATAACAAAAAAACCAATATATATATATATATATATACATATATTTATATATTATGTGTATATAGTATGTATATATATAGTATGTATATATATAGTATGTATATATATAGTATATATTATGTATATATATTATGTATATATGTACGCATGCATTAGATGTAAGTAAAGTAGGTTAAGATTTATTTTTTAGGTAGTTTATAGGTTTAGTTTTAATTTTTATAGATAAAAATCCAGACACTAAGTTTTTTTAATTGAAATTTATTTTCTTAGCTTTAATAAATGTAAAAATAAAATTAGATTGTAAGATTCTTTGCATTTGGTCAGCCAACCATAAGAGGTTCATCTGCAGAAAATGAGTCGGGCATTGCAAAGCTCTAAATTTCATCGCCGAACTCGGGTAAGCCTCCTTGCTCCTAGATGAAGCTTCCTTCTCTGAGAGAGAGCTGGGCATGTGCAGAGTAGGTGGGGGATTGTCTCCTCCTCTTCCTCGTCCATGCAGCTTCTACAGAAATCGTTAGTAAAAGCGCCAAGCCTTCTTGCGTGCTTGCCTATGAGGCAGTGTCCGGTAATGACACCTATTATGGCGCTGAGATGTTTCCTATCTAAAAGGATCAGACACTTAGATCGACTCAGATTCAGCCTTGGCCAGATCTGTTTGGTCGCTAGACATGTTTGTCCAGCAGTCCACCTAAGGTCTGTTCTTTTATTGGCATCTAGCTTTAGTGTTAGTTTGCACGTAGCGATTGGTATACCTATACTACCTTTGTCCGGTAGGATAGGTAGAGTGGTTCCAATTTTGGCGAGTTCATCGGCTCTGCAGTTCCCTGCAGAAACACATAAGAGTCTCAAGGAAAATAAGTCGCAAAACTGGAGTACAGCCCAACGTGACACACGAACCATCTCACATCCCTGACTTAGAGACAAGGTTAAGATACACACTTTCCAGTACGCATGTGCCTGACATAAATCGGACATGGACCTTACCTTCCCGCTAGCGACTACTTTGCATAGAGACTCGAGAAGTATTTCATAACTCGAATTTGTGCTTGTTTTTATCTAAAATCATCACACGTCCCAAGCGCTGCTGGCGCAGTCTTACTCAACAAGTCAATGTCGTAGTTCAGATACCGACTTCAGTAGCAAAAAGTAAACCAAAATCGAATAAAACTCGTCTTCTCTATGTTGTAGCATCATCATCATCAACATCGTATAAAATGAAGGCATTGCCCTTTTTTGGCGTCTATCTGCTCTTCATCATCGTTTCACTTCACCTTCGTCTCTTTTGCCGTTTTTCGGCGGTGGGTTTCTCAATTTCATTTTGTTACCGTTTTTCATTCATTCAACTGCAAAACGGCTAACAACAACAACGACACCATCTACACCAGCAACAGCCACGATAGCAGCAACAAAGTGGCAATCATGTTACGATAATCGTTCGATCAAAATCCGTTGAAGAGGATCGATCATTCACGGATACAATTTCGATCGATGTCTGATCGTCGCTGAGGTAGGGTTAGGAGTATCTGTATACATAGTACCTAAGATATCCGCAAACAACTTTTGTTGGCCGCTGTTGTTGTTGTTCCCGAATTGAGTAATAACAGTAGAGTGCAAACGCATGCGTTCACTTCCTTCGGATGTGAGGGTATCTTGACCATATTTGAACCAAAACCGATTAGGTAGGGGACAACAGTTGATAGATACGAGTAGTATGTATATATATGGATGTAAATAGGTGCAAGCATTTTGTGATGTAATCATTGGCGGCTGGTGTTTGGTGTTCGAAACCCATTTCTCATCGATTAATGGCCAATTAGTTGTCGAATCGAATTCAGCTGGTGCGCCGGTGACAAATCATCGAAACTAATTGCTTCAACAGTCAATAGCCAGATGCACATGTCGTCGATAATCCATTGGATCTTTGGGCGAATTAATTGGCTCACATCTGAATTCATTAGGTTCCATGTTGAGTCGATCGTCCTCGGCTATGACAAATGTGCGCAATGTTCATTTTCGTGTGGCCAAGTTGGAGAACTTGAAAGCAAACAGTATAGTTGCCAACAAGGAAGAGAAGATACACATTAGATAGTCAGCCGAATAGTGAGAAATGTGTGCGCATGCTTGCACAACAACACCAAGCGTTACGTTTTCTTTTCACACTTGTGATTTTTTTTTTTTTTTTTGTTTATTTGGTTGAGTAATCAATTGTGGCGGACTGGACCTCTGAATGGCTTGCACTATCCATTTCTAAGATCGGGACTATGTTGTGTGGTAACTTCGAAACGCAATGGTCATAGCGAAGCTAAGACGGATCCTTTGTGCCAGGGAGAAAGTGAGAGTCGGATTTGGGCAACAATGTTGCAAATGTTTGTACTTCTGTTACCCATAACGCAAGAGGAGTCTGCGATCCAAAATGGAAAACCTTCGATTGGCCATTTATGGAGCATGGATGTAAAAGGTGTTTGTGCAATTCGAATTCATAAGTCTTATGAGTATCTACAGAGAGAGAAATGGGTTTTTCATTGGAGACATGCAATTTATAAACACATGCACTGGAATAGCGTTTTAACAATGATCCAGTTGATGATGTGTGTTGTGAAATAGAAATGGAATGGTCCTAATTACCGAGTTGCGTCATATAAAGAAATCTAAGATAATGCAGCTATCACTAGGGACAGAAAAACTCGGACTGACAAGATTTAGATAGGAAAACAACTAAGGCGACGAGACTTGAGTGAAAACCTCATATTTGATAAGTAAAGCTAGCATGCAGCGAAATACGGCGGCCCATTAAGCATGTAAGGAAAGTCCTCCCTTTGCAATTACATACATACACGTATGTGTACTGCAAGTTGCCACTGGGAAGGTGTAAGTACCAATAAATTCCGGTAAGGTTGGTTGCATAGCTAAGATAACAAATAGTTTCAAAGATCATGGATGTGCTCGTTGATATGCGCAAACGACATGGCATTAATTTGGCAATATTCGAATTTATTGAACATAGTCTCCTTCTAGAGTAGATACTATTATTCCAGTGCCGCTCTAACCTTTCTATGCCTTTCTTATACAATGATTTGTCCAACCCTTCAAAATACGCCTCAGTTTCAGCAATCACGTCCTAATTCGAGCCATATTTCCTTCTGGCGAGCATTGTTTATAGATTTTCGATCCATGTCTCATCCATTGTCTATGTGACATGAAAGAATTCTTTCAAGTATGTCGCTTAAATAGCTCCAAACAGCGTTTTGAATCATCAACACGTTGTTGTGTTTGGTCCAAACGCGGTACCCACATCCAGCAGAGCTTTCGCATACCCAAATACTCGTGCAAAATATGATGTAAACGTTCTATTGATATCCTTACGATGTCAGGTATCTCACGCACTTTCGTTTTATGGTTGTGGATTTTTTTTAATGTTTTCTGGCGTAACGGCCCATTTGATCGCATAGAGCGTTCAACATCATTTGTGCCGCGTCTCAATGACAATGGTCGAAATGTCATCAAATTTTGATGTGTCATTTTCGAAACATTTGGATCCACCTGTTACATAGCTATTTTTGCTTCATTTGGTCGGATATACAGAAATCTTGGAGTTCATTGCACTCGACTTGAATGATTCATTTTGATTGTCTGCAGAAGTGGTATCTCCCAATCCTCAGCACAGTGACTTTACTTTTAATTTCATTCATCTTTACAGATTTCTATTTTGATCTTGATAGCTTTTACCTTTTGATAACATTTATTATATCGAACGCTGAATCTTAAAAGGAAAGAAATAAAAGCCACTGCATACGCGGATGATGTGGTTGATGTGGTTCTTCTAAACTATGCCCTTAGTATGTTTGGAAAATCGGACAAGCTCTATGGGCTGGGAGCCAACCTACGGCAGCTTAGTATGGTGGCAATCCACAAGTAAAATACAGAGGATTGCATGCAGGATTGCGTGCAAGAATCTACAGCGAAAATCGCTCTAAGACTGAGTCCGCTTAATGGGTGGAAGCCAAACCCAAAAGGCCATGCTTCAATCCTCACAACTAAATTGGGTTTATGCTCCAATATGGACTATATAATACCCTATCAGGACTTTGAAACACCATTCGCCTGCATTTTCCCAAGCAGAGAGAAATCGGAAAGGAACCAAATGGTATAAGACTCGATATTCATTTTTACGGATGGATCAAAGATGGAGATAGGAACCGGCGCCGGGATCTTCTACGGACTACAGCAATGTATCCCAGCCTGGCTGTAGCAGAAGCAGCCAAACTTGCGGCAATAAACGGAATATCCAATGAGGATATTGTTCAGAATTGCATATTTTATATTTATTTAAATGAGCTATGTTTTTAATATCTAAAATGTAAATGTAAAATGTAATTAATATCTAAAATCACTAAAAATTGTTTAAAGTTTCTCATGCAATAATTGTATAATGTATACTATATATCTATCATTAATGATCATCAGTAAGTGTGGACACGTCGTTGTATATAATGCTGGACTATCACACCATGTAGATAATGATCTGCTCCGTTACGATGTTACATGCATAATGTTCCGTCGAAAATGTACAGTCTTTCACTTCTTTCGTAGCAACCACCGCGATCAGTCGACTTGTTTAAGTAATAATTAATTATTGTATCTATCGAATATTCTAAATAAAATTATAAAGTACTTTAACTCGTGTTTGACAATTACAACAGATATTACTATGTTCATTGGTAGCCTGGCTGCCATTAAGGCCATCGTGGCAGGCAAAATCAAATCGAGGCTTGTGAAACGCTGTCGTGAAAAGTTGAAGGGACTTTGCGTTCATATAAAATTACGCTATACTGGGTCCCTGGCAATGAGCATGCAGACGAGATAGCTCGAAACGCATCTCTTCCAGAAAGTTAACTCGCAGATCAATGTATCCAACCTCCACTCTACACTATGAGAATGCAAGCGGAGCGACGATAAAAATAAAAACCAATGAAAGGTTTAAAAACCTTCCAGTCTGCGAAACTTCAAGACAATTATGGCCATAACTCAGCAAATCCAGAACAGGGAATATTTTCTTGAAAAGCAGAGCTGAACTATCTACGCTTGTTAGATTACTCACAGCCCATAACCTTCTTAGGCGCACGCAATAATGCTGCGCCTTACCGAACAACGGCAACCTCTGCAGAGTCTGTGGAGACATAGGCTCACGGGACGGTACCCTGTCCTTTTCCTGTCACTGTCCCAGCCTCAGTAATTTGAGACAATGACTCACTTACATCTCTTTTTAGATTCGTGGACACGACAAGTTGGCCGTGGCTCAAGTGGTAGTGGACTGTCTTCCAAATCTTCGAATCCCAGCCTCGCACGAAAAACATTAAATTTTTTCTGTTAACGAAAAGCTAAAGTATGATGAGTAGTTGACTAGAAATCAACAACAAGCCAACCACTAAGTCCAAAAATCTTTCCTTCTCTCTCTATCCCATTTTCCAAAAAAAACTTAATATATGCTGAGGCATTATAAGTGTATTCATACCCACTTGAGTGAAAAGAAAAGATGGGTTAGACGCTCGAGGACCTAACGACAACCAACGCGAGACGGAAAGTATGATAGAAACCAAAACTAGGAACCGCAGTCATATTTACACCGCCCCCCTCCAATTCACTATCCCGTGCATCATATTCCTAAGAGTGATTATGTATACAATGATGTACATAGATACCGCATTAACTCGCCAACTTAACCTAACACTTTGTGTGTTGAAAGATGGAAAAGAAGCCTTCGACTTATTTTCGAAAATTTTCTTCTCAAACTCGCCAACTTAACCTAACACTTTGTGCGTTAAAAGATGGAAAAGAAGCTTTCAACTTATTTTCGAAAATTTTCTTCTCAACCTCAAAGTTCTTGGCTTATTTAACACAACGGCAATGTAATATCCTCTTAAGAACATCTGTATCAGATTTCATTACAGCTACAACAGGGTTACGTGAAGGAACCCATTTCGGACCCCTTATCTTCTTTCTTTTTGACAGTCAGTAATGCGTGATAGATTTCCTTATCAAGAATTTCACATTTTTATCCTTATATTGTATGTAGATGATGGGAAGATACATATAAAAGTAATAGCTACATCCCAGCGCCTCCTGACTCTTTTTCTAACAATTTTCAAACTCTTTCCTTTTACCAAATCGTCATGAGGCTCATACTGAAAGAGATCAGGTTTAGTGTCCGTATTACAATAGCTATGGTATTCTGCGTGAATTGTAGTTCAACATAGATTTATCCGCTTAACATTGCGCATGCCTGATTGGTTACATACTGATTGACATTTGATCTGTCAAATTTGTGAGTTCACTCAGTGCAAAGCTCTTGAATTAATCAAGATCAAATTTACAGCAAAGTAAATTCACGGATATAATTCTTTATTCACAACCCGAGTCGCACTAATAAGGTTTCATTCAGCAAATTTTGTAAGTCTTTTAACCACTTAGTTATTCATTATTTAAAGATTTGCATAGAAGTGTTAAACCTAACCTACAAAGGTGCCGCCTCTGGTCGATGAACAAATGAGACATTACAGAAACCGCCCCCGAACATTTGGGAGCAGATAAGCGTCACCAAACTAGCTGCACAATGTCCTCAGTTAGCAATATGAGCATTGCCGATCTAGAACGGCTCTTGGATTCCAAGCTAAGTTCTCTAGCCACAAAAGCGGACATGTAAGTAGGGAGATCTCAGACTTTAAAGCTTCCGAGGTCCTCCTCGCAGCTAAACTCTCCGATTTGGAGGACCGCAACAAGAAAGACACTAAGAAAAATTTAATAGTTCACTTGCCGGTAGAAGGAACGTCCGATCTTTTGAGAAGGACGAAAAGGATTGTAATGGCTTGCTTGATGACACCCGAAGAGAAGCAGTACAATCCACACGCCAAGTTAAATGCACTAGCCTTGGTGTGCCAAGTAGAGACATCTCTACGGGATGACAAACTGATTGTGAATTGAGCGATTTTTACCTGGGATCCCAACCATGGCCCTACATCTCGTGTCACGCGGCATCTATTGGGCAACACCAGGACAATATGGATGCCGGAAGCACCTCCCATTGACATCTTTCCGTTGGCCAGACGTTAATTGGGTTTAGAAACATCCTCAAAAACATTATGAAATTTGACTTGCATGGAGATTATAGTATTATTGTGTGTCAGATGGAGCGCATAAAGGGGTTAATTGTTCCGGTCTACTTGAATTGTAATCACTAGAATGAAGATTTTTGTCATCTGGGAGATCTTCTTGTAGAACTGGATGAAAACAATATCTTCCTAATGGAAGATTTCAACGCCAGAATCCGAGCGGGATAGTGTTGTCCTAAGATAATTCCATTGAGCCTGAATAGCTCACGCTTCACAAAAGACAATAGAAGAGACAATAAGGGTCTACGGTTCCTAGATTTGTGCAATGCTTATACTCTTTATATCTTAAATGGAAGATAAGCTTTCTGCCGTCGAATTTACTTTTGTGCGCTAGTCTGACCGTTCAGTCATAGAGTACTGGAAACTGGTTGAATATTATATCTGACTTCAATGTTGGCGCAAAAACGTTATCCGATCACATGCCATTAATTTCACCTATACTCTGTGCTCACCCTAATACTGTTGGGACAACGGATCTAAGACTTCTGCTTAACGAGCATTATCGAAACTTAAACAACCAGCTGATCGCAATGAATAATTGTTCGCGTTTAGAGGATATGCTCGAATTATAATATCATCAATTTCTAGGCAGTCAAATGCGCAAAACTTAAGAAAAGAAAAATGATTCGAAAATAATTGCGAACCTGCCAGAAGGAAGTCTTTTGCCTTCCTATCCCTGTACCGTTTTTGTAATAATTCTTACTTCACGCTTAGTTACGCAGCAGCCGTAAATCAGTACAAGAAGCTGTGCTTGGGCAAAAAGAAAGCACACTTGCATGAGTATCATTGCATCGTTATTAAATGCAAGGCAGATGATTTTTGAAAAGTCTTGTAAACGGTAAACGGATCAAAGTACCGAATAAGTCGCTCACTCAAAGCAAACGAGCGTAATGCCATTAACTTTCAGTACGCCGAGCCGGTGATAGTAGACCAATTTCTCGATGCAGATTTCACCCTGCAAGAGCTCTTGACAACACTAGGTGCAACAAAGTTAAACAAGGCAGCGGATATGGACAGAATTCCATACGAGTTCTTTAAAAATGCTACACCGGAGTTTATCACGGAGTTAACTGACTGCTACAACAAGAACTTCCAGAATTGCGAGATTCCATCGGGCTTCCGGACTTCAATTATCTTTTCACCTTTTAAAAAGGGAGACATTAATATTCCTGGAAACTACCGAGGTATATCTTTCTTAAATACCAACCGTTACGCGATCAATAAGTCAAAACGTAAGTAATAAGAAACTATCACCAGAGCGATGAAATACGAGTGTATCCATTGTATAAAGGGGGAGGTGATCCACTAGAGATACACTGCAAAAGTTAACATTGCCAATCCTTCTTAAATACTTCAACGAAACTTTATGGAGGGATGCTATATCGTAGATTAACTACCTGGGTTAACTATGTATAATAGGCCACGTAGCGAGTTTCAGGCAGGCTTTCGAGCTAAACCAAGTGTTCTTACACACGAACCTTGCCCCGACTTACGAGTACCTGCAGCGCAAGGAAAAGTTAATTGCCTTCTTTGTTAATTTCAACGTGGTGTTCGACTCAATACATCGAGAAAGTCTCTTTTACAAGCTCTCGAACTTATGTACATATATGTATCTTCCAAAATTATGGCAACACTAAGACTTTTGCATGGGATGGTGAATCGTTTTCCGACCAATTTAGTTCGTCGATTTCATGTGTGCTGAGCACACATCTCTTCTCTATCTTCGTTGACGGCATCATGGTGTTCCTTGCAGAGGAAGGAGTAAATGCTGCAGGCGTTACTGTTCCGGCATTATTATACATAGCTCTTTTGGCAGACTCCCCTAATCAGCTACAAGAAATGACTGACAAGTTGGAGAGATATTGCGACACTGGGAATCTATCCGTCAATTCAAATAAGTCCAAAATCATGATTTTCCGACTTAGTAAAGGAATTCAAATACCTAGGCGTAATTTTTACAAGCAATATAAGCTTTGAAAAACATCTCAAGTCTAAGCTCTCCGAAGTCAAATCTGCGGTTTGTGCATCATAGAAAAATTGTATGCAAAACAGGCTGTTGAAAGCGGTCCCTCAATCTATAATGATGTATGGTGCTCAAGTATGGGGTACCAAAAAACAACACGAGGAAATGGAAAAATTACTTCGTTTCTTCCTAAAACGTATATTCAAACTGCCGTCTAAAACTTCAAATAGAGTCCTCAAGAATCGCTAACAGATTTGTAAAATTCTTGATAACAAAAAAACTCAATTTTATAAAGGAATGGACACTACTCTCACTACTACCACCATCAAGAAATCTCTAAATGATGGTGAAATAGAGGACTTTCTCTCTTGGATCTATAACAACGTTCAATTGGAGAGCGATCTTAGTGACGTAGAGTCTGATATAGAACTCGATCAAGATGAGTTAATGATGAGAATGAGTTCTTCCGAGGGCGAAACAGATGCAGACGAAGATGACATTCCCCTAAATATTTTAAAGGCTAAGTCTAAGATCATATCGTGCACTAAAGCTATTCTTCGTGGGAAAAATGGTCACAAATGGTCTTCAGTCAAAGGTAAGACTCATCGCTATGGATTGAATATCGTACATCAAAGCCGAGGACCAACACGTCAATGCAAAGATGTAACTGACCCACTTGAATGTTTCTAAATGTTCATAACAAAAGATATCATCAGAGAAATTGTGCAGTGGACAAATGTCGAGATAACACAACGTCAATCCATCTTGATTGGGAACACGGATATAGCTCAGAGGCGGAACACCACCGAAAATGAAGTAGACGCTCTAATAGGAATACTAGTGATGACAGCTATCAGAAAAGATCAGCATCTATCTGTAGAGGAATTGTTTGACTGGTCTTACAGTGGACCGTTGTACACAAGTATAACTACCAAGGCAAGATTCAAATGTCTTATGCCTTGTTTGCGGTTCGACGATAAATCTGTCCGTCTTCAATTAATTGGTGATAAGTTTGCTCCCAATGCAGCAATGCAGAGAAAATTACACCCCTGGTTCATACTTCATACCTTACAATTGATGAGCAGCTACTGGCTTTCGGAGGTAAGTGCAGTTTTCGAATGTATATACCAAATAAGCCAGCGAAATACGGACTTAAAATGGTTAGTGGAACAAAGTATTTGGTAGATGCATTGCCTGATTTGGGAAAGGGCTCGAACACCACAAAAATGCCACTTGGAGAGTTATATGTGAAGGAGCTGACAAAAACTATTCATGGTTCGAATAGGAATATCACAATGGACAACTGGTTCACCTCCATACCATTGGCACAGTCGTTAGGAAAGGCACCGTATAACTTGACTATAGTAGGTACCCTTCGTTCAAATCAAAAGATAAATCCCAGCTGAGCTAAAAAATAAAAAGGGTCGCAAGTGCGGTACATCCATATTTTGCTATGACAGGGACTTAACCGTTTTATCTTATAAACCAAAACCAAGCAAAATCGTTTATGTTCTGTGTTCTTGCAACGAAGAGGGAACCATTAATCCTGTTTCAAAAAAACCAAGCATGGTGGAATTTTACAATAGTACTAAAGGAGGAGTTGATACTCTCGATCAGATGTGCAGTATAATGAGCTGTTCAAGAAAGACAAACAGATGGCCGTTGTGTAAATTTTTTGGAATTTTGAACATCGCATTCATAAACTCATATATAATTTACTCACACAATATGCTTCAAGATAAAAAGCAGCCGCTAAAACGAGTAGAATTTATGAAAAAACTTTTTTCAGATCTTATAAAAAACAGTTTAAATGACAGGCTGGCTATGCCAACAATTACCACAACTGTGAGATCAGACGTTCAAAATGGTAGACACGAATGAGAAGCCGGAAAATGAAGTACCGACAACAGGTGATGAAAAAAGAAAGATTTACGCAGTTTGTCCTTCGTGCAAATGAAGAATGACAAAGGTGTCATGTGCAAAGTGCCATAAAAGCCTATGCAGAGAGCATAAAATTGAGGTTTGTGCCTCTTGCTTTAATTAACATATATAATATTTAGCAATTGTGTTCTTTTTATACTTTAAGACATTAATTTTTAGAAACAAAAAGACTTTCACGAAAATGTGTACCTTTTTTTACGATTTTTTATGTAATACAATATTGATCTTTAAAATCCAAGCCAATTGAATGATGAAGGCTGTGAAAAATAAATTTTTAAGTTTAATTTAATTTGAAAAAATCATTTACATCTTTTGTACTCAGGAGCTTTAAGATAACGATATAAAATCGGTCGTCGTCAAAAAGACGATGGATGGCGTTAGTGTACAAAAAATAAGGATGACGTTCGATTTCCGCATCAAGAAACATAGTGCTCTAAACGTCTTTCCTTATGCCAATACTTCTCTCTAGGCTCCATGATCTTTTGTGCTGAGCCACGCCTATTCTTTTAATTTTTTGTTACATCATATTAAGTTTAAAAGTATGCAATGGATTGGCCCGATGACGTTGTTGCGATGCTCTTAGGCCGCTCCCCGATAAAAACCGCTTTTTGCATATTAAAAAGTCCAAAAATATTAATCATGATTCGGCGCAAAAACAAAAACGTTCCTTTATGAAGGACTGTCGGGAGATTGCCCATTCAAGGGCTATTTAAATACCTAGTCATATAAAACCTAATGATTGCCATAACCCATTTTCCTAAATGTCTTATACTTTGTTTAATAATGTCTTTCCTTCTTTTCTAGGTAAGAACTCCAAGGTCAGCTGCTCAAGAACTTATTCTTTACGGTATTTATGCAATACTATTGTACATACGAGAAACTTTGTATTTAAATCCGCAACCATAAGGTCTTCCAAATTACTCCACAAAGCATACCAAAACCGTTTCTTATTATACCTTTTCCATAGAAGATTTATCACAAATCACAAAAATTGTCACCATGACCTTTTTTAAAATTTCAATCCGTTTCTTGTCCCAATTTTATGCATTCCTTTACAGCTAATTCAATCAGCCAGCCATAACAACACAGCCAAACAACAAACCATTTGTGATAAATTTACGGATTACCAGCACACCTCGATTAGATGTGGAAAAACGGAACTTACTTTACAAAATAACCATAAATTCGCTTGCCCTAACCTTTGACAATGGCAAGCCATAATCACTAATAAATTGTGATCACCGCCCCGCCTTGAATATAGCAGTGGCCAATTAAAGTCAATATTTCCACACGATTATTTGCAGACCTTAATACAAAAAACAGCCACACATCGTCCCATAGATACAGATAATGACACACATCAATGGATCGGATATCGAAAGCCTGAAAGCAGCTATCTGCCATAGATATCCATACGAATGCGAGCGTTGTTAACAGATATCAATTCAATTATTGTTTCCTGTTCACCACATCTTGCCATCTAACTCGAATGAAATGTGTATCCGATGTCCGACGCGACAGTTTAAGAACCGAATACCCCCTGTCACTCTGTTACCTGGTTTTTGCCAGAGATCCAGCACCTTGAGTGGCTCTTGTGACAAATGACCTACCTCATTGGCGACAAAGTCATCGTCCTCTATCTATTCGTATGTACGTGTTCTCTCTACTGCACGTTTGTTTATTTTCTGATATTTTTCCTTCTTTTCAATTCTCACTGATGATAGTGATGTCTACTCTGCGTTCGGATGTTCGAACAGATCAGTTCGAGTGCTATGAACTGAGATCCAAAGTGACAGTTTCACTCGGAGTACGTTGCAAATGTGTAACATCCAACCGTTACGCGATCAATAAGTCAAAACGTGAGTAATAAAAAACCATCACCAGGGCGATGAAATACGAGTGTATGTATTGTATAAAGGGGGAGGTGATCCACTCACTAGAGATACACTGCAAAAAGTAACATTGCCAAGTGAGCACACGAAGGAACAATGAGTAATGCTTGAGAATTTAATTAACCTACATATCTCGGATTGCAGTCAGTCGTTCAGTCAATGATCGTGCACAAAATTCTACAATAGAACCAAACCACATAATTATCCAGGCGCGCGAGGGGATCATTACTGGTGCACTAGCGATCGGTAAACACAATTGTTCCGGACAACAGTGGGGCTTAGGTGCTGAATAAGGGGTAGATTTCAATTGGTGGTAAAAGACGATTGTAGTTTTAAAACATTTTGCGTACACTTAGGTTCTATTCGATTGATGAGAGAGAACCGAACAATCCATTTTAAGTACGCAGAAATTCTCAATTATTGTCTGCTTAAACATACCCAGTTTATCCGACAGCTCAATGTACGTTGAAGCAATCTGCATTGGTTCAATATGTTCAAATGCTGGTGTTTATATGAAATTATCCAAAATAGAGAAAGTGGAGAGAAGTTTAACAAACAGCTGATTGAACTGACACTTGACACTAACACTGATACATTGTTCTTATTTCTTTCTCTTTCCAAATATTTCGTTTACAATCCCACATTTTAAATACACAACTAATACCTGCCCGATGATGAAAGAATGATGATGTAAAATGTTTCAATGCGTTTTGAAAGTGTTTATATGATATTTCAAAGTTGTTACATATTTTTAATGCATTTTATAAAAAGGAATGAACGAATGCGTGTTAAATATTTCAATGCGGTTTGAAGTGGTGTTTATATGAGCATATTGAACCAATGCGGATTGGAATTTTAACTGGTCGTTATGTTTCCTCGACAACGACATGAATGCCGCTGGATATGGTCAAACACACTCTTTTCTCTGGAATGCGAAAAGAGTTCAATCGAGCCAGGAATGACTGCATTGAGTTTCGTAAGCGTGTGAAATTTGAATACGATCAAAAGCTGAAGCAAAAAATTCTACAATGGCTCAAAGGTAGTAACAACTTTTGGTCGTTTATTGAAAACATTAAAAATTCTGCCACATCTTCTACCATGACATTCCAGCTATCAGCTCTTTGGACAAGCCCAATCTGCTTACTACACACTTCCAGATTGTGCTTCGTGTTAGCTTTTTCATCAATCCTACTCTTTAGAGACTCTTTCCGAGCAGATGGAAAACAGCAGTTGTCTAGCCTGTCTACGCCCTTTCTATCCGAGGTCACGAAAACGCTGATAAATCGTCAGCTCATTAAATATCTCGAAACGCGAAAACTTCTAAATGACCGGCAGTATGATTTTCGTACAAACAGTTCCACTGGTGAGTTTTTCATCAGGTTCTTTTGTCAAAAATGCGTGGTTTTGGGATCGATAACTCTCTTCTTCAATGGATTAGAAATTACCTTTCGAAACATTCAATTCAAGCTGTCTTAGATGGTTTCAAGTCTGATATTTACAAAATAAATGCTGGTGGGCCCCAGGGATCCGTTCTGTCTCCGACACTCTTTTTCATTTTCATCAGCGATCTCTTGTCTGCTACTTCTAATCCAATATATTCCTTTGCTGACGACAGTACTCTCTGTGTACGAGTACTATATTCGTTCCAGGACTCACGTTCCTAGGTGCGTAATGCTGGCTGTGATCATTAAAGCGAAATCTAAATACACATCCATTATCCATGAATGGGACTTCCATCGTCGAAACCGAAAAACTTTCCATTATCGGTATGTGTGTCAATTACAAGTTACGTTGGAATGCCTACATATTCGATGTCCTCGAAAATGCTGCGTAATGTCTAGGTTTCGTCAAGTGATGTAAGAAATACTTTTCCGGATAAAACTTATAGCTCATGCTAATATTACACAATCAATTGACACCCTTAAACACCGACGTAATGTCTCCTCCCTTACCTTGGTCTATCGCTATTTTCAGCACCAGTGCTTCATTGAAACCACCAGTAGCATTCGTAGACGTCTAACTAGGTGATATTGCTGTACAGCCTGTACAGTGCGTGTCTGAGTCTGTTCCTCCATTGCCCGTCAACACAAACGGTACCGAAAAGCACTCGCAATATCTTTCTTTTGAAACGGCCAAGTGCTTCTTCATCGGCTTTCGACAAAGCCCAAGACTGCGCCAGAGAGCATGATTAGGGTCTTGTATAAAGCCAGTTTGGTTGTACGACAGAATGCTCAATTGCCTCCTGAACTAATGGAAACAGCGATTGACAATAGTAATTCTTCATCTGATTTCAGCACTAATGTTGCTGCTTGTAACTGCGGAGCCAATCTAGACGAAGTGCCTGAAGTTATAACTGTCAATATGGCAGCATGTACTTTAGTCAGACCCTTTTTGGTCGCTTCCGCCTCGATACTCGGACTTGTGCGGACTTAAAAAATATCGTCGGCCAGTAAGTTTTGCATGATTCTTAAAAGTTATATGACAGCCCCTCGGTTTGTTTTAAACCTGTCCTTACATTGAAGGTCTCGGTTTATTCATTACCGAACTTGATGGGGCTGCGAGTATTCTCCATACTCGTCCTGCCCAATCTAGACATGGCGTTGTATACCTCGTCCCTCTGTACGCTGTTATATGTGGATTTGAAGTCGCTAATAGGTGCTGAGTATCGAACTCAAATTCTCGTGTCTTTCCCAAGATCTGCCATAGTGTGAATATTATATTTAGATCTCATAAAATGTGTCAGTAACATTTTATAGGAGTTAAAAGGATCTCCTTTATTGTGGATTGTCAAACGATGCCGAGATTTCATGCTTCGGGCATGTGTTTCTCTGACCATATGTTACAGATGAGCTGGTGCATGTTCCCAACGAGGTCATCATGCAGCCCGTCTGCACCTGCCCCTACATTAGGTTTTAGCTTCGATATTGCTACCTTAGCTTTGACGAGGTCATCTGGAATATTCCATCATCTGAAATTTGCCATAATTTCAAACGAATCGGCAGAAGAGTGGTATCTATTACTTTGTATCAAAGACATCGTTCTAAATAGTGTCTGTTCAAGAAACTAAAGTCCTTTAGTATATCTACGTTCTATTATGTATTGCATTGCATTGATTATTGCATCTCATAACGTATTATGAAGTTGCCACCTTTTGCAAAGTTTGAATCATTTGAAATTGCCGGCCATTCGCTTTGTACCACATACACACTCAATTACCGACGGGACTAAGGACTCTATTAATGAAGAGTTTCATGGAGCCTATCTAGAATACGAGGAAAATACTACTCCAACCAGTATTCTGGTTCTTCTCTGGCTTCTCTCGCAAGAATGTGTGCAAACCTTCACTATGCACCAACAAACTACTTCAATTTTGACAAATTCACACAGCACTTCCAACATCATCAAATTGAAAGGGTGATGGATAGCTTTCAGTCTATGAAGGAGCGAAAATTCTGGTAATTACCGAGCTCTGTTCACATATGTCAAATTAAGCCACTTTCAAAAAAGTTAAATTCTTTATGGCTCTTTGCTTTGCTTAGCTGTTTAACTAAATCAGTTGAAATGGCGCGTACTCGTTGCCTATTGCCATAAGTGGTCCTCACCCTTGTGCATTTTTGGATGCCTGGTAGTCATCTACATGGTGCACACATTGTCTAGGAAAACCCGCATTCAACTTCAACCTCAGTGAGCTATCCAAAACGGAAGAGCTTTGGACCACACCGCAGAGAAATGCCTCGAGTTGCATAAAGCCGTATCGGAGTGTATATCCATAGAACATTCATAATATTACACTACACAAGTAGTTTCTCGTTATGCCTCTTGTAACGAGCGCCCGGTCACTTTAATCAGAAATTTGTTAATCCCATTGTTAAGGGCCTGGTTTGGATGAAATCGTTCGAAGTTCCAACGCTTACTTACTTACTTAGTTCTGGTGAACGCCTCAACTAACAAGCCGCTCCAGTTAGCCCGGTCCTTAGCATACTGCCTTCAGTTGCGCACCCCGAGTCGGTTGAAGTCCCCTTCTACTTGCGCGCGGCACCTAAGGTGAGGTCCTTCTCTACCGCGTTGTCCCTCTGGATTGGATTCTAAGACCGGGCCGGATCATTGATGTCCATTCGCTCTACATGTCCTAGCTACCTCAGACGACTGATGCGCAGTTTTCAAGCCGCCCGTCAACGCAAATGAAACCGAATATCATATGAAGAATTTTTCTCTCGAAACGACCGAGGATACCTTCATACGCTTTCGATAGAGCCCATGCCTTCTTAGCCCAAAGAAACAGCGATTTACTTCTACTGAGGTTTTGTTGGTAGTAGAGCCAAGGTATACAATGTCCCTTACCGCCCCAAAGCTATAGCTGGCGACTTCAACGTTGTGTCCTATTCGTGGATATCGTGTGTCCCTTCTTGTTGACAGTATATACTTGGTTTTGACCTTATCTACCGCTGCATCCATTGTGGCAACTTCCTTTTCAATACATGCCAAATCACCGGTGACAGCTCCCTGAGTTCTCCCATTCATGTCAAGTTCACTGGGATACGCTTGTAGTTGCACAGAGTTTTCAAATATTGTGCCTCCGGTGTGGGCTTGTGATGTTAAAGAAGTCACATAACAGCGCGCAACTTTGTCTAAAACCTCTTTTGACATCGAGGGTATCGGTTAAGTCATTATAGACCTTGACCTTGAAGTCATTATCCCAAAACATGCCTCTATATAGCTCGGCTCTGGAAATGTTGTCAAATGCGGCTTTAAATCGATGAAAAGTTGGTCCGTATCGATTTGGACATGTTGAGTTTTTTCCAGTCTTTCTAGGCTTGGGATCTTCTTGCCTCGACATGTTCTTTTAACCTGTTGGTAAAACTTGCATACGTTGTTTCTGTAGTACGAGTACATAATCTCCTTGTCTTCAATCGCGCGTTTCTTGTACTCATGTTTTTCTCATCTCTTTTGCTCGTAGAGCTTTCAAACTGCTCTCGTCCTTTGTGGCAGCCCCGCTTTATACACTTCTTGTTTAGCTGCATGTGCTTGCCGTTCTTCATCAAACCATGGATTTCTTGGTGGTGGTCAAGTGAAACGTGCCATATTAGTTATGGCGCCCTTGATGGCTTGGTGGCGGCATAGGAGTTTTTTAGAGGTTTTGGGACGCTATGTTATTTTAGTGTACCTACCTTCCGGATAATCTGGGTTGACATTTACACCGATTCCGCGGATCCTTACCATTTATAATCCAAGAATGGGATGCCAGTAGTATAACTTTGTATTGCGAATTTGAATTGTAATTTGTGAAACTGACGTAGATACGAAAATATACGCTTTTCCCATGATGGATTTGGTGTCAGGAAAGACCACCTTTTCTGCAGATTTTATCCCAAGAAGTAACAAGTTCCCACGAAGATTGTACATACATATCTCATCATGAACTCATCAATTCTTTCTTTGATTCTGTTCACTTGTCTGTTTTGAGTTTAAGAGGTTAACTGTCTTTACGTCGCGCAGTACTTAAAAAAAATTATCACTAGACCTTATCACTAAACCAAGATCTGTAGACAAATGGCGACAAAGAAACTCTGTTAGTCGATGGTTTTAAGACACAATAGCTTACAAAGCACCGCATTGTTCGTTTTAATTACAAAGCAACTCCAGAAACTCTAGATTTCTTCATAATTCAAATAAAAGAACATGTGTTTCCGCTATACGGTTTTAGAACGGAGTCTATGTCAAAAAGAGTGTCTCCCAACGTTTTTGACTGACCTCACTGTAGTGTTAAAGTTTTTTTTCTCCGGCAATTGGGCCCTGAAATTTGCTGCATTCATTGTAAGACCCTGAAACTGAACTGCAATGAAACCCAACCTGAGATTCTCGATCCGCTATTCTATTCTTCCTGATGGATGGATGGATGAATAGATTCTGACTACTTGAACATAGGTTACAGTTGCAAGGGAAATTTCTTTTGCATAATGGGCTGTAGTAAAGCAATGCAGTCTCGGTGGAGATGACGACATCTTTGTAGTCATGGTACTCGCAGACCTAGACATCGTCTCTGTGGTGCCATAGACACGGATACGGATATGAATACTTCTACATGGTGTTTTGTTACCAATTCGTGTTACCACGCCAGATCATTGACTACGCGAAGCCACACAATAATTACTTCTTGCAATTACTACGAGTACATTTTTTTTTCTTTGTTGTTGCTCCCTTTTTTTGCTCCACCGTGTTGCTGTTTATTTACTACTATAGGGCGGCCACTTAATTTTATTTACCTTCCTCCGTTTGGACTTGTGACGTGGCCTCGAAACTAGTTGTCAGCGCTTTCAATGTCTGCTTAAGATAGGCCGTAGTTGTACAATTGTAAAAAAAAAAAAATGTGAAATCGTTTGCATTTAAGCTCTTTTGTGTACAGTATGGCACACGACTGTACGTCAATGTTGTCAGTCCGTGATACCCTTCAATTAACAAGGCGCGGGTAAACGTCATAAAGTCGCAATGATACAGTGCTGAAACGTCATGAGACACCATGGAACGCCATGAATGCCATGTATTGGTACATAAACGATGAACGCGGCTCGAAAGCAGAGAGAAATGCTGGGTTAAATTGAATTTATGGAAATTGTCACCTGGTTTGGTGGGCGCTTGACATCGGTTGTTTGTCTGCTATGGGTGGGGTACAGAAAAAAAAAAATTAGAAATACCATCGACAGCTTATTTAGAATGCACACAAACATGGAAAGCAAACGAAAGTGCCGAACACAAACACAATAAACAAGACCAACAGAAAAATTAAAAAAAAAATTGTCGTTAAACCGAATTGTCAAAAGGGAAACGTGAAACTTATGTATTTGGGCGCACACGTCTAGCATATCGGCGCACTTATTCACCAGTCACACTCTCATTTGCTCATTTAGTGTCGTGCCAAACCCAAAAGTTATTGCACCCAGAAGTGCGGTATTAACGTCTGATTCAACGGTGCTAGTTTTCGCCCACCGCCCCTTACAGCTGCCAGTCCCCTTTTCCGTAATTATTTACGAATTACTCGTAGCTTTGAAGTTCTGACGGAGATGCAATTTTTGGAGTGTGTGCGATTTATTTGTTTTGTTGTTCCCTCCTAGGATATGAGTATTTAGCTTTGGGGTAGGTCTCTGTGTGTGTCTCAGTCTCAGGCACGAGCTATCAACACCTCGGATACGGATTGCACCCATAATAATTAATTGGGTAAATAAAAAATAAAATTAGAAAAAGCAGACGATGACACTGGTACGGGAATGCCTGGGGTCGGGTTTTACTTGGGTCTTGGCGACATCATCGGCTGCAGTTGCAATATTTTTCGAATGTTGATTGCAGGAGAGGCATATTCGTAGGCGGCTGACATTTTTTAATTTCTTAATTTTTTAACAAAGTAATTTCGGGTTTTTCGCGGAAAGATCTTCCTTACTCTTAGTGGCACTCAATCAAAGATTCTTTTGGTTAAGGCGACATCCATACAAGTATTTTTAAGTTCTCTAATAGCTTTTCTCGTGGAATATTCCAACAATTGCACAAAACAGTTCGGTTGGCAGGCTCCCTTATAGTTGGATTTAAAAACCTTGCG
Organism: Volucella bombylans; assembly: GCA_949129095.1. Lineage (NCBI taxonomy): Eukaryota > Metazoa > Arthropoda > Insecta > Diptera > Syrphidae > Volucella > Volucella bombylans. The sequence continues at coordinate 169,754,925 of OX422140.1, read as the reverse complement.
GAACAGCGTGGAGAGTGTTCCATGTCGCCATGATGTCTTCGTACTGCTTATTTTGACATAGGAGCTTTGTCTTGGGACTTTTGTTACACCAAGAAGTTATTGAAAAAGTTGGCCGAATTGTTATTCTTTTTCATCGGACAATTTGGGAAATATAAGAACCATCATGACTCTGTGCTTGTTTACCTCTTCTCTTATTTGGCACATGAGCAGGTTCTCAAAATTATCTACTAAATGCATTGGCTTGAGTTTAACAAACTGTAGTACTGCAACTGAAGAAGATTTCTTGTCCCATGCATGCCTTTATTCGTGATTTGTGACTCATACATCATCATCATCATCCTGCAAGCTCGTCAGGGCCTATTGCAATAGCTTCTCTGACGAGCTCGATTTAATCTTAGGATTGATTTGATCCATGACCTGAAAGTACGTTAGATTTGTTGGTATAGTTAGTAATGGCAACTGCCAAAATCATATTTCCCGAGGTTTCCACAAAGATTACATTCCAGAATGGATTCTACGACAAGATATCTGGGGAACCCGATGTTATTTTTGAGAAACCTGCAAAAAGAAATGAATGTCAATGGTCAACTCCCCTAGACGTGATTGAAGATTGGTGCTCCAGAAATGCACTTTTAGTCAATCGTCTCAAAATTGAGTTTTGTTTCTCTTTAAGAGGATTCCGATTCTTTAACTAATTGCTTTGACTTTGGACTAAATATGTCACGCCGAAGGCCTCTAAAGTGCTGTCAACCTCCCGGCAGTGTAAAGGAACCTTCACCAAGGAGGATTCGCTAGGTCTACGCGACCAATGATAAGGCCAATGATATATTATTTGCCGGATGTTTGGTGGAAATACGTCATTGCCTTTACTTCAAAGAATGGTCTGTTTTATAATGAGCGCGCGCTCAAGGGGTAGTACCCTTAAGGTGATTGTACACAGCGCGGGCAAAGGAAATTTAGGGAGGAAGAAAAGAGAGGTACCGATGTACATTGTTTTTAAATGTTTGCAAGTTATAACGACCAGGAAATACAAAGATCGGCAGGGCATTCCATAAGCGAGTTGCATTAATGGATCACCTTTTTCTTGACATTTTTGTCATAGGCTGCACTCAAAAAGCTATCTTTTAAAGAGAAGTGGTCTTTGGTACAGCACGCGCTTAAGTTCTGACCTTTCACGCCAACTGTCTTTTGACCCTGTTTTAGACGGCATGTCTGATGCAATGACACCAGCACTCCTGTTGCGGAAAAAATACGAAATTGACTTCCCTGTGCCTAGGAATGATTTCGGCAAGAATCTGCGCCAGGAAAGGAGTTCAGTCGGGTCTTCACGGATGGTTCCAAAATCGATATAGTTCCTTGTGTCTTTCTGGAGCACGACAAGGTTAGATTTCACTCCATGTTAGATCACAATGTGATCACTGGAAATGAAATCGCCGATAAACTTGCTAGGCTAGGCCCAGTATTTTTTAGGACAGAACCTACGTTTGGACTACTTGCGGCCTCGGTTATGGCTTCTATTAGCCGTTGGATCTCATACGAGCATAATTGCGAATGGCATGTCTCACATATCGCACCAATCATCACTTTCCGAGTTGGAGGTGTTTGTGGATGATTTTTAACATATCCGCAAAGAAAGAGATCTAATCGTGTTAAGTCACACGACCTTGGGAATCAATGTGTGTCTCCGAAACGCGAAACTACGCGTCTAGGAAACTTTGTGTGCAATAACTCGATTATTTGCGACATTATTTGGCACGTAGCACCATCCTGATGAAATTAGAAGTCGTCCGTATCCACAGTACGGCCCTATGGCACCTTCGGTCCCTAAACCGCACCAAACAAGTACTCGTTCTGGGTGCATTGGCATCTTTTGAATCACTCGTGAATTTCCGGTGTCCCAGACGCAGCAATTTTGCTTATTAACGTAGTCGCCAATGTGGAAATGGGTTTTATCCGTAAACGCGATTTTTTTGTAACAATCAATGTCAGCGTGCATATTTTCCAGAATCCAATACGAGAACGTATGTCGCCACTGGTGATCGGCCGGCGTCAGTTCTTGTGTTAATTGGACCTTGTACGCATGGAGGACCAAATCTTTCGTCAAAATTCGGGGCAGCGTCGCTGTGGTGAGGTCAAGCTGCTGATAACGGTGACGAACGGTGGGGAGGTGCTTGGGTCATTTTTGATACTTTCCTTTACTGCAGCGATATTGTCCATTGAACGTTCGGGCGTCTTCACATCTTGTACTGTGCCCGTCTCTTGGAATTTTTTTATTATGTTGTGCATACACGTGTCGGCACATGATTACGTGCGATTGAGTGTGAATTTTCGTAATAAAATTCAACAATTTAGATTTTTTCCTGCACTGTGTAGCGTTCCATGGCAAACTTCCCAAACTTATAGAGGAAATCTATCACCATATTCCAAATCTGCGTGCATCAGCAAAAAAGTAATAGGCCTTTCAAATTCAATATTTCTTGTTGAAACACCTTGTATGGAAGGCTGAACATTTTCAGAAAAGGGAAATTACAAGGAGTACAGCGGACTAGTTCTTTATCTGATTAACAATCCTAAGATCACCCATTCTAGTAGTAAAGCCCGGATTATCCAACGCAAACTCGTAGAAAACTTCTCTTATACCACGAGCTTGTACATTAGCCTGAACAGAGTGTCCGACCGTATCGTAGACGTATCCCACTCCACGTGGAATGGAAAGCCACCATTAAAAGCTTAGGAAAGCGAAAAGTCTCCTATGGAAAGCAGCTGTAACATCATAAGCTCTCACGATAATCATAATAGAATGCTGCAGTACAGCTTTTTCGGAAGAAACAACCGAAAGAGGGCTGCTTTCGACAGTATTAAATCGGTGCTTCAATAGCTAGAAGTACGCAATCCGATGAAAGGAATTCTGCACTAACGCACTTGAATCAATCAAAATCCAAGCGGTGATCAGACGAATGAAAGTCATAGCAATTCGTAAATATTTCTAGGCACTTGGTACAAACTGGCCTTATTTATAATGGTTCAAGCCTTAAATTATAACAAAACAAAGTGAAAATTCTTAGCAACGATTTGCTACAAAGCTTTGTCCTCACTCCCTTTCTCTTAATATCTACATCGGCGACAAACCTGCGGAAACATCGAGTAGGTTCAATATGCAGATGACCTGGCAATTGTTTTTTAAAAAACAGACATAGCTAACACGGAAAGAACTGCAATCCTAGACCTTGAACAGTACAATGTATATTTTAAAGACTGACGACTGTATTAAATATAATTCTCCGGTTTTCACATTACCAGTAATATTATACCAGTAATACTATCTATTACATCGTGGTGGAGTGTAGCCAAGCATCATACGCTTAATATAATATATTGAAATTCCTGTTATAGCAGAGCTAATTCTTGCTCTAGAGAGACGCTCTAGCTCTTGATGAACATATCAGGAACTTTACCTTTCAAGTGCAACAGGTACCAGATTCGATTCTTCATAAAGAGTCACTTTATACTCCATCATTTCTTTTGCTCAGGGCAGGGTTTGGTTGCTTACGCAAACGACCACTCGATGGAGTTATTACACGATCGGCCCTTTTTCCTAGAAACCATTTCTTAGACCCTTCGATACTTGAAAGAGGACTTGAGATAGTAAGTCACTTTGATGTAACGGAATAAAGTAAGACATTACCAGTAAACAGTGTCGTAGTTGAAACTTGTCATGGATTATTGTGGTGGATGCTGGCAAAAACATCTTTACCTTCATGACCATATACTGCATTTTCATGGAGTTACGTCGTCCAAATCTGTTTGGGTTTTATCTAGAAGATGAGGCAATTATTTTCTTCGAGCGAATCACCAGTGGATCTCAAACAATTTCCATCTGGGATTATATGCCTCAAAGGAAATCTTTATATCTCTCATATCTCAGAGTGAACCAAAAGGAGAACTTGAAATTGGGGCCGTAAAAGCTGATGACATGACACATGACATGACACCAAGCTCTATCACGTCTGATTACATATGACGGTACCAAAGGGATTCACAGACCTTAAGGAAAACAAGACGAAGAACCAAAATCGGCGTCTCAAAAACTTTTTCATAAACCACGAGATCGAATACTCACTTCTATGGAGTCACTGCTAATAAATATGAATGGTTAGCTCAAAGCGATGCTTAAAGTATCTTTATCGTTATTTTTACAATAATAGCATCGTTCCTGTTTTACATGGATTGGCCCACGATGCTAATCGACGATACAACCACCGACTAACTAACTCACATTTGTTTGGACTCACAGCCTTTAAATTTGTTTTCACTGGCAATGGCAGTGGTTGACCTGCTCTTGAGTCTCCTTTACAAAGAATCGACTACATGGGACTGTAAAGTGCTAAAAATCGTGTCACCATAAAGTGGTAAAATCATATCTCATTCTATGAGGTCAAGGTAGCCTCTCTACTTTTTTAGTGCCTTAGTCTATTAATAAGCTGATCAAGCAATTAAAAAATAGTTCTACCAGTTCGCCATCCTTACCATCAGTGATGTATATGTCACACTTGATTTTACTCAAATATATGCCTGTCAACTTTCATAATGCTATCTTACAGTGCAGTGTCCGTTGCCAGCACTATTCAGTAATAATGTCTTCAGCATTCTATTCTTTCTCTGTAGAATCCTATTTAGACTTTATACCCTTGAGGTGCATTTTTGGCCTGGAACACATCTCTCAATGTTCACTATCAGGCGCTCGTCCGCTTTTATTCTTTACAAGCAGCCTTTGTCCTTTGCAGTATTACTATAAGCGCATGCATCCGTGTTATATTATGTTGAAAGACAGCAGACAAAACTGACACTTTCAAAATCACTTTCTAAATAATGTTGTCACTAATCTTCAGAACTTTATTTTAACGAAACTGAGGCTGATAAGAGGTTGAGTTTCTAGCAGACTCTTACGATTGAAGCCTTTCGGATCGAACGTATACCTTCTATATCTTGGTATTAATAAAATAACCATTCGAATCTACGTCGTCGTTCGCTCGGCACGTGTGGATGCCCTGGGCACTGAAGATATCCAGGATCTATCTTCAAATTTCGGTTGTTAAAAACATGCCATCAAATCGAATATCAAAATCTTCCACACCGAACCTCTCCCCATGCACACTGTACTTGTACTTCAACCTTAAGCTAATGATGCTCTCTATTCGGGCATCATTTCGAAGCATTGTACTGGCATCATACTTTAGGACTATTAGCACTATTTATCGTGCTATCTATGTGATATAACGTCTATGCTTATTCAAAAACAAATGTTGGCCTGTTGAGCAGTAAGGTTGCAACTCATCTCCTAATGCAACACTTCATCTTTTAAAAATAGTGTCACTCTAATTATAGTCATCGTCATGTGCGCATGTCTAGGCCATGTCCAAAATTTCCGAGACATTTCAAGTGAAAGCTCCATTTCAACACACCTACCGTATGTCATTTTGTTAATCCTATTATCCCGATCATGTCCCACTATCGCTTCTTCTCCTCCAACAAATAGACCAAATATAGGCCATCACAAATAATCGCTTCCGTACAGAGAGTCAAATACAATATGTAATGCACATCTGTGCCCTAAATCTATATAATCCCCTCTATCACACCATAACTTCCAGAGCGGTCGTTCATAGATCATAAAAAGTGAAACTCACTACATCTCGCCCATAAGTCACCGGCTAATAGAGTAGAGTGCTCTGCGCTTACCTCACCGAACCTCACTTCTCCTCTAACGAATAACACTCGAGATTAATCCAACTTCAATTAAACTCACTCACAGTGCAAACATGTACCAATCGGACAAAGCTACTTATCAACGTCCTCTGCCCGGCGGTGCCGCCAAAAGTTCACAACAAACACACGCCCAAAAGATCGAAACGATCGAAAAGATCCGAAAGATCTAAAAGAGCTAAATTACCAGAAACAGAAACGCCAGAAACACCCGAAAGACTCAAAAAATGGATGACTTGTTTTCTCCATTTAACTGGCTTTGGTCCGGATTAGTAAATTGAGTTTTCACAGCGCATTCACTGTGACGGATCTTTCGATACAGTACTACTGGCACAGTGAGTGGCATTGCGCGCACGCGCACGCTTACGCGCCCATTTGTAGATTTTCACATTTTCACAGTCTTCAAACTGTGTAGCGCTACAGCGACTTACGAAAGTACTCGTACAACTGTGCAAATGCTGGATTTTCCGTTCCACTTTGTGCTCCCCCCTGAGGTGCACGACGATCATAATTCTCTGCTGATCAAAAATTTTGATCAAACATTCAAAACGCGGCGTCTAGCGTTTGAGTTATGAAATGTCAGTTAGTCTACTAGGCGTTTAGCATACAGTGTCCAGACTGAATGCGTAGCGCTAACGTTAGCGCTTGAATTGGGTTAATGCGAAGTTCAGGCATGAATGCTTGGACTAATACTGCATGATATTTGTTTTGGCCAGTGGACGCTTAACGTCACATCGCCGACATCACCGCCGCCGTCGCGGTCGCCAATTGGGGAACCATGTCAGGAGAACGAAATTAAAATGTAAAGTGCAGTGTCGGGCTTCTCATAAAAAAGTGACGCTGTGCGAGAGGGAATTACGAGTAACTTGCTGCCCAGAGCCTGCCACAAGTTGTTTCACACTTGTGTCAGAGTATGGTATCAGGGTATCAGAGTGTCAGATTATCGGAGCGTCAGAATGCCATAAAGTGACAAAACGAAGTTTTTGCTTGATAGCTTGAGTCATTGGCATAATTTCGAGCTGTGACTGTATACGAGTACGAATACCTATGTCTGGTCAGCGGTTGGTGCTTTGTTTGGGCCAATTGACAGAATGAGGTTTTGGAATTCAATATCAGCAGCCACCTGTTGGAAGGGGTTTCTTTACGCTATGGAATGTATCCAATTGTCATTTGGCCATGTTCGCAAATGTATATGTATTTCCGATTCGTGAACTCATGTTGGCATGGTTCATTGCGTTTGTAAATTTCAACTGAACATGGTTTCTGAATTGGTTGTCGTGTCGGCTTGATTTGAGTGACAACTTGATTTGTTCCTCGATACGAAGGTGAATACAGGGAGCTCGCGGTGTATGTGACAATGGTTAAGGCGCAAGGTGCTAGTTGTTTTGTGGTTTTCGGTATCATGAGACATCGCCAGCAAACAACCTGTGGTTGGTAGTTAGTTCCTCAAACTCTTTGAGCATTTCTCATCATACCCAGTATGTCTGGCATAAGCCAGAATCCACGTTGAAAATTTGGTCAGATGTAAGCTATAAAAAATTTCGCATAAAAGTTGTAAAAAAGCTACTTTTGCTGGTATGTATGCGACCATGCTTATAGATTTTGAATTCTACATTTGGCAGGATATGGTTATGCTATATAGTGGTTCGACTTGACTGCTCTGTTTGCTAGTTGTCAACTTCCTTTCATAGACATATAGGGATTCATTAAGGATTCAACTCCCCTGTCATTGTTCCTTAGTGGATCCTGACGCATCAGGACATTGTTTTAAAGATAGTGCGCAACTTACGGTGAAATCCATTAAGCTGAACTGGTTATTTTATAAGATATCGTGCAGCCTGTGCCTTAAGTCACTCTGGTTTGGCAGTAACCTTGACATGGAGGGTATCGAAATCATACTTAATAGGATCGCTTGAAACGAAAATCCACGCCTTGGAAGATCCTTGGAGTCTTGAATCTGTTCCCCGCACCCAGCGTAACAGAGATTGCAACGATTAAAGCTCTCAAAGAATAGTGCAATGGGCGCTGATGACATTCCTGAAGGGCTATTGAATCCCAGCTTAGTATGGGCATGGAAGCGTCTCCGAGCAATTCTAAAACGAAGGTATGATCTCTAAGTTGCTAGAGAAGATAAACATCGGGCGTACATGCGAAACATAGACACCATTACAGAACCCCTTTATTCAACTCTCAATGTCGATCAGGTAGGCTTTCGCTCTGGAATCTACCTTTATCGTCCACATAAATACTTTAAAAACCATTATAGAGCAATGCGCTGTTCTTGGCTTTATCCGATTCTTATCGATTGCGCGGAAGCTCACAACTTTTATTAAGGTAACATAAGGGGTGATTCTTTCAGAGGTATGAATTTCAAAAATAAAAAACAATCAACAAATTCAATTTTATCGGGTATCTTTATTATCATACAAATGGGACCATTCCTTACATTTATTTTCTGAAGTTCCAATTTTCGATGACGGGTTCGAGCATTAGGAGTTTAGTTTGACCAATGACTCGAGTAATGTTTGCCTCTATTTTAGCCGGCTTATCCATGTAGACTTTACTTTACGTAGCTCCAGAGGAAAAAGTCTAGAGGTGCGATGTCACATGATATTGGCGGCCAATTCACCTGTTCAGAGCGTGAAATTAACTGTTCACCGTTCTCGCCATCGTTTCATATGCCGTCTGGCAATTGGCGCCGTCTTTTTGGAACCAAATGCCAGGCCATAAACCACACCAAACTGGGCATCATCCCTGAACAAAATTACGATAGAAAACAATGTATTCTCTTGAAGCTTTTAAAAAGTCCAACAACTGAAACGTGACAATTCGGAAGATTGGCGGGCTGCTTTTTCTTACGATAATTAGATACAGTGTCTGTGCACCACTGTTCAAAAGAAGCACATAAATCCAGTGGATGCAATGATGTCATTCGTTGATATAGAGCGAGCTTTTAACAATATTGATGTGTCTTCAATCAGCACGTCTCACAAAGAACTGTCCATAAATGACTTCTTCTACAGCCTAATTCATTTCATCCTTAACGCAACATTTGATGCCTGCACCACAAAAAGAAATCTCCACAAAGGAATACACCGAAGAGGTGTATTCTCTCTAAACGTGGTGTTTCGAAATGCATACGATGTTACTCTATGAGTCGGGCAAAAATCCACGGACACTCTCTACGATTAGTACTGGTACTTGAGCCCCATCCTGGACAACAAACTTGGATGAAAACGAAAATATTGCAGAACGAAATAAAACAGCTTTAGTTCAGCTATTCCGGTGCAATAATGCTCTAAATGGAGATGATCCAAAGATGTGATCAACATTTCCAGGTCTAGGAGATCTGAATGTTGAAAATGCTATGTAAAGATCACTGACCTGGAGAAATTAGTCAAGCAATTTCGCTCTCCTAATGGTATCACAATAGACTTAACTTACCAAACAATCAAATGTGCGAAGAATGCACATATGTTGAATACGGTGAACAATCGTACCTGGGCCTCAACTAACAAGCCTTTCCAATTAGTTGGTCTTTAGCTACTGTATCCAGTTGCGCACTCCAAATTGAGATCCCCTTATACTTGTACGTGCCACCTAATGTAAGGTCTTCCATTACTTCGTTGTCCCACAGGGCTAGTGTCCATTCGCTCTACATGTCCTAGCAATCTTAGGCGACTGATGAGCAGTTTTCTGACTAGGTCGATGTTACTGTACAGCTCGTATAATTCGTCGTTCAATATTTTCTTCCAAAACCCGTCAACGCAAACGGGACCGAATATTTTTCAAAGAATTTTTCATTCGAAACGAGTGAGGATGTCTTCATCCGTTTTCGACAGGGTCCGTGTTTTAACACCATAAAGTAGGACTGCTATGATCAAGGTCTTATATACGAGTAGACTCTCCCTAATTTTTCGCGATAGGGTCTTACTACTCAATTGCCTTCTAAGCCCAAAGAAACAGCGATGGCAAGAGTGAGAATTTATAGCAGAGCCAAGTCAGGCAAACTCTCTTACTACCTCGAAATTATACCTGTCGATTGTGCACAATTTTTCAATGTTGTGTGTCCACTCTGGTAGACATCATACTCGTATACCTGATTTTGCCCTCATTTACGTCTAAACCCATTTTGGCAGCTTCCGCTTCAGTAATAGAGAACGCGCCGCACCGGTAACAGCTCGCTGAATTCTCCCAATTATGTCGATATCATCGGCGTATGCTAGTGGCTTCCACAGACTTTGTCTCCAGTGTTCACTTGTGAGTTTCGCACAATTCTTTCAATCATGATGTTAAAGGAGTCACATGATCGCGCGTCACCTTGTCTAAAACATTTTTTGACATCAAAGGTCTCGGTTAAGTTGTTACCGACCTCGTCGGAATAGATAGCGTTCTCAAACGTCATTCTGCACAGATGGACGAGTTTGTCAGGGATACCAAAACTACACATGGCCCTATATAGCTCGTCTCTATATATGCTGTCATATGCGGCCTTAAAATCGGTAAAAAGATGGTATGTATCGACTAGCACTTCTTGAGTTTTTTCAAGGATCTGCCGGAGTGTGAAGATTTGGTCGATTGTGAACTTCCTGGTCTGAAACCACACTGAGGTTGTTGACTAAGGGTTTCAGAAGCTCACACAATGTGGCAGATAAGATCTTATATTCGATGTTGAGGAGACTTATTCCTCTATAGTTGGGGCAGTTAAGGGAGTCTCCTCTTTTGTGATTCCATGTATCAGGCATACGTTCTTCTGACCAGTTCTGAGAAATGAGTTGATGCATGCTCTTCAGAAAGTGATACCTCGCCCGGTAAGCCGTCAGGTCCAACTAATTTTTTGGATTTGATAAAATATCGCTGTCTTTACTTTGTTCTGGTCACGTGAACGGAAGTTTTGCCTCTCATCGTCAAGTTGAATTGATTATTCTGCTTTTGATTATAACGACGGCATGTTGGACTTCTTCTGCGTTATACGGTTTGCAGAAAAAGCTTTTTCACATTCTAAGCACCGACTGTGTTTCTACTACAAAGTTGCCTTATTCGTCTCTACAGGTTTGTTGCATTGACACGTTCTTTTCACCTGTTGGTAAAACTTCAGTACGTCATTCCTTGAGTACAACCTCTCAATATCTACGATTGCGCGCTTCTCGTGTTCTTTCTCCTACTTCTGGAGAAGCCGATGTTCTTCCCGTCTCTTCCCTCATTACAGCACCGCTGTACGCTTCTTGTTTAGCGCCATGTGCTTGCCTTGTCTTCTTCATCAAACTAGGGATTTCTTGGTGGTGGCCGAATGAAACCCAGCATATTAGTTGCTGCGTCTTTAATGGCACATTTGTAGGGTTCCCACTAGACTTCGGTACTTGATGCTAGCGGCGTAGGAGTTGTTGAGGGTTTTCAGGATATGCGTTCGGCGAAGATTCTGGCGGTTTCTTGCTTTTGTAGCTTTTCAACGTTATATCTTTTCAGAGTACTCGTAGTTCTTTTTTGTTGTGGTGCTTGGAAATTCTGCACTTGCACTTTTATCGGAAAATTATCAATTTGATTTAGCGTTTGTTGATCCGGAGATCGTTATGTTCCCTTGTGTATATTGAGATGAAGAAACCGTGTACCTGCTATAGTGATGTTTCGTCCCGCCTAAGTTTGTTACCAGACGTGGTATCGTGTAAGCTATGCCTACCAACTGTCCTACGAAAGATGTCCTCCTTTCCTATCCTGACGTTAAAATCGCCTAGTATGCAAATGGTCATATTATCCTAGAAACATTCTTTGGTGGCGTCGTACTTGTCTTCCGTGTCATAAGACGTTCGTTCACGTACTGGAATCTCAATCCATATCAATGCATATCACAGTTTTTCATCCGCTTTTTGTCCGGTACATCCATCGCACTTCCTGGATGGCAGCGCTATCAACGTGGTAGCAGTCAAAGCCTGCAAGTGGCCAGTTAAGAAAACCGAACAGTCCACTGCTCATCCGAGGGTAGTTGTATTTTAAACGTTTGAAATGGTCGTCAACAGTGAATCAAACTCGTACCGATGAAATTAGTTGGTTCGTCACATGAATCAGGGTTTACTCATCCAGTTATCGGGGACCATCTTTGGGAGGTAAGGCCAGTTCTTCGCTACGAACTTAATTGTCGCGCTTCTGGTGCAAACCAAGTTATAGGACAGTCAGCAGTTTCCCCTTCATTCGACACACAGATTTTCATATATGCAATAATATAAAATAGATCACATTCAGTGCGTCCAAATTCACCAGATGACAGGTTACTGCAGCTGTTTGGCATAGTTGATGATCTATACAATTTTTTCACCGAAAGTACGACTTTGAAGACAGAACCTATTCAAATCACTTCTATCTGAGTACCAAATCAATGTTTGACCCTCGGGAGGTATGGGCCAATCTGACTTAACGTAGTTTGATCAGAAAACCGCCACGCGCCCTTGTGTATCCTAGGATAAGCAAAACGTGTGTTTGCTACGACGATATTGTGTTCAATTGCAACGACTCTCAGCGTAAGTTCGGTTTTGGATGTGATGTAGTGGAGGCTGTGCATGTCCACTACTAAAAATGCTTTCCTGTCCTTTCTTGGCATTAAAGCCACAGAGCACACCTTTTTCGTGGTATTTGGCACGCTGCTCCAGGTTCTCTCTCGTAGCTGGGAAAAGCCTGTCTCGGTAGCGCTGTCTTTTTCTTCCTTTGGGTCATGAGCGGATATAAGGCTGATGCTACTGAATTTAGCTCTCATATGGATTGTCACCACTTAATCTACTTAAGTCTACTTCCAATAACAAACCGATATCCAAATATGCTCTGCGCTCTTGTTAAGACTTCTGAGACGTACATTACAGCCGAAGTCGACATAAGTTCTAATTCTGTGATGTGATAAAGCGGTATATCATAGCTCCATTTGCTATTCGCAGACTTTGAAACTGAAAAATAAACGTCACCTTTGATGAATTGCCTTACATAAGATGCGATGCTTCAATGGCAAGCAAATATGAAAATTTTCAACGAATTTCCCCAAAACGATCGATGTGCTACAATTGCATTACATCCCCGCAGTTTGTAGTATACGTACTTCTCGTGAAATTACATCGGACTACAAATGGATCAGTGGTTTTAAAACAGACCCCATAAAACGTTTATTGGATGCGCACATCAACGAATTTTATCACTTTTGCCCATACGAGTGATTACTTTACGACATTTTGTTGTTCAGTTAAAAAATTTTAAAAGCACTGAAGTCAACCCACAGGTTCAGCGCCACTGGATGTCAGATGCTTTGACATGTGTCAAAATCAGCAACACGCACCCCTGAAAACACCCATTTGGCTCGCACACAGCATGATATCTGCCGAAAAACCAACAAATTTAGATCCAAAACTAATTGAAGCCGGCCAAAATAAGGAAAAATAACTTCTTACCAATTTTCTGTTTGAAATGATTCGTTTACGGCTAAATTAACGTTTTTGTGTTTTATTTAAAAAAAAAAAACTGTAAAAATTAAAGATTTTGCAAATGACATTTTAAACCTGTTTCCCGATTTTTATAGCTCTAGCCGGGACCAGCTGAGACAGGACAGCTCAGTTGGGGCATACTAATTAACGTTTGCACTTGCTGTTTATTTTTCATATTAATACGAACAGAGCTTATTAGTGGAAGGCTTCAGTTAAAAACAATGAATATGCATTGGGGTAAATGCTGTTAATGCTGATGAGTAGGAGTGGTCCGGTTATTAAAATGTCAAATAGTTTAGGTACTTTTTTGTTTTCTGGCTGGTGATTTGCCACTAACAAATTGACAAAGAAAGTGCAGACAAAGTCGGACTTGGTCCGGTCTGGCTGGCGTTCGAAAATGGAATTTTTTTAGACGAACCTTCGGGTAATAAGTCTTAGTTTTCATTCAATTTATTTTGTTTCTGTCATTTATTAACGCAAGAACGATGGAAGGTATCTTCTTTTGTGGAATACCTCTGGTCATTTTGTTTCGAAAAAAAAGAAGCAAAATTAAATTGAGAAGTTAAAAGTGCTGGGCTGAGTTAATTGCATGAGTTCTGAAGGACTTTTGGAGAAAGATCAATGTTCTATAATTAAAAACGGTTTGGTTCCTGCTTCAATCAGGTTGAGTTTAATGTGATTATTTGATAAGAACAGCTAGGAGGTATTTTTGAAAAGAATAGGAAACAGTCTACGTAAGTAACAGTGCATACAGTGCCTGAAGGTAGTAAGACTTCATTTCCAAATCTAATTAGAAGGAGTGACGGCGGGCTCGAGAATACTGTGCTGTTTGGTTATTTTGACTACAATACTCGTACATTACAGGAGACTGCACATAAGGTGGTGTTCTGTTACACTCCAAAATACCAAAAATAGTTCTTATACGATGCCATGTTCTCTGTTCTCGGTTTGAGGAATATTTAAGATTCCTAAGTTCTCCTACCTCGACTTTTAACAAAACACCAAAAATGTCCTTTCGGTCAAAAATTGGCGCACAGACAGGGCTGTGTGAGCACGGGTGTTATCGTTTTTGAAAAACCGGTCGCCCGACTGCCACATATCGGGCCTCTTTCGCGCAATCGCCTCAAAATTTCCAAGTTTGAAACCTGGTCAACTGTCTGACCCTGTGGAACAAACTTTCAATGGATGACTCCTCTCAGATCGTAGAAAACAGACCAGCATTGCTTTGACGTTTGATTTAGCTTGATGAGCTTTTCAGCGCGATACGAACTTGAAGTCTTCATTCCAGCGTAGGAACTGTATTACCGTCATTCGTTATCTGTGATGACCTTGAAAAACAGTTTGAATCATTTCAAAACACTTCTTTCACTGCACAGCCTGCTTTCACGCGATCTTCTTTTTATTCAGCAGTCAGCAGTTGAGATACGAATTTGGCAGCCACCCTTTCCATCCCTAAATCTTCCGCTGAAATTCGCTGAACTGAACCTCAAGTCACTCCAGACAGATCCACAACTTTCTCAGTGGTGCATCGATGATCTTCCAGCACCATTTTCACCGGTTCGGGCCGTGGACAGACGACCAGAGGGAAGTTTGTCATCAGTTGACGGGAAAATCACTCAAGCACTTGCATTTTCCCAGTATCATCACTCCTGTAGCCCATTTTTAATATTTCAAGAGTTTCTGTGGCAGTTTTTCCGAGCAAGAAGTACGAGAATCAGCTATTTCAAAAACGACGAGCACAAAAAATAATTGTCACTTAAAAAAATCACACAAACCGAAAGGAAACTTCAATACCCAGGACGCTTGGCTTACTCACTTGTGTTATTTTGTACGCGTTATTTTGCCCATCTTTTGGGTACCCCCTTGAACTTTCTGCTATCTCTTTCTTTCTTTACTTTACTTTTGATGACATTTTCCAGATTCCACCAACATGCCTTTCCAACCACATCGATCGATGGATTGTTTTCTTCAGTTACGCGAGTTTATTGAGATACCCTTCCAGACCGATTTTTTTGGCCAGATTTTTTAAAACATTATACTCGTACATACCTCTAATGTTGACTTGAGCACGATGGTAAAGAGTCTTCCTTATTAAGACCCTCTTTGCATCAAAAAATACGGCGATGTTTCTTCCGAATTCGATAGAGCGTCGGGATTTTTCAATCGACATCCTGCACAATCGAACAAGTTTCGTGAGAGTGTCAAGATCAAACATTGTTCTGTATATGTAGCTCCTTTCTGAGGACGCTATAACAAAACACTTCAAATCGATCAAAGGGCGGTTATTTCCAGCACTGAATGTTTACTTTTTGCGATATTCTGCACAATACGAGTACATCTATTTAATTTTAAAATAAGAATCGTCCACATTCTCAACAGAATCATTGGCATATTTTTCGGATAAAGCATCCAGGGTTCAGAGCTTAAATTTTTTCTCTGAAGAGAATCTTTTCCATCAGAATTCTTCCTATAACTTCCTTTAACTATTAAAATAATAAGTTTCTAATTTGTCTAAATAGTCAAGTTAGTCTGTAATGCCCTTATAATACCATGAAACCTAATACGCATATCGCTGCTATTTTAGGTCTGCCAAGTCACACTTTGTTCACATAAACGCTGCACGTACAGCCAGCGGCTTAGCGCCACGATACGAGTATTTGTTGTTAACAAACGTGCGTATATGGATACGATACTGACCATCCCTGTCCTAATGACGATCGTATTAATGCAGCGTTAAAAAGCAAGAAGCTTATAACGTTACGTATGCGCCGCTTTGTGAACTTTTGCCTGTTAATTACGCAACTATAGTCGCCTTTGTTGGGCGTTAATTTTCCCTTTTAAATAGACGAGGCATACGAAAAGTAAAGTATCTATGGCTTATAAATTTAACTATTTAATGTTAGAGGTGTTGAAAATTGATAGAGTAAATTTGTGAATTTGAAAATGTTCGTTTCAAAAAAGAACATCATTAGAAAGTGTTAAAATGGCGCTGTGATGTTTATCTGTCGTGACAGTGTAAGTGATATCCGAAAGCAAATGCAACTGAATTTTACATTTTCACATGCATTAGCAGATAAATAAGAATTGTGCTGTTGAGAATTATATTGGGCTTCAGGTCGAATGGGCGGTATACCGCACACGTGGGATTTGAGTGTTTGCTAAAGGGAAATAAGATCGTTGATCTAGACAAATAAGAGATTTTCGCGATTTTCTATTTGAAGATTTCTGGTTCAGTGAAATCGGTGATATTGATCGCAGGGCATGCGTCACAAGACTTATATCCCTTGATTGTGATGTAGATTTGAATATTAATTCAGCTTAAAGAGAGAGAGATCTGATCATATATCCATGTTAACTTTATTATTAGCATATCTATCTAATTGCCTTTCGGCTAAGTTTTGCTCTGTCACCGGATTTAGGAGTGAGAAATTTCGTCCACACCAATCCTGCACTGATCACGTCAATGGTTTTCTGAAGCTGATCTGATCATTGACATGGCGCTTTCCATTCAAAGACTCATTGTTCTTAAGAAGTCATTCGATAATTTTGAGGACAATGAAATTACAACAAATAAGGGCTTCCGACTTATTGATTTTGCAAAAATTCACTGACGAAGAGCAGACTAGCTGACTTCAGAAAAATAAACTGTTAAACAAACAATCACATGCTCGTTTATCAAAGGCGATACTTAGGTCACAGCCGTATAAAGAATTCGAGTATCCAGAGCTGATTGGCTTATATCATAGGCCAACAAGTGGCGCTCTACAAAACGGTGGCAGCATTCAGTATTTTGCATAACGGCATAAACTGAATAGTTTTCGTTTGGGGATCTATGCCATTATCGATCGAAGGCACGTCACTGTATACATAATTGGTTATTCCCGTACAAACTTTCCGCATACCCATAAGAACGGACGGATATGCTATCATAGAAAGTATGTGGTATTAAAGATCGCTACAAGCTGTGGTGATCGTTAATCTGTGATAATTGCTCAGTTGTGGTGATCGCCTAGTTGTGCTGCAGTGATACGTGCTCCAACGACATTTTGAAGAGCGCTTTTGTGTCCGAAATATGACATCAACAAAAATTTGCGAACTTCAACTGCATTCTAATTGATCGATTTTCGTGAAGCGTGATCGAAGCATATACCCCAGTATAGTGGACTATCCTTTTGAATATATGGTCCTATAGGTTGCAGGATGTGCTACCGAGTCAACCTCCTGACTAAATACCATTGACGTAGAAGGGCAAGGCTTTCATTAATTCAGGAAACAGAGGAGTGCTAAATGGCATATCAATAAAAGAGGAAGAATCGTCAAGAAGCTTAAAGTTACGAGTATGTGATTGCAATTCGCATCAAGATTAAATTACAAGCATAAATCTAATGTCCGCTCATGCACTCAGAGAGCAGGGGAACGCCTTTGCGAATGTTCTTCAACTCGCCGAAAGGCTTACGGACAATGTCCTATGTACGGCGTCACGATCTTTGGGGCACAAACATATGCATGTATTACCTCCAAAATAAAACTCCGGCCATCAATATCCATAGCTATCAACCAGGTTGATCACAGTAACATGAACGCAGATACAATTTCAGTGTTCTAAAGTTCCATGCTGTCAGCGTAAAGGCGGAACTGTTGAGTTGTTGATTATGAGCATGTTTCACCTGGCCACCACAAAAGAATATAAAATTTGATGAAGAGTGTTGACATGTACATGTATCGAAGTAGCATGCCTTCAAACGTCACTATAAGGAATGATGAGAGCTACTCTACGAGCAAGGCTGACAGGGGAGATATTCGTTTTTCCAATGGCATAAATATCGAACGGGATTCAGGTGACAAAAAGTGAGAAACTTAATACTCGAGTCACACCAGGTTTTGAGTTTTGAAAATCAGTTAGATTTACTTTTGCATCAACATTGCTACCTAACAGAATGAACCAAAGACAAAGATAGACCGCAATTCTGGCCAACTGACCAAGAAGATATCTATATCAAAGAACATGCAAGAGCAAATGGACTTAAAACAATCAAAGGTAACATGTTAATGAACTAAATTATCTGCAAAATTTGATTGGAAGAAGGTATGCCCATTGAATACTGTCGTCCTAACCGAGTGAACGTAAGTGCGGCTTTAGATCGGTGAACTATCTGGAAGAGACCCAGCATTTTTGGATTATAACAAATATCAAGTCATCCGGTTGAATAGGGTTGCTGCAGAGAAATATGGTTGCACCAACAAGGTCGGCAAGAGCGCTACCAACTTGTTCAAAGTTAGACAGAGAAGTGAACAATCGAAGGCCTTGGAAAATCTTTAAAAATCTCATTAACTCGGCTATGCTACGAGTATATTGAAGCCTCGTTTGTATGAAAGATGCTTGGTGCAGAATCTGATCCCAGACAGGAATGTAGTCGGCTTTTCACTGATGCCTTCCTAACTAATTTAACATTTCACTTGTCGTTCGGAGAAATTTCATCTGTTTTCCAAGCGAATATATGAGTGTACGCGATCTTGTGGACAATGAACTTTATTACGAACAATCGGTGAAGGAGACGAAGTATCTGCGTGTGTAGTCATAGCTAATCTGGGTTTGCCACCAAAGTATTTTGAGAATTAAGGCTTCTCTGAACACAGTCGTAAGTCTTCACGTGAAATGAGATCGCTTATGAAGTTGCTAGGCAAGGCTTGGAGAAGAGTTTCTCCAGAAGGTTCAACCTTCCATTGACAGTTGGGTTTCATTTGACAAACTGCAAACTCGGCTCTGTTGTGATGGGTGCTGGGACTGTAGGCACTTAATCACTGAACAATTATTACGTCTGTCTACGGAAGTGGAAGAAATACAAAAAGAAAAACTGTAAGAGTGCTCCTAACTTTCTAAAGACGTCAAGAAGGATTCGTTTGGTATGCATACGATCTCGATTGTAACTTAAAGTTTTGCTTACCTGAAACGCGAGTGTCCGGATAATCCCTGAAAAGGGAAGCAGTTAGTCATAGAAAGGGTTAGTTAGTTTTTGCTTCAAATACATATCGACAATGGCTTTTATATTGTCGGGATTGCATATATGTAAACATGGAAAATACTCGCTCGTTAAGCGTTCTTCATGCAAATGCCTCACATTCTAATCAAAGCCAGACCTGATTACAAGAAATTTGACTATTTTCGCAGCAACCGTGTGTCACCATTGCTGTGTCAATGGGAGAGGGACTCATAAGTTCGTCTAAAATAGAGGCAGAATGGTTTCACTACTCAAGGGTTATCTACGTAAGGCACATAATCCCGCATAAAGCACTTCCGTCCACCCGTTTGATTGGTCGATAGCTTTGACCGCTTGGAATGGTTTTCATCCACCGCACTACAACCTATGGTGGTTTTTGAACCTATGCTTCTAAGCGTCATGTGTGTGGAAAATCATCAGCAGAAAAGGTAAAAGAATCTGCGACTACGAAAGAAACGTTGATTGGTTTCATTTGGAGTGATTTATGCTGACTCATTCCTTTTATAATCTCCACTAAGAGAGCGTGATTTTAAGCAAACAACTGAACCTTCAGTCGTACATAAGCCTCACATCTTGTTCTCCTTTTCAACTGGCATCAAGATGATGATATTTCAGAACGTGCCGCTTCTGTGTCCCATTCAATTTTCTCGATGTACCGAATCAAATCTTCAAAAGCAGCAGTCTATACAGCTATACGTATCTATCCTGAGCATATTAGCCACTATTTCCATCATTCTAACACAGTGTACCGAACGTGTCGTAAAAAGAGCCAGAAGTCTTAAAATATCATTTAATTCCATACATCTTTAGTGAGATGTTTAGTTCAATGTCTTAACTGAGCTCTTGTCAGGACCTCAGAGTTTTAGCATTTTAAGCTTTCTTGCCACGACTTACTTACATAGGTGGCGGTAATATTCGGGCTGAACCTGTGCCTCAACTAACAAGCCTCTCCAGTTAGTCCGATCTTTAGCTAACTGCTGCCTCCAGTTGCGCACTTCTGGTCGGTTGAGGTCCCCTTCTACTTGGGCGTTCCACCTAGGATAAGGTCTTCCTCTACTGCGTTGTAATTCTTCGTTTAATCTATTCGTCTAAAGCCCGTCAACGCAAACGGGACCGAATATTTTTCAAAGCATTTTTCTCTCGAAATGACTGAGGATGTCTTCATCCGTTTTCGATAGAGTTCTTGATTCAGCGCCATAAAGTAGAACTGCAGTGATCAAGGTCTTATATACGAGTAGAGTCTCCTTAGTTTTACGCGATAGCGCCTTACTACTCAACTGCCTTATTAGCCCAAAGAAATAGCGATTGAGAAGAGTGAGAATTTATAGCAGCGCCAAGTCAGACAAACTCTCTTACTACCTCGAAATTATACCTATCGATTGTGAAGTTCTGCCAATTCGTCGATGTTGTGTGTCCCTTCTTGTAGACGTCATATACTGGGTTTTGCCCTCATTTACCGCTAAATGCATTTCGGCAGCTTCCGTTTCAGTATTAGTGAACGCATCGGTGACAGGCTGCTGAATTCTCACAATTATGTCGATGTCATCGGGCTTTTGAAATATTGTGCCTCCAGTGTTCACTTGTGAGTTTCGCACAATTCTTTCCAGCATGATGCTAAAGGTGACATATAACCGCGCGTCACCTTGTCTAAAATCTTTTTTGACATCAAAGGTCTCGGTTAAGTCGTTACCTCCCTTGCCGGAGTAATATAGATAGCCTTCTCAATCTTCATCCTGCACAGACGGACGAGTTTATCAGGGATACCAAAGGTAGACATGGCCCTATATTGCTCGTCTCTATAAATGCTGTCATATGCGGCCTTAAAATCGATAAAAAGATAGTGTGTATCGACTAGCATTCTTCAGTTTTTTCAAGGATCTGCCGGAGTGTGACGATTTGGTCGACTGTGAACTTTCCTGGTCTGAAACCGCACTGATAGGGGCCAACCAGGTTGTTGACGAAGGGTTTCAGAAGATCACACAATGAGGCTGATAAGATCTTATATGCAACGTTGAAGAGACTTATTCCTCTATAGTTGGCGCAGTTAACGGAGTCTCCTTTTTTGTGGATCTGGCCAACAATGCTGAGATTCCATGCATCAGGCATACGCTCTTCTGACCAGTTCTGAGAAATGAGTTGATACATGCTCTTCACATTGAAATGAGGAAACCCTGTACACCTGCTATAGTGAGGTTTCGTCCCTCCGCAACGTCCATAAACCTAAGTCCGTTGCCAGACGTGGTATCGTGTAAGCTATGCCTATCAACTGTCCTATCGTTAAAATCGCCTTGTACGCCTAGGGGAATGGGCGCATATTAGTCGTTTGTTAACGAATTTAGCCTTGATGCGGGTTGCCATAAGACGCTTGCTCACTTGTCGTAAGCTTAAGACTTCTTGCCTAATTCGGCCGCATATGACAAATCCGCATCGGAATAAAGGTTGTTTCTTGTCCTTATAGTAATCGCCATAGTATATGTAACATATAACACAGATTTTCATCTTCCTTATGTTCGGCCAATCCCATTGCACTTTCTGGATCTCGGTGATATCCGCGTGTAGCAGTCAAGGGCCTCTGCTAATTGTTCGGCTGCATGTGGCCTGTTAAGGGTCCGAAAATTCCATGTGCAAATCTAAGGGTCGCTGTCCTTTTAACGTTCACTAGGGTCGTCAACAGTAAGCGTTGCGCTGTGGGATCAATCCATGTTATAGCACACTTAGCAATTTGCTGCCACGACAAGGCATCCAAATGATGGTCAAATCCGAGCATGCCCTTGCTAATTATATTTTCGTCGTTTTACACTTCAGGGAAATCGTTGACTGCCAAATTCTTGAAAGTTCATAACTATTCTTTTAGTCCTCACTTCGGATTTTCACTTTATGAGGATATTTCTGGATTTCGTCTCTGTTGGATCAAGCATAAGCGCTGCTAGATGTTAAAATGTTTTAAAATGTTTTGTTAGTCACGACGACCCCCTTAATGTTTCTAGGGCCTGTTCTCAAACGAGGAGAAATGTCAATCATTAATCCAACTTTGCTATCGCCGATTTGTTGTACAATACTGGAAACAGTATGCCTTAATAGGAAAAAATCCACTGTTAGCCACTAAGTTGACCAAAACTCACAGAACCAATCAAAAACCTCTAAGAATTTGAACAGGTTAAACTTTTGAACTGTCAAACTATTAGTAGTAAAGAGGATGATTTCAACGTTGAACATAACCCGAATAGTTCTAACAAATTTGTCGGGCTATCAACAACCGTGTCATTTTCTTAAATGCGCAAAATCGCTACACGTTGCTACGAATATTTAGCAAACCGTATTCAGCTCAACGAGTTGTGTAA
This sequence comes from Volucella bombylans, assembly GCA_949129095.1. Taxonomy (NCBI): domain Eukaryota; kingdom Metazoa; phylum Arthropoda; class Insecta; order Diptera; family Syrphidae; genus Volucella; species Volucella bombylans. The sequence continues at coordinate 169,732,365 of OX422140.1, read as the reverse complement.
ACTGTCAAAGATTTGCAGTTATCTTTTTTCAAGATACAACGTACGTGAGTTTCATCTTTCAATTCGGAATGAATAGAAAATTTATACTCATAAACTTGCAGCAAATCTAAAACTTGACACCTGAACAATTGATTCATTTGTTAGTTGTCATTCAGCTGCCAACATAAATCAGTCAACACGCCCCCATCATGATTGTAAAATTCCAGTTGAATATTAATCCCAGAAAGCTACAGATTTTGCTAAATGCCACAATATTTACAACATTTATCCAGTTAATTTGTAAATTCCTCGCTATTGGTAGCAATATCAACTTACAACCAACTGACGCTTTGTGACATTCGGAAATGTCACCATGACATTTAAAAAAAATAATAAAAAATTAAAATTGAGCAGTAGTTTTATACTCGGCTGAGACTGAGACTCCGTAAAAAAAAAGCTCTTACGCAAGACTAATGTAATAAAACAGTTTATTGCAACCTCTTAATGCCGAATTAAGTAACCAATTTTAGTAGCAAACTTAACATTTATTACAGCGAAATTTTCGGGATTCGCCATATGGCACAAATTAAACGATTCTCAGGTGGTGGACTTCCTGGTCTGTGCGTCAGATTAGCTGTGAATTTATTAACCATACCAACCCATGCGCGTTGCATAAATACGAGCACACAAATGACGGAACCAAATTGAATGCCAATTCAAATGGGTTGACGCGGGAGATGCCAAGATGTCGCATGTCATTATAGCCGTTCGGGTGGTTATGATCCAATTTAGGTTAATTCCACATCCGTTTAAGGAAACTAGCGATCTTATTCGATCCTCCCCTGTGATCTGTTATATTTCCTACAGCCGATTGTGCATAATTAATCGGCGCGATTACTATAAATACCCGCCCTGGCAAAGTGCAAAGGGGCTACAGATCAAGTCAACGTGAATGGCTGTCAATTACTATGGCTATCAGTGCTAGTAAATAGTCGTATACGCTCGTACTCGTAGATACTTGTAGATACTCGCGATATAGTCGAACAATCTTTCAGTCGTTGAGGCAACATACCGTCATACATTCAAATGAGCAGGGTTGTTATTGTTAGCGAATTGTAATTGTAACATGTCATACGATGAAAAACGGTTTTGCAAACATGACCGAGCAAACCATAAGTATGAATGCGAGTGCGAGTGCGAGTACGAATATGAATTGTCATTAAGACGCTGTCTGGAGTGCGACTATTCGTATCTTGAGCGCGACAGTGTCTAGTAATTGAGGTTTGGAGTTGAATTTACAAGTGCATGATAGTTAAGAGTCGGTTGTTTTTTTGTTATGCAGGTGACGATGGTAATTTGCATGAGTATTAGCAGGCATTTTGCAAAAATAGATGAAACTCTGATCGAGCAGGAGTTATTTTTATTTTTATAACTGAAAGGCTTAGGCATGCGTTTTATTTCAATTAATTAGGCGAACACAAACCAGAAATGATCGACATGGAATAGCTGATTACGGGTTTTGTTTGCTGGCGCCTCGTATTCACTTCCGTGTTAGAGTGTAGGGGCTAATGCTACAACTAGAGTTGTAGGTATGGTGAGCCTAGTGAATTCAGTTCAACTTGTCATATACTCGTATTCGTATGTACATATGTAGGTCTTGCTTTGGTAAATGATACTAGGTTTCGTTAGGAGCTTGTAGGAATTTTGTGAGAAAGGTTACCTTAACTCATTTTGAAGTAAAACATCTTTGGAAGTTCCACTAGTGATAGGCGAGACTCTAGCGACTAATACGAATTGGCAAATGGTCAGAACGTCAAAAATAAATGTGTTTGTGGTCTGAGCCGTTGTCGGCTCCGCAAAACTTTCGGGCATCCATTTGGCTGACGACATTTTGGTGAGGTGACCACCAGGTCTAATTGTGAATGCTGAGGTATGGGAAACGTCTGCTGGCCATTTCGACATTTTGCCCCGCCGGCGAATTCGGAAGGTTTGAGCCCAATTGCAGAACCGGTGTCTATAGGCTATGCCATAATTTTTTTTCATAAGAGCGCCAAAACTCAAAGCTCTGCAGTTTCTCCCGATCCCAGAAGTATGTGTCGTATAGTGGTTAATGTGGCCGGATAAAACCTTAAATATGGTTGAACGAAAGTATACGCGATGAATGGAATGTAGGCATTATTTTGCCGATTCTGAAGAAATGGGACACCTTAAACTGTCGTCATCTTAAGCCTTTTGTCAGAAATCTAGTTGGTCTATCTATTGAAGCCTTAGCTCAGAAAAATCAACCGCTGCCCAAATACTGGCCATATAGATCCAAGCCGGTGTTTCAGAAGTTCTTTATTGAATATCCGAAAGGCGTGAAGATGAAAGCGAGATGTTTTGAGATCGTATCTTCAAACTATAGTCGTAAAGCAAGTCGAAAACCGTACTTCGTAGAGACAGGCTCTACACCGCAAGACTAAAGGATCCCAAAGTCCATAACGAATTAATGGATCATTGTTTAAGGGATACATACTACAATATCAGCAGCGCCATACCTTCGAACATAAATGAGAATTGGGAAGTTCTGAAAAATGTTCTCGTTCACGTAAGAAGATCGCGGAGAAGCCATTGTAAGTTGGAGACGAAGATCACAGATAATTTTTAGTTCACATTGCAGCAGCAGGTCGAAGTGAACTCGCATCGCTGTACCATATAAAAATTAGAGACTTTCACAGTCTACGATGTGACATACTGGCAATACGCAGTCTGAACAATTCACAGATGATAAGAGATCTAGAATAAGTTTTCATATTATACTTAGTACCGGTAAAACTTTTCATATCACGATCATCATCCTAGAAGTATCCTTAAAGCTAATCCTCCCATATAGAAAGGTATCTATACGTATTCTAAGACCACCTCAGATATAATAATACGATTACATCAGAAAACTAACCCAGTCTCGCAGGTGGGTTATCCATTGTTTGCACTATCTCTATACAGTGGGCACCTACTACCTATTCCAGTTGGCACCGCGACCTTAAACCGACTTTGTTGCACAGTAGATCTTTAAGATGACAGATGAGCCTCAACTTTCTTAATAAACCTAAGAATCACTCTGATACAGACACTTTGCTGTTCGTCAGTGACTAAGATTTATCTGAGAAAGTAGTGTATTCTTATGTAGCGTAAGGCCATAGAGCTCGACTGTCCGTGTATGGATCGCAGTGCCTTTCATTCATGTTCTAAGAATGGTACTGGTATATCCTTGCATGACATGATGCTCAGCTTGAAACACCTTGGGACTTTTTCGCATTGGTCTTGTAACATTTGGGATCCGGTTGAATGTAACCAAGAGTTACATATGTTGTCTTCGGGACAACATTTGCTAAAGATATCTGAAGACCTTTAGTGCGGTGTAGGTTACCCTGCTGCGCTTTAAGTTGGGTCATTACTTGCGACCATACCCTGGGTTGCGTGTGCGGTTAGGTTTATTGTCAGCTCTTCGACGTACGTAACCCTCTCCAAAGGAGTGGCACTGAGGTCAACTCTTTATAGTCCGTGTTAAATTTGTGTGTTTTGTTCTATTGGATGAAGGTACAGGAGCTCTAGTAGCTGGATGGGTGCTGATCTTGTTTGCAGCTACAGTGAGCTCAGTTGTTCTACTGGTGGAAGTAGTAGCGGGGCTGCTAGTGTACTGGTTTCTCCGGCGATTTCAGTCGCCATCTGAGCAGCCCATTATTAGCCAAACCTTACAAATTCCGGTAGATGCAAACGTTGAATACCGAATCAAATATCGAAGCGAACACACACTTCGAACTGCAAATGCAAGAGACGAATGGCCTCTGATCCCATACAATATCCCATATTGTATCAGGAATGGCTTATCGCATTTTCGGTTAATATATGATGAACGGTTTTGGCGAGCACTGAGATCTAAGACCTCCACTCGACCTACGAGCAGAAGTGAAATACGGGAATCAGGTTTCCTAGAAATAAAAGGTAGGGCCATTCGATCAGAGATATTCGTAAAGGTAAATGCGATCGCAACAAATGAATTTGAATGGATTCGAAGGCTTTCCCGACCGGATCATTGATCGATGATAATTGTTATTTCGCTTATGTTCTAAACATCTACATATATAAATGCATTCGACATTTAGGCATTCAGAGTAGTAACTCTCATGGGACTTGATAGGACTCATCTCTAGCGCTTGCTTTTATTTTGGAGAACTCGATGTTTTAGGGCATTGGGGCTAAAGACCTTGAATCCAAAAATTTTGAAGTCCGCGTTAATGTCGGCTCTTCGGAACCTGTTTATAGCCAGTGCATTGTATTATAATTGGCATTACACAGTGTGTACACAATTTTTTATCAGAGGACTTTCAGCTTCCTAGCTAGAATGACATTAGGCCACAGTTCGCGTTCACCAAGTCTATTAGCTTGAGTCCGTCTTCGGTAGATGGCGACATTGCTCAGGACATTGCTCAAATGTTTGGTCGAGGAACTTTTTGATGTAATCTTTGACGAACTCGGTCTTTTTATCTGTCAAATAGTTTGCACTTATCAGGCTTACGAGTATGTTGACGGATTTTACTTTGATGCCAAGGTATTCTCTGATGAGAACGTTCTTTCGGCTAACTGATCCTATTGCACTTCTAGATAACAATCATTTTGTAGTAGTGGTAGTATCAAGATAAGATCTTATATTTTTGAGGTTCTATGTAGTGATCCTATGTGGTCAGGTGGTTGACCTGGCGAAACAATCCTTAGACTAATAATCGAATCCTTCAAATAAAAGTACCAGTAACCCACAAAAGGAACATGAGCTGAAAAATCATTCGTCACTACTATATTGACAAGATGCCGAAGCACATTTAAGTGACCAAATATGTCGAATGATTCTCATGACTCTTACTAAGAGAATTGCTCTACGGAAACATTAGTTATACTGGAAAGGGGTTTCTTGATTACGCAGTTTTCCTTCTTCTTTCTTAACCGAGCCTGAAACGGGTCATGGAAAACTTGTGGCATTATTTGAGGAGTTGACAGCATGCCATTCACTTCGATATTTACTTGATCCGTCGGACAAGGCACAGGAATACTGCGTACTATCTCACTGTCCATGGATTCTGAATGCGGCTATCGCCTTATAGAGTTCAATGTGATGTAAACGCTCATGTGCTTGTTTGAAGACAATAAGTACGAATAGGCAGTATTTATCACTCATTTTATTCTTTCGTCTCCAGGCTTGACTCTGTCACCTTTTTCCGACCGACATAGGTATTCATCTTTAAGCTTAATGTTCTTTCGGGTACATCTTATGATGCTGCGGCCCTAGACTACCGGAACGTTTGCATTTCTGGCTGGTCGTGTTATATTGTAAAACTTTTCATTTAGTTACACTCTGCAGACTCCAGCATCTCTAGGCATGCGTATGTCCTCTAAATTGTAATTGGTTTGGTGGATGTTGTCTATAATGGCCGAGCAAATCCGGGCAGAAATAGAAGGTCGAGTCCAAAAGGATCATCACTCTTGGACACTTGAAGCTATCCAAGGACAAATGTTAAAGCTGCTCTTTAAATTAATTGAAAAACTGTATCAAGTAACCGCATAAAAAACCACCGGTGTCCACATCCAACCTTGTGTAATCCCATCTACAGTAGCAAATTCCAATGATCTACACAAAATTATCACTCCAAAGTTCCTATTTGTTTTCACTTCACTGTAAATTGTTATGTTTGCTGTGGAATTCAATGATTGCTCTGACTTAGCACTGACATCATTGACTCTTATTAAATCAGCTGGGTTTGTATTCAAGATTTTCTCTTAATGATAGTCAATGCGCAATCAAAAAAACTTGTCAGCCCCAATCAAATTAAAAACTCCAATCAATCGTGCCTCGACCTTTGGCATTAATTTTTCAAATGTCAGACAGTGCTCTGCCGCTTTTTCCATTGACAACTTGATCACATTCCGAATGCGGAATGTTATTTTCGAGGTCAAAAGCACCGTCATCACTTCCTCTTAAATTCAAACCGCAAAGTGCTTTTTTTTGTTCGCCACCTCACACCATTCATCGTGTAAATGATGCAGGCGTTTACTCGAAATCCCATCGAATTCGATAAGTTCCAACTCCAGATTTGAACACCTTTTAAGATTCATTTCCATATTCCACCTGCAAGAGTGAATTCCACGAATTCCACCTTTCAATGAAAACCACGGCCACTGGTGGTAATTATCGCCTTCTCGAACAATGACCAATAAATTCTGTAGATCATGCCAGATACATACTCGTATGCGTGCGTCACTCATGTTCCCTCGAAAAAGCTGGCCAAACCGGCGCAGTACACGGTATTGTCACAGTCGTAGTCGCTGGAGCAGTAGCAATTCTCAGAAACCAGCTGATCAGGTTTCAGATTCTCCATATTTTAATTCAATTAAAACCAGCAACAACAAGTCGGATTTGTTGTTTTGGTTTTTCTAAAATTAGGAAATACCAGCTGACATCGACACAAATGGCTTGGAACAGGAAATTTCTCTGACAGATGTTGCTGCAGCCAGCAAGACAAGTGGCCAGCTTACTGCGTTTCCACTTCATATCCACTTCTGTGTGCTTGATTCTCGCTAGTCGACCTTGAATCTTTTTTTTTTGTTTGTTTTTTTTTAACTCTGCATCTGTGGATCAGTGAAGATCGGCGAATAGATGGAACTGAGTATCTTTACGTGTGGCAGGAGAAATTCCCAATGATAATATATGCTAATTACAGTTATTTAGCACTGTAGAAGCAAAAGTGCCGCCATATGCTCGCTGGTATCCAGTACATGCTATAGCGAAGACGAAGACCTAAACCAACGTTAAAAGCGTGGGTCGAGCTCGGTAGCAATGTTACAGTATCACACACATACTCTCGCATTGTCACGGTCGGTTACTATAGAGCATAGATACTCGGATTCCAGTTTGTCACTGAAGTTGGCGCGTTGCTTCAAGTGTGGACAGGCAATTCTTACCGGACGGACACACGATAACCGAAAAAAAAAACAGCTTCACAGTACCAAACCAACTTCAAGAGCTAACCATATGTACATACATACATATCATCTGTACTCGTATACTAAACGTGATTCCACAAATTGTTTCAGCGGATCACTGGTGAATGCTTTGCTTTTGTGCAGTCGACGATTTGACCGTGTGACTGACGATGGCGACGACGTTCTGTCAAAATACAGTGTGTCCGAAAACACTTTCGGTGCGGATCACTGAAAAAGTGACACACACCGCAAAGTGATGTTTAGACTAGATGTACCCGTACACCGCAGCGTTCAGGCACGACATCATGGTGCTTTTCAGTGGGACTGTCAACTAGGCGGTTTGCAACACTTGTTTGGCTCTTTTTTTGTTCGGTTTTTCGTCTTCCATGTTTGCTCTGTTGTTTGACGATGGTTTGTTGTTTGTTTAGAGTTTGTGTCGCCAGAACTACTGAATGTAGAGCACTCGAAATGAGGATTTGAGTCTATCGAAGGAGGTTATCGGCAATACCTATCATACATACAAGCGTACGTAGACTGGTCAAGTGAAAAATGAAAGTCTGAGTTTGTAGTAGGGTGTATCTACTTTGAAGTACTCTATGTATCTTTCGAGATTGATGTTTTCTCCGAAAGAAGGAGAAATTCTGGAATGGAAAGATCGGATGATTTCCAATTTTCATGATCGAATGTGTTTTTGACATGTTCTTGTTAATGTGTCAACAACGTCTATAAGGTCAAGATTTGCTATCTAACTGGAAGGAAACGATACACTTTTTTTTAAAGCTTAAATGAACGCATCTCATTTGTAAGATCGTAAGAAGTGGTTTTTATGAATGATTTAGATTTAATTGTATTTAATTAAATCTAATAGCTTGTATGAACACGATTAGTGGTATTATGGCATTTGACTGATTCAGCATTACCATCGATGGACCACATTCGGCTGTTGTATAAACAAGGCCAAGTGCAAAATAAAGTGCGCCAATTCATATTATTATTATTATTTCTTTCCCTTGGTTTTACTCAGGTGGAACCGTATGAACTCCGTTTGGGTAATGATACGACAGTCACCAATTCTGTCATATTCGACAAGACTTTCCGACCAGGCTGCGTCACATGTGGTACCTACATGCATCAACAAAGACCTAAGGCATCATTCATTTCTGCGCTCCTTCCAACTCAGATCCCTGCAATGCTTTAAGCCATCGTCATACATTTCCTAACGACCTTAACGCCTCTCGAATGTAACCTTTCTTTAGGGTAAAATTAAGAAATTACAGCCTAGGCTTTAACAGAGAAGCATCTCCAGCCAGCACGATCTCTCGCCATCTGCCTCCAGTGAAGCAGTTCAAGTTGGTTGAGGTCCACTTTCACTTGCGTGAACCGCCTTAGCACCGACCTTTCGCGCTCCTATGCTGAAAACTGGGACTCATCCATCTTGAAGTTCGTGGCAGAAGTTTCAGATTTGCTAAGACAAGTTTCCTTAGAGCGCTTCATAGATGTTCCGTATAAATGTTCCTTTGGTTATAACCAAGGGTTTTTTTGCCCTTATCAAGAGACTGTTTTATAAAAGCGAAGGTCCCCTGTTACTGTGCATAAAAGCACAGATCGAATAACACAGTAAGTAGGAGATATGTAGATCCGAATTTTCAGAAATTTATTTATCTTAAGAGCTGCCTCAATCTTGATCTTGGCTTCGTTAGCGTCTCTAGGAGCTAGCCCAGACAACTCTGGTCGAATGCCATGATTCAAGATCAAAGAAGAAATCGTCAACGGGTTTTTCAAAGAGCTTAAAGTACAGTAGAAGCCTCCAGTTGAGAATCTTAGAAGGAGGAGCACAGAAAATCCAAAACTGAAAATATTGAGTAAGAACCTGTTGTGCGAACACTTATACAAACTCCAGTGAAGTTACAATTAACCTTTTAGTGCAATCTTATTTTCAAATGGTTTCGAGAGCCAAAATCATTTATATTCATATAAAGTTATTCAGAAATGTCCCGATTCAGTCTTGTTATCAGAACGAAGATTAGGCAGCCTATAAAATGCCTCAATCAAGTTAAGTCACCAGAACTGGTGGGCATATTTTCTGCCGAGATCCTATAAACCTCCTCTATCATGACTAGTAGAAGTCCAAGGAGGCAGTAAAAATAACAGTGGTGTTAGATCTGAGTGTAGAGGTCCCTTTAAGAGTATTAATGAATCAGGTTTTGACAAGATGAATCATCAACATGGTGCTAGGAAGGCATAGCAGTTGGTAAAACTGGCAAGTACCTGGATACATTAAGAGACGTAAACCAAAGAGCAAAGCCTTTTAAATGTTGTGCAAAATATAGCGGATTGCAGCAGCAATTATTTATTTATTTCCTATTTACGCAACATCTTAAGGATCTTTTGAACAAACCATGTTTCTAGCGAAGAACTTCATCAAATGATAGAATGGGAATCAACGATGCAACGGCAGGAGTGGGAGTCAGGAAAGGACAGCTCTTTATGGCGGATCGAGAAGAACAAGGCGCAGAAGTAGTACTGTGAGGAAATTTTCAAGAGACTGGTGGAGCCGGTTTTGGCCGAGTCTCCCAAAACCTCTGGCAAAGTCCTATGCTCACAGCATCACGTTTAGAGACCAGTGGCACTATTGCCAACAAGCTATCAGAGATGCCGCATCTAATGTATAAGGTTTCACCCGACCACAACAACAAAACCCCTTGATTTAATGAAGTGTTTCGCCAAGCACATGCAGCAAAACAGAGATCATGCAAAATGGCGCTGCAAAGAATGACGAGAGCTAGCTGCTTGATCGTGGCATTCGAAAAGTACACTACAGGAATGATGTTCCGATAGAGACTCGCAGAGATAAGGATGGGTTCGTAATAGTGGTCACAGTCGGTACTGAAAATCTGGAATGATAACTTCTGCAGAAGCGCGCATTCGAAGTGTTTCAAGTACCCTTAAAATAAGTGCACCAGACATTCAGTGCTGCCGTTTGCGACGTCTCTGTTGTAGCTGAGTGGTCCATGACCAGCTGCACGAGCTACGTGGAAGATTAGTGGCACCGCAAACCTATCTATCAGCCCTATTTTGTATGTCAAAATAGAGGTACGCTTCAGGAGGGACGAAGCCTTCCAAGCGCACACTCTTATGATATAATTGGTTGGGGTAGTAGACCCCAGATATCAGGTTGTTGGACGAGGTTATTGCTCTTGTGATATGCCAACTTAATAGCGAAGTTGTCCACTGTTATTAGATTCGACCTGTTGTATAAGACCTCATTGGGATAGAATTTTTTGTACTCCGATTATGGTGTTCTGTAAAGGTGAAGACAAACCATATGGCAAGCCCTCTCAAACACCCGAATCATTTCCATTAAGCTTTTTCTTACGTTGAAAACCATGGGACACTCATATACCAGCATGGGCCGGATGAGGGCAATGTAGCAAATAACTTTACCTTCACATCGGGGTGGCTGCTATAAAACAGTCTCTTTGTAAGCAGCTTTGGCTCTGACCAGAGCAGCATTCTTGTTGAACTACAGATATTGGTCTAACCAGATCCCAAGGTATATGACTACATTTCGACAAGCAAGTGGCTGGCCGTATTGTCTAATGATCGAGAATTTTCGCCAATTTTTTCTGGTGTCCCTAGGGGTGCCAGACAACGACGTTCTAAGCAGAATGATTTCGGACTTCTGGAAGTTGATATCCAAATTTTAGTCATCGCAAAATCGCCTAATTCGTTCGAAGTCACGTTGCAAAAGCATGTTAATGACCACAACCTGTTCTGTACGCTACCAAGTCGTCTGCGTACGCTATTCTATGGGGAAGTGAACCTATCAAATCACTTATGTTAATGCTGAATAAGATTGACGAATTAATCGCACCTTGTTGCAGGCCGTTTTTAATGTGAAATGTTCCAACAGAAGTCGCATCGCTATTTTTGACGCTGAACTGTCTGTTGGTGAGCAAATTATGAAGAATATACAAAAGTGGTTTATCGATGCCCAGTCTGGTCAGCCTGTAGAAAAGTCCCTCTAACCGTCAGTCCAGGGGGTTGGCGGTATGAATTTCCACGTCTGGTATTGTCGTGGCATGGGTTAAAGTCTTTTCCGCGGCGAATATCTCAATACACGGTCCTTCGGGTGTTGTCTCTCCAGAATGTCGAAGCCAACCTGAGTTGTGTATATTAAAATCCCCCGTAATAACGATTTCAGTGTGGAGATACAGGGATACAATTCTTTGTATGGAGTCAGACAGCGCATCGAACTCGTTAAAGGTAGAATTGCTGTCCAGTTTGATGCTTCTGTAAATAAAGCAATAGTGGATAATTTGCTTACGGAGATGCAATTTTACCCACATGAAGTTGAGTTTCGTATTGGAACATGGAAGATCACCAGCATTCTGAGGTCAGACAGAATATATCATTCAATTTGGGCGATTAGCGACAACAACTCCGTCCTCGCGACCAACAAGAAGTCTGGATAGCGATATCTAAACTAAAAATTTATAGGTCTGCTGAATCCGATGGACTTCCGGCTGAATGATCTAAGGCTGCGAAAGATGACTTGCTAAGGAGCAGCTCATCTGAAAAATATATCGGAGTCAGCTTCCTTAACTCCGCATAATGGGGAGGAATAGGCCAAGATAAAACACCCTTTACATAAAGTTGACATTCTTGTATACCCTTTCTATTTCTACAAACTTTTTGGATAGAAATCAATGGACCCATCTTGTCTGAATTATGTGGCTTCTTGGTGGTATGCTAATTTTTTCACATAACAGTCTACAAACCAACAAATTTATTGGTTCCACTGTAGCGACCCATCTCCATTAAAATGATTTATGTATCCGTAGACTGCTATAAATGTTACTGCAACAACCTTCGCAACTTAATTAAAAGCGACACACCAAAAGTTAAATATCTCGTCCACCCATTGAACAGTAGCGTCTTTCATACCACCACTGCTTTACCTTATTTTTGACATTCATAGAACAACCGGATATCTAAATGACTTTCTGTCAATCAACGTCCATGTGGGGCCTTTTTTTTAACAAAAAAAAATATAAAAACGGAACCACACTACATAACTATTTTTTCTCAAAACTCTATCCAACTCATGTTTATTAATATGTATGGCTGCAAGAACCCTCTCTCCTCTAAATTACCATAAACTAGGCAATATTCGGGCGGAGTCGCCCTCTATTCACTTTACTTAAGCTTACATTTTTCTTGAAAAAAGTCGTTATTAAGAATTTGACTTTTGCAATTTATTAAAAATGCATTTATATTCATCTTCGATTTTTTTTAACTTTTTACTTTATTTTTTTTCATTTCAGATGTCCGATGAATTTCTGTGAATCAGCATCAGAAACGTAAAAGGTAAGTCTTGGACGACTGGACGGCGCGGCGGCGCTCCAAACTCAATGGGATTTCCACATTTCTTGACAAATCACCTTGACTGACGACATTTTTTCACAATGAAACCGTGCATGGGTTCGGGATTTTTCGAATTTATGTAGATTTCGGCGAAATCTGCGATCATCGCGGAAATAATATCACATTTATTTCTTATCGCATCTTTCATCTGTTATCGTTTCATTTCGTTTCATCGTTCCCATCTAATTAGCATTTATCTGATCGTTGGATAGCGCAAACAAACACGATTTTGCGGTTAGACCCTAAAACGTTTTATGGCAGTTTGATGTCCCATTTTGGGAGAAATATCACAGAATATTCATTTGCTGATGGCATAGTTATGTTATTTGCTATGTTTTTTGGCTAATTTGCATCTGAAAGATGCTAAATTTGTGGCTTTACTTTCACGTTCCAAGTATTTTGTCGAAATACATTTGCCAAGTTGAAAATTAGAAATGCAAATCGTAAATCGACAGTGTTAGAGATTCTTTTCTTCATATTTAACTTTGGAATAATTTTAGGTCCATTAGGTGGACTTTTATGAAATAAAACTTCATGCTGAGGGTAAGCCGATTCAAAATTTCTTAAAGAGCGATGGGAGTTTTACGACTTAGGAATGCCAAAGAGGTCGTTGTCTCACATTCAAGTCGAATCTAAGAAATGAGGCTTTTTAAATTTAGTTGTCGGAATATTGCTCTCAAAATAGAGATAAGTACGAGTATGTACAATACATCAAGCTGAACTATCTACTACGGAGCTCGACTATCTATGTGTATATTAAATCTATAACCCACAGAATCTGCCGAGTCATGGAAGATTACTTCTATTGATTTGCTCTTTCCCTTATTTGTATTCACGGGCTATTGAACGGAAACCGATGGTCCTCAGGCAGAGATGATGTTGTCAGAGTAGCCAGCAAAAGACTGCCCATCATTTAACTAGGAAAGCCCTGCGTCTGATCAGCTTTTATGTCTGAAAAATTGTATATCGACGGATATACCTTCGTGCCAAATACCTAATCTTCATGAATAGACCGTAGGTGAAGCGGATGATTATGTCATTGTGATCTAAGATATATGTAGTCTAGCTGTCTATCAGATCGCACAAAGAAGCCTTGGCGTCTTTGCCTCCAAAAGTATATATATACTTTGATTAATTTTGGATGGGGGCTAACGGCCCCATTTATTTAGCTTCATACAAGCTTAAAAACTATTACTTAAAAACTAAAGGACTTATCACTAGGGGTTAAAGCTAGTGGTGGTGAAGGAGATCGAATTTGAGTGAGAGAGTGCTGCGATTAAAATCGAAAAGGTTGGAGTTTACCTTACGCAGCATACGGGAGATTGGCTCGTTAGAGCCATATATGGTGCTGTGGATTGGTAGATAAAAAAAGACGGGGGCAACGTAGATTTCGATTGTTAGTGTAAAAGAAAATGGAGCACGGAAGATCGTGGTGCAAATTTACAAGTTACAATTTTGAGATCACCCACTCTCGAAAATATCATTTCAATAAATTGATGGTATTGGTCGCACTATGACACGTATCTTCATCCTACTGTAATCACATATCATCCACATTGATGTCATATAAATTTGATTGTCGATCATCTTTCTGTATAGATAATTATTGACTTTAACTCAATCTCTTATCACACTTTAAAGAAATACGGGCCTGATCATAACGAAGGTCCGAAGGTTTTAATTCTTACATCAATAGTAAAGCCAAGCTCGTTTTGCAAATATTTTCCTCATACTTTTTCTTTATGTTTGACTAGTAAGAAAGTAATACATATGTCTCATAGTATTTGTCTTCTACACGTTTAAAACCGTAAATCTGCCACTGGGCATAAATTATTTTCTCTCCTTGTGTGAGATTTTTCCCTAATTATTGGCAAACTGCTGTGTTCTATAGTCGGTTGGTGTTTTATGTCCGTATTCTAGTCATTTTCTATTCTGTTCAGACAGCCTGATACGAGTAAATATAATACTAATCTGTTAATTATATTCAGCTGATTTTGTGGCATGCTTTGTTTCCATCCTTGATAAGGCGATTGATTTTGCAGAAATTTTATTGCGTTATGCGTGGCAACCCAATTAATTTTTTAATTTTATTTGGCTTAATACAAGCTTAAAAACTAGAACTTATAAACTAAAAGAAAACTAGGACTTATCACTAGGGCTTAAGGCTAGGGATGGTGAAGGAGTTCGGATTTGAGGGAGAGAGTGCTGCGATTAAAATCGAAAACGGAAAGGTTGGAGTTTACCTTACGCAGCATACGGTAGATTGGCTCGTGAGAGCCATATGTCGTGCGATGGATTGGTAGGTAAAAGAGACGATGGTAACGTAGATTACGAGAGTTAGTGTAAAAGAAAATGGAGTTGTAAAGAGACGTGCAATCGACGGAGCCTGAGAGGAGGCGGTGAATGAAAAGAATGTCTGCTGCGTCCCTTCGTTCCTCAAGAGTATTCAGGTTGATGAGTTTGTGACGGTCTCGGGACCTAAGGGAGGTAAGATTAGAGGATCGTTTCAAAGTAGACCTCGAAGAGCAAATCGAGGAAAACGACACTGGATGCTCTCAATACGAGATACATGAACTCGTTGAAAGAGACACCAAGCTAGGCTATCGTACTCGAGAAGAGGGCGAACGTGAGTGATATATAGTGATCTGGTCACGTACGGTTTGCAAAATTCTTTGGATCATCTCTTAACGAAGCCAAGTGGTGAGTTTGCTCTAGTAATTATCTCGTCAATATGCTAGCGAAAATTAAGCGCCCTATCGCATAACATGCATAGGTCGCGGATAGACTCAAAAAGGGATATAGGTTGGCCGTGGAGAAGATAAATTTGCGGAGAAGCCTTGTTGCACTTACGTGAGAAGGTAACCGACTGACATTTAGTGATATTGAGTTCCAATCAGTTCTTTATGCACCAGGTGGAAAAACTATTTAGATCTATTTGAAGGAGGCTGGAGTCATGTTGTGAGTAAATGGGTTGAAAAAATTTGGTATCGTCAGCATAGAGAGAAAGTGCTAAGTGTTGAACGACCCTATGAAAATCGTTAATAATTAGGAAGAAGAGGAGTGGACCTAGGTGACTACCTTGAGGAACACCTGAAGTGGCCTAGAAAGGGGACGATAGGGCAGACCTGAATCGAACACTATAAAAACGATTATCCAGCAAAAAAGATATCCATCTTTGCAAAATGGGTTCAAAGCCCAGGACGCACAATTTGAATAGGATTAGTTATTGAGATATCTTGCCAAAGGCCTTACTGAAATCAGTTGTTATAACGTCAATTTCTTTACCATTTTCTAAGGTTGAGAGAACAGAGGACCCAAACTCGACGAGGTTATTGGTAGTTAATCTACCTTTCAGAAAGCCTTGTTGATTAGGGGAAATAACAGATTTGCACTGGAAGCTTGGGGTTTGGGTATATGTGAAAGTTTAACAAAAAAGTTAGGTATGTTATGTGGATCGATTGATAATATGTTTTCGTATGAGAGGGATGGAGGAAAACCGTCGGATTTTTTTTGTAGTAAACGAATTGGTAGAAAGACTTAGGATCATTTATAAGACTTTATTGCGTAGTATTAAAGTATCACTTCAAGATAACGTTATAAAGATGAGCGAATTGAAGGTTTGACCCGAGATAGTTGGAATAGTCAGCAAAAGAATTGGATCGAAGAAAAACTGCCCATAATTTGTTTCTCTTGTTACGTAAAAAGCGAAGTCTACAAATATACTACGGGGGGCTTGTAGAATGGGTTTTATTGCGCGAAAAGGCGACACAGGAAAAACTAGAATTGAATAATTCTATTTAGAAAATAGAGAGAGCACCATTAAGGGATATATTGGCGAGATCAAAAGAACACTTACTAAGATATGCGTTAATTTTGCGGAAATTCGCTGTATAAAAGGCGTAAGAAGAGGCAGCTACAGATGGGGTATGCTGGATAGGAGAGCGGTTTAAAAGAGAAAGAAGAAGGGTAGTGAAAGGGGACAGAGCGAGACAGAAGAGTTTATGGGGTCAGTGGTGATAATGAGGTCTAATTCGCCTATCCACAAAATTGGCATAAGCTAGAGTCTGGAAGCTTATCCAATAAGAGGCATTCTTTACTCGAGTTACGGTTTGCGATATAAAAAAGATTCATTAGTGCAGTCGAGGTAGATTGAAATCGCCGAATACGATGATATCTTCGACAGGATCAGATAAGTTAATTATTTGATCAATTGCATGGATAGCGAGTTGCACCGGTAGGATATAAAAACACATAACGTACCTGCAGGGGAATGTTATCTTTATTGAAATGCTGTCAAGCTTAGAAGAAGTAGAAACATCGATTGGAAAAGAGCTTAGGTCATTGTGTACGGCTAGTAGGACACCTCGACGAGGAGAATCATCTTTTGGTCGGGTAAGATCGTCGTCTCGAAAAACGTTGAAACTAGGGGGGAATAATTCCTGATTTGTTATATCGGGAATTGGATTAAATTCGGTTAGAGCGGAGACCTAAAATGGGAGAGCGTGAGATTTGCGCAAGACTGGACAGGTTTTAGATCGCAATCCTCTTACGTTTTGATAGTTGATGGTAAGAGGAAGGTTATTTCGAGAGGGCGTAGGAGTGGATGGGTGAAACGTTGGCAATGGTAGCACATTAGGGACGTAAAAATTTGTCCTTGTCAGCCCTGCTCCGTTGAAGGTGTGTGATCCTTTTTGGGGAGGTTCATCAGATTTGTAAGGAAAGTAGGGAGACCTTCCTGCTGTTTGGAGGGCATTACGTTTGTTTTAGTTTCTCTCTCATAGCAAACTGAGTCGGATTTGTCATGCAGATACGCTACAAGAAGACGTATATTTTCGTACTTCTTTTTTGCTCCAAGCCTAGAAAGTGCATACCGGCATTCTGTTGTGTCAAAAGTTTGTTAAGTTATTTTAACTGCGAATGGCACAAGGGGGTCAAAAATGGGGCAAGTGGACGAAGATGTTGAGAGCGAAACAGCGGTAATTGAAGGGACATTAGACACATTTTCAAATGAGGGATTTATAATATGGGAACTAATGAAATTATGATATTTAGCTCCGGTTTTGAGATCGAAATTTGGGAAATAATTAGGGAAAGACGTGTGTTTTAAGGATTGAAAGCTGGGAGTTTGAATTGTAGGGGTTAAGTCAAAAGAGACACGTTGACATTGGGGCTTGATTTAGGGTGGAATAGAGGGAACATTTTTATTTTTTCAGTTCCAATTGGAGTTGGGTTTGTTGTGGGAAGAGGAGGTGGGTCTTGGCAAAGTGGATTTACTTGCTAGATTATTAGCTGGTTGAGGTATGACGGACTGCTTGACTTTATCTTGTTTCTTGGTTGTATTTTCCAACCATTTGCAAACACGTGTCTTTCCAAGATTGAAATTGTTGCTGGCAGAATTATGGAATAACTATTCGTATTTTGCCGGAAGATTGAGCTTGAAAGGCTAAAGCGCCTTTGATAAGAAGCGTAGTAACCAATTGATTCTTCGAAGCAAGCTTATCAAATCTACGTTGCCATTCGGAAGGTGTCCAAGTTGATTTAAAATCATCGATAAGCTTCCGTGGGGCAGCGATTGGAGGAGCTGACATAGATATGTTCTCTGTTGTCAAGTTGGAAAGAACTTCGCAGGAATCAGTAGGTTGGACCATCCGCAGATGACTTATATGTGGGATTGAACGTGAGTCCACTTCAGGTTTCATTAATTCAGCCATGAACGATGTGGATATACATAGCCATTTGGCTAAAGTATGATTAACTTGAGTGGAGTGGTGAAAAACGAATGCACAGTCACTACAAATGTCTATCTTTCTGAATAGTGTATTTGTACTTGGCCAAAATGTTTAAAATCTTGATGGCCGAAGAAGATTTGATGCTTATTCCAGGAGAAATCTCCCGAATAGACGTCCTTAGTTCGGTCTTCGTAGCGACGGCCCAGAGCAGCCTTAACAGTGACCAAAATTCTAGTCTCAACTCACAAACGCTTGCGGATGAAACCGTAGTTATCGTATTCATCGCAGTTTTTAGAAATTTAGTGTGAAAAGAGATGGTTTCGGTGATATTTCGGTCACTCAGTCATTGTGGTCCAAAAAGTTATCATGCGAGTGCAATGTCTCAGTTTGATTAGAAAGGGGCTTTAAGGTTTCCTATGTTCTCTATAAGGCGATGGTCGAGTACGAAATATCTTGAAGACTCATCCAGCTCTACCTCGCAACTCTGGTAAGCAAGCAATGTTCTTTGCGGTCTAGAAGTGTTCCAACAGACTTAGACAAAAGAAACGCGAGGAAAATTAGGAAGTAGGGTTTATCCGAATTCTGGGATCAATCAAGACAACACCTGTATCGGCTTTGGAAACCTTCTAAATCTACAATAATTGCCCTGGATCTATACTGCAGTCACTCGGACGCCAAAACGACCCCTATGCTGCAGTCGAGCCATGGAGAACCTAGGACTATGCCCTTTTATTCAAAATTTGGGAGACTGGAGCAATCTTGCTATAACTAATCAGAAGACTTCTCTTTAACAGGAGATTATCCATCAGAATTCCTAATAGGAGTGAGCATGAATAGACACATAACCAACTGTCCTTCTACTATGATGATTCTGAAATAAACAGAAGCACGGTGGTTGGGTTCCACTGAGAAACCCTAAGAATTGATGGACGGATGCGATGTTGTCTTAGTCATTATACACACTGCGACAATTATTTTTCAAAATATTATCGACAGGAGATCAACTGATTTGTACAGTCAGGCAACTGATGAGCCTTTAGATTTCATGATAATCAGATCAAGGATTGTAGGAACTCGCAAGAATCAGAATCTTATAAATCAGATGGCTATGACTTCCTTCTGTCAAAGCTCAATTAACCTTCATACAAGTAACAATGGGGTCATCGATCGAGTAACAACTAGCAAGCTTTAGGCAACATATACCAGTATTTTCAAGTAAAATTTATTGGGGAGCGTGAGTCGTCTCTGGTATCATCATAGGGCACTATCCTATTGCTAGTCTACTCCATGTGCACCATAACGATTTCTGCAGGAGCTGGAAGGACGATAAGGAGATTGATTCTTTCTGCCTCCTGCTGTGTCATTGTCCGACAGAAATGGGGATTCTATTTAATTACGCCTTCTTGCAGCTGGAGGATATTCATACAATTATCATCGTTGAAATCTTCCGGTTCCTCTTTTTACGTTTGCAAGAGCAATCTTACCGTGTTACGGTTGCAATGGATGCTTTACTGGTCTAATTGAGCATAAGGTACCCACCGATCTTGACATATACCTACCTACCATCTGTTGTCAAGATATATTTCTTTTTATTCGGTGGGTGTCAAAACTGATGTTATTGTTGGGGCTCGATCGAAGATAGATAAAATTCTTGATCACATGAAAGTGTACTTGTCCATAGTATTGTGCTGTACATGACGTCAGGACTCTTGGTTTGTTGACACAAAATATTTCTTCTTTTTTCTGGTTCACTTCTAGACTCACTCGACATGATTCTTTCTCAAGTCTGGAAAATACTGCGCTGACTGCTTGTGTATTACTGTCTACAATGCCAACATCATCTTACGTACATACTTGAAACCCTTGTTAAACATAATATTGGAGAAATCGATATTTGCAGCAAGGACTATTTTTTCCATCAGGTTAAGGTAGTCGTATAGTAATGAGACACTTTACCTTATTTCAAACTTTGCTTCTCTCAAATGGTTTGAAAAAATCCAAACAAACATCCAAAGGAAATTTCATCTTACTTCGATGAGATATACCGAAACCTCACATACTCGTAGGTAGTTGCATACATCAAATATCATGTCCCCAGGATTTGACGCAATTTGAATATCTGGTCAGCGGTGCAGTTACCAGATCTAAGGCCACACTGATAAGCTTGAAGCAGTTTGATGGTCTTTAGCCTTTCATTGACTTAACTTGTCAGGTACTAGGTAGACTTATCCATCAGTAGTTGATGCAGTTTTCTTGTAGAAATAAGTAATAATAGAAATAATTTCTTCCGTCCGAATTTGTTTAAAAGGGTGTTCAGGCACTATGTTCATAAGGTCCTTATCTCCAGTTTATATAGCTCTGCTGGAGGTCCATTTACACTCGCGGCTGTGTTGTTTTCCAGCGTGGGAATAGCTTTTAGCCTTTCGTTATAGCTCGCGAGAAGAACATCAGCGCTATGATCAGCTAGGGAATTGGTCACAAGACTACCGTTCTCATCTCCGCAGGAATGGGCGACAGTCTTTAAACCATTATCCAGATGTCTGATTCATTCAAAGAATTTCCGGATCTCGTTACTGCTATCAAGCATCTACTTTATCTTGCTTTTCTTCCTCGCGCTTTTCGAGTCTTATTCGTCGTTTATCCCTTCTCCTTTTCTCTCTGTATATCAATCCTTAGAAACTGACGTCACAACGTCAGTATAATGCGTTTATTACTACTGTATCCTTGTGACATTCTTGGTCGTACCACTGGCTCCTCCGGTTTAGAAGCCAATTATCATATTTATCAGTAATCTTGTTAAAGCAAGAGATTTTTGTACATTGCGCGAATAAAGGGTTTTCCAATAGGGACTTGACAACTTTGAATTTAATTTGTGAACGCACTCTTTCACTAATCATCAAACTGTCACTGTCAATTTATTCAGTAAACTCAACATTTTCGTCATGGTAAAGTACACTAACGAGCAACGTCTGCAAATTATAAACATTTTCTACCAAAATTCCGAATCGGTGACTGCAATTTTAAGAGCGTTAACTCCAATTTTTGGTCGTAATTCTCGCCCTAGTAGACAGGCAATAACAAGTTTAGTGCAAAAATTTGAGTCTACATATTCGTTGTGTGATGTTGCCGTGTCAGTGAGACAACGGGTTGGTCGAAGTGTCGAAAATATCGGTGCCGTTCAGGTGTCCTTAGCAAACGATTCAAATAAGTCAATTCCACGGCGTTCTCAAGAATTGGGCATCGCTCAGACCACATTATGGCGTATTTTGCGTAAGTATCTTGGTTTACACCCATACAAGATCAAGCTGACTCAAGAATTGAAGCCGATGGACCATTTGAAGCGACGTACGTTCTCCGATTCGGTTCTGGAGAAGATGCGCCAAGATGATGAATTTCATCGCAATATCATCTTCAGTGACGAAGCTCATTTTTGGCTCAATGGGTTCGTCAATAAGCAAAATATGCGTTATTGGCCGGGTGAAAATTCATATGTGCTTCATGAATCACCACTTCATCCACAAAAAATAACTGTTTGGTGCGATTTGCATGCCGGCGGCGTTATTGGGCCATATTTTTTCGTCGACGATAACGATCGTCACGTTACTGTGAATGGTCAGCGTTATCGCGCCATGATCACCGATTATTTTTGGCCCGAATTGTAAGATATAGACTTGGACGACATGTGGTTTCAACAGGATAATGCCACAAGCCACACAGCACACGCTACAATCTATTTATTGAAGAGTAAGTATGGTGAGCGTGTTATCTCAAGAATTGGTCCAGTCGATTGACTGTCTCGTTCGTGCGATTTAACGTCGCTTGACTATTTTCTGTGGGGCTACCATAAGTCATTGATTTATGCCAACACGCCGACGACGTTGGAAGAGCTCAGAGCCAACATTGAACGCGAAAAAGCGGCCGTTTCGACCGAAATGTTTGGCCGAGTCGTTGAAAATTGGGTCCAACGAAGCGACCGCTGCAAACGTGCCGGCGGTGGCCTATGAACGAAGTCGAGTTCTATTCATAAATGTTTTGATTGTACTTCAAGCCGATAATAAAGTTTTTGAAATATCTCAAATGGTTTGCGTTTTATTTAAAAAATAAGTTGTCAAGTCCATATTGGAGAACCCTATACGTGTATATTGAGGGTCGAGTGTCCATTTTGATTTAGAGCTTCTCTGTATAAAGCTATACTTTTTTCTGTGTATAAACGTGAGTAATTGATCCGAATCGACATTGGTACTAGTACTTCGGATCGTCCACAATACTAGAAGCGTACCTTTCGCGTATCAAAAAATAATCGTTGATTGCGGGTTTGTTAGGCAGGTGACAGACAGGATACTTTATGTACTATGATATCTATCGAAATTAAGTCTGATGCTACTACAAAGTAGCGTGATTCGTGTTAGGGAATTAACTTCATTCTGTTTCCGTAAACTTGGTCATCTCTGTTGAATATTCCGATGCTCGGCCGGGTCTAAGATATTCCACTTGCCTACCTTGGAGTTGAAGTCGCTTAGCATGATTTTAATATCGTGGCAAAAGTATCGCTTGTATGTCTGCCCGAGAAACGCGTCTTTTTTGACGGCGGGTTTTTATCCGTTTACCGTGGGCAATATTAAAGCTAGTGTAACATATATGCGGATGATGTTAATCCGCACATTCCCTAATGTGAAACGAGAAACAGGGTAACACAGTCTATTGCTGATCGTAAGACCAACACCAAATTCATGTCATCAACTTGTTAGATTTATTAATTGTCACAGGACGCCCTTTTGTAGCATCCCTAAGGTTCGCACACCTTTATGAGCTCCCGTGTTCATAGGTAATCAAAAAGCGTATGGTCTTTGTTAAATTTTGTGACACTTGGTACGCAAGTATATCTCGAATGACCATGTTTTTCCCAAGCTACAACACGAGTATGTACGAGTATCTCCAATTAATTCCGTTCTTGGTGTAGGAAATTCCAATAATCCAAAGAATTACTCGTACCGCAGCGCTTTTGGTGATTCAGATTTATAAATATTATTGAATGTAAGGCTGAAGAAATTTTGCTAGGCGATTGCTTATCGTTTTGGCCTCAATTATTGTTGACCTTAGTCGATTTGCAACAACAGGGCATTGGGTGACAAGTCTTAAATCGGATTCTTTCATGTTGCCGCCTTTTTATTAAGATTACGAGCGCATGGCGTCAGTACCTTTTTAAACAGATTCATTCCAAATTAGGAGCAATTTTTGTAGCACTAATTTCGCGATAACGATCTTTTAGTGGCTGTAGAAGTAAGTGCACAAGATCAATGCCATGAGATCATTAAAATAACTCAGCAGTGTTTCCACCAATTCTACGAATTTCACAATTCCGTTCGTTTAAGGAATTACTCATGCTGAGTCAGATAGCCAGTCATGATCAGATTCATATTGCCATTAAATGAGACATTGCAACACTCTCCTGGCTTATATTATGGCTATTGCTCGAAGAGTACATGGTCCACTGATTGTTGACGAAGGCTTTTAGAAGCTCACACTATGTGGCAAATAAGATCTTGTATGCGACGTTGACCTCAATAGTTGGCGCAATTGAGGGGGTCTCCTTTTTTGTGGATCGGGCCAACGATGCTGAGATTCCATGCATCAGGCATACGCTCTTCTGTCTAAATCTGCGAATTGAGTTGGTATATGCTCTTCCGGCAGTTTTGAATACCTTGGACGGTAATCCGTCAGGTCTAGTTTATTTGTTGGATTTTAGCTTAGATATTGATAACCTTACTTCGTTCTGGTCAGGTTGATGGAAGTTTTGGCTATAATCGTCTAAGTTGAATTGTCTATTCTGCCTGAGTGCAGCATATTGAACTTTTTCGGCATTATACGGTCTGCAGAAAAGTTTTTTCATATTCTAAGCACCGGCCGTGGCTCTACTTTCCTTCTTCGTCTCTACAGGTTTGTTTCATTGACATGTTCTTTTCGCCTGTTGGTAGAACTACCGTACGTCATTCCCTGAGTACAACCTCTCAATATCTACGATCGCGCGCTTCTCGTGCTCTTTCTTCTTCTTCTGGAGAAGCCGATGTACTTCCCGTCTCTTCTGCTCATAGAGCTCACGAGTAGCTCTCGTCCTTCGTTACAGCCCGTCTTTGCAAGCTCTTTGCTTAGCTCCATGTGCTTGCCTTGCCTTCTTCATCAAACCAGGGATTTCTTGGCGGTGGCCGGATGAAACCCGGCATATTAATTGCGGTTTTTCTGTTGCTACGTTGGGAGCGTTGCCACTAGTGTTTGATACTTGATGCTGGCGGCATAAGAGCTATTGAGAGATTTCGGGATACTTGTTCAGCGTTATATCTTCCCACAATAATTCTTCTTTGTTGTGGCGCTTGGAAAATCCGCATTCGCACCTTGGCTGCAACAAGGTGGTGATCCGAGTCAATCGCAAAATGATGATAGATTGAAATGAGAGAACCATGTGTTTGCTATAGTTATATTTTGTCCCACCTCAAAGTCAATAAGCCTAAATCCGTGGCAAGACTGTTATAGAGTTTCAACCACAAAAAACTAGTGCGAATTATAACTTCGAATCACTCTGAGTGAAGAAA
Source organism: Volucella bombylans (assembly GCA_949129095.1). Lineage (NCBI taxonomy): Eukaryota > Metazoa > Arthropoda > Insecta > Diptera > Syrphidae > Volucella > Volucella bombylans. Next base: position 169,707,629 of record OX422140.1, on the reverse strand, counting down.
GAACTCTCCGTCCTATTCGGACTCCCACCCCTGGAGAGCTAATATAGAAACCAAATACACCTGAGTTTGAAACCACTACAAAACAATTTTTCTTTCTCCTCCTTCTACCTTTCCGCCCGAGCCCAGGCAACAGTAAAAGGGTATCTAACCCCTTAGGCGCGCGTAAATTATAAAAAAAAAAAAAAGATGAGTTGTTGTGTGGCTATACTTACCAACTGTCCTAGCGAAGATGTCCTTCTTTCCTATCATGGCGTTAAAATCTCCTAATACGATTTTAACGTCATACTGCGGGCATTGCTCATGTGTCTTGTCAAGGAAACTTCCTGTGGTGGCGTGATCCTTGTCTTCCATAGGCATTACGACAGGTCGCCCACGTATCGGATACTCGAGACTTCTTGCCTAAGCGCTGTTTCTTTTCCCTATAGCAATTACCATAGTTTATGTCACAGTTTATCATCCTACTTAAGACTGGCTCATCCCTTCGCACTTCCTGGATGGCGATGATATCTGCGTGACAGCAGTCAAGAGCCTCTGGTAATTATTCTACTGCCAGTGGCCTGTTAAGGATCCGAAAACTCCACGTGCAGATCCGAAGGTCGTTTCCCTTTAAACTTTTGCTAGTGTCGTCAGTAAGTCAAATTTTATCTGAAGCCATTAGTTGGTTCGTCACACATTTTATTGCCACATATTTAGGGTTATGAGCCCTATGACGGCGTAGGGTGGACGAGTTCGGCAAAACTCGAATGACTTTGGGCATTATCAAATGATAGCTGAAAGTCGATGTGTATGGACTTGAAACTCTATAGTTTGATTTGTCTTAGACTTGGTCGATTTCCGATGTATATGGCCGACAATTATACTGCTACTTGCCTTGCCTTGCTACTTTATTGTGTTGTAGAAGGGCGGAGACGCTCCCGCAATGCACTTCACAGGATCCTAAAGGCAACAAGCAGGGATCTATGTCCGTAGTTATTGCAATATGGGAGATAAGGAGGTGATGTTTCAGTCTCCGGACAAACATTTGTCTAACTATACTTGATTGAAAATTTGATGCATACACCGTATCAAGGAATAATCTACAATCTCCTGTGTGTGAGAGATGCGGCTCGCTGCTTCGTGGACGTGTCCTGAGTTTCGAATTTGTAGTCCAATGACATTTGCTTGGCTTTTTTGTAAAAACAGCGGATGTTGTTATACGTGTCAGGCTCTTGGACTTACTTGATTTGGGAGGTTGGCCGGGTTATTTCGTACTGTCGTAGTCTTGTTTTCCCCTCTATCTTAAAACCAATACTATACAATACTCTTGCTGATGTAGTGCTGGTTTGGAGTGTTTTCCTATTTGTAACCTATATCACTCTTTGCAGTCGAACGCGCTCTTCACCGTGCGCAGAGCATTTTTTTTATGGTAGCGCACAGTGGTCGCGGTGAAAATAATAGATACACTCTGAGGTAGAAGCTGAGACATCTATCTTAATAAGGTGTCTAACGCTCAAAGAATTTTCTGATTGAAGAATTTAGCTATGAATTTATCTGCCACTAGATGGCAAGTGGTCACAGCTAACATTTGCACCTTTGAATATTTTATGATGCTGCATTTACTAGAACGTATGCAATTTGTATGATGGTGCAGCAGTCTGGGGATAGTCAAGTAAATTGTGTAGACCTTTAAGGAGCCGTACTACAATTTAAAGACTCAGGTCTCAAGAAGCGTGTCGTGGAAATTCAGAAAAACTAATGAAATAACCAATATTTTGGCCTTATGTGCTCGCAAATTGTATGATATTTAGTGTTTGAAAGCAATTTCGGGTATATGGCCACCGCGGCTGCGTCTTATGAAGGCCATCCAATAGGATGAATTTTGCACAAATTCTTTCAGCATAGCCAGCCTTGTTTCGGCAATAATGTGCCGAATGTTAGCATCTAAGTCGTCAACGTCAACACCATTTCATTATGTGTTCCCTTCAAGGTATTCTTTCATACGCTTACTCGAGATCCATGAAGAGATGATGGGTATCATTATCGTATTCCCATATTCCCGTGTCTTTTCCAGTATTTTGCATAATGCGAAGGCCTTGAGAATATTTGGAATTGTGGTTGGAATGGTTTAAATTGTCAAAGACCCTGTAGTTGTTAGATAGATGTTTTACACGAGTTTTCCAACGTATTCATGCAGAATTTAGAAGGCGTAGCTGGTTATCATCGGGCACTAGCTTATTTTTGTTGTTTCTTAGATGGCGAGTAAATGTTTCGATAGTCTACAGACTGTTAGTAGCATAGTAGAAATGCGTTAAAGTGCTCCTTCTGTCATCAGATTTGGTAGCAAGTGCTTATCTTGCTCCTTCACCGCAGATTGCTGTGCTGGTGGTTTGGAAACCTTTCGGCTCTAGAGGCTCTAGTTCACTAACATACGAATATATTCGCCGCCATATCACAGATTTTGAGGTATGAATTATACCATATACGGTCTATATTCAGACACTTCGTGGCAACTGTCATTGAAGCTAATGGAGCAGCCTTTTTCAGTATAGCTTATATAATGATCGGTCAGTTGTTTCAATTTCCGACTAATTGTGTCGGCATAAGCGATGTTTATGTGCCTTCCGTTTCTGCTTAATGATTTTGTACTTATTATGTCGTATACTGGACAGAAATCCTGTGATGTTTAAAGTAGGTCGTTTTTAGTAGAGGAATTGGTATTTCCGCAGTTCCATTGACTACTTTAAAAGCAAAAGAAATAGCTTCACACAAACACTTAAGTGAAAATTGTAGTATCGGCCACGCCGGAACAGAAAAATCCTGAACGAACCATGATGCATTTGTTCATTGCAGTTATTCACCTAAAGTTACCGACGAAGCCTTGAAGGATAGAAACCATTATACGCCTAACAATCTCTGACCGGCATTGTTTAAAGGGGAGTGAAACACTATTTTATGTTAATGTTTGGGCATGTATAGAGTATATTTTAGATGAATGAGGTCTTTTTCTTAAATTTACTTATGAAAAACAACTGGTCCTAAATCCGAACCTTATGGCATCCCACATTTCATTACTTACGCGGCACTTTTAGTCGATTCTGATGAGTGACTCGATTCTGCAAAAACGAGTACTAAACATCGAACAAAAACCTGTAGAGCACTTATTAAAGGCTGTCGGTGAGAGGCTATCAAGGAAGGAGTATACAACCTATAGCAACACCCTTGATTCATCTTCAGATTCGATAAGAAACGTCAAACAACTTGTCATCTCAGAACATACATACATAGGTATCCGTACATCTCTGCCACTCGATCACTTAATACAAATATCTATCTATGATCTTTGCACCGCCAACTATCTGTAAATTAATCATCTTCACAAATGGCCAATAAAATTCCGAAGAACATCTCACAAACAACATAATAACGCTGCCACTTTACATTGTCAAAGAGCTTCATTCCTTGCGATAGTTCTTCCCAAGATAAAATCATTAAAACCGCATCACACCCGCCCCTCCGTCCAGTCTAATGAAGGCGATAGAAATCACCACGGGTGCAAACCATCCCCACATGTTGTTTTCTACATTCAGTCGTAGTCCCAAGTCCAGTATCCGTGAAATACAACTCCACTCACACAAGTCACTTAAGCGGTGCTAATAGTAATAACTTCATGAGCTCTGCGGTCACATTTATTAGTTCGCGCGGATTATTATGAGAATGACTACGAGTATGAGTATCCTTAAGGGTCAGATGTATCTACACATGACCATGAGCATACGAGTACTCGTCGGTATCATGGTGTTGTAGCCGTCTCATTGGAGCGTAACCATGTAATTTAACATGACCGGTGCTAAGCATGCTGCGTCAGGCATGCTTAAGCGTCCTCATCCCTCGCTCCACCAACCCTCTCTGGAATGAGTATTTCGTATCTACAATACGACGATATAATTCAGGATTTGTGAACATCTAACCGCAGCGCAACGATGCTGAGTGCAGTGAGTGTTGCTATTCATCTGAATCGCTGCGTAGATACGCGTTATCGCGGACTGCAGAAGCACGCGCGTGTATGAGGACGATTCTGCTTCTTATAGTAAGTGAAAATCTCCACCACACCAGGGGGGGATTTAGTACAATTTATGGGCCTCAATAATAAAAAGTGATTAGCATCAATATTTTCTGATTCTAGCAATGCCATTGGAGCTCTTAAGAGGGTTGGTCAAGGCGTCCAGGCGTCAAGGGTTGCCGTAGAA